>KN839848.1:91018-101037 GCA_000827185.1 Hydnomerulius pinastri MD-312 | reverse complement strand
AGCTTGAGTACTTGGGGTATGGTAGAACAAGAGGTGGGGTTTAAATACCTGGATCCATTAGGGGGCTACCCGGGATGGAGAAAGCTGGTGGGAGTCAAAAATCTTACAGGTGAGGCACTGTTGTAGTCCGTTCAGGTGCAATGTTGCTTGGGAGAACCTGAAGGATCCAAGCAAAGTACACGAAGACGCGGACTCCGAGGCTTGATCTGAACGGGCGTCAATAATCATTTGAGATCGTGTCTCATACCGCTGGATAGGGGATTTCTCTCCTTGTGCACCTAAGACGGGTTCCTTGCGATTGGCGGGGAACGTTCGCCCAAAGAAGATTGGACGTGTCATGGCAAGCATCGGCGAAGCACCTCTTCCATTTGTTGGCGGCCGGCTAGCCTCTGTGCCTCTGTGCCTTTGTGCCTCTGTGGCGAGATTCCACTGTGTGATGCTTGAGTCAACAAAAATTTCCGTCAGGATACAACACTGCAAAGACCGGAAGATCATTACTCCCAGCATCATCCCATCGCATGCAACAACCCTGACGTATCAAGGTACGAAGATCATAGGTCACAAAGATCGAAATGGTTCACTGCAGTGTATGTCACTGGTTTAGTCCTGAGTAGATAGGTATGCCGAAGCTGATTCGGAGGAAACTTGAAGAGGAGGGAACATTCACCCTTTCACAACAGGGTCCTTGATTGGTAGAGAACATACCTTGATGCTGACAATGCATGATGCGATCAGTTCTCAACTGCGAGTGGGTGCCCCCAAGTATCCTCTGCCATATGCGAGAAGTGCAAGTGCCAAGTGGGACCGTTCGTGAGTATGCTCAGAAGGGAATCACACGCAAGCACGGCGCACGAATTTGTGAGTATACTTCACTTGTCGGTCTAAACTCTGCATTAGACCGCTCGTGGTGACATCTTGAACAGTTTACTCATGCTATTTCAGTCGGAGGTACTGAAAATTTGGTATGTGGATTGTGCAGAGATGGACAGAAACTCGGGCAAGTCACTGACAGTTGAAACGCTGATCCGGTTCTCAGTTTTCTTGAAATCGCCAAATGGTGGGGACGCGTACCTTATTGTAGCCAAAGTCTCATGTCATGGCCATCATCAGAATTTCTGTACCCCGTCTGACCCCACACCCGGGACCACAAGCATGCCTCAGGGGCACGTTCAATTCACTATTGCAGTTAGATCGTGAGAGTCTCTACCACTCACCGATGATAGGTGATGACGTTTGGGGAGGCACAGCCCGTGCGAAAAACTCAAACAACTCACAAACACCGTTCAAGGAATGTCTTCCCGTGAAGCGCACTTAGGCTTGCCCCGATCGTCACGGAACGGCGCGAATGTGTAGGGTGGGCAGGACGTATTTGGGCTTATTTCGTCTTCCTGTCAGAAAGTTGGGACGGGCGCGCCTAATTCTACTTTGAAGTTGGGTACTCTTCCCAAAGGTCGCAGACACCCACAGAATAGGCCAAAAAACTGGCTTCATGCGGGACGTGCGCGTACTCGATGAGGAACCCTCCGGTTGACTGGTTTGTAGCCGACAGAATCCGGATAAAATGTCGGGAATGAAGTGTGGAAAACATAAGTACCTGTTACTCAACAATCAGGCACTTGAACGTGTGGACGACTTGAATGCTCTGAGAACAAAGAACAATCGACTACTTCCTTGTCTTCCTTATCCTCGGCGTTCGGCTATTGCGTGGAGGAACACTACATTGCGGAACGGCATGCAGCGTGCCAGTGCAGGGGGGGAACTTGAAGTTGCCTGGTGTGGTCAAACAAGGTACAAAGATGCATTCAAGATGGATCTTCAATACGAGTTGTATGAAGCACACGGCCGTCCATGTCCTGAAAATCTTCTCGAAATCAGGTCAGGCCGAAAGTGTTGGAAAGACAGCGAGTTCGGGAGTTCTTGCTGGACCTCGCACGCAGTAGGACTTCAAGTTTGCAGTTTTGAAAAGTTGTGACCGGAGCAACCATGGTAAGGACGTTGTCCAGTTAGATCGTGGGGTTGCCTTCCGTTTAAGTGACAGGTTGCTCATTTCTACGAAAATGACTTGGAGAGCTATGGTATCAGAAAAGTTGCACACAACTTGGAGGTACAGGAGAGCGTGGCAGCAACTTGAACCCACCGGTAGTCACGGTGTTGACCACCGTGACTGTGCCACTAGTAGTAGGTGGCAAGCACAACCGCTAAAAAAGCTTGGACCTACATCATGATGGACGCTCATGGACCTATGCAATATCTCCCTCAGGCTCTTTCTTTATCGATTCTTTATTGATAATCACCTCGTGTGCAGCATGCGCGAGCTTCTGACCTTATGGATTACTCGGCCGCGCCTTTGGGACCCTCGGAGGTACTATCGCAGCCAGGCTGCGACTACTATAGTCTATAGATGCCTGGATAAGACAGTACTTACTAGTATGGTCCTCCGCTGTCCTAAGCTTGCTGCCTGATCCTGCACTAGCCCAAACCACAGCATGCTAACGATTCCGGAACGGACAGCGATGCGTCTCTCGTGCAGCAAAACGGCGAAACGACTTCACGCAGTGGTATCTTCGGCGATCTCTCAGCTAAAAACAAGAAAATACCCCTCATCGTTGAGCATGGCGGACCGGGCGTCTCACATGACTACATGCCGCCTTTTGATGATATGGCTTCCGGGGATGACCCAAGGACAATCGTATGATACGACCAGATCGGAAACGGCCCGGGCCAGTCCTCGCATCTTGGCGGTGAGCTGGAAACATTCTGGACGATGGACCTGTTTATTGACGAGCTTCTCAATCCCGTCAACAATCTCGGGATCCAAGACTCTTTTGATCTACTGGGTCATTCATGGGGTGGAATGCTTGCTCAAGAGTTCATTATTCGCCGCCAACAAGTGGTCTCAAACACATCATACTCGCCGATACTCTTGCTTCCCACCAAGTAATTGTTCGTCGGGCGACTGAGCTTCCGAAAGACGAGCCTCGGACCAGAGCACCGCATATTCGCTGTCTCACCGCACCATGCACAATACTGCCTCTATACCTTTGCTCGCGTAATCGTGCAACCCAAGCCGCGTAGAGTAGATGGAATATATAACATTGTATGTACTACGTTCGCTAGAATATTCTGTGTGCCGACACGACGTTGGAGCCTGATTGTTAGACGAGGAGTTCACTGTGGAGTGGATCAGGCAGGGAAATGCAAGAACTGGACATACTTGCAAACCTTCGTGGTGGGGAACTGCGACGAATGGAGGGTGGCAAAGGCAGATACATCGAACATTGAGCGTGCCGCTACTCTGTAGACAAACGTTGTGCGGTGTACGAATGAGTCTGGTGCCAGCCCAGCTTTCATCCAGCATCAGTCCTGCTCTTATCAGAGACACCAGCACAGCTTAGAGATTTCGCCTTGTCTTCACACTGACTTTGCTAAAGGGGCTGATCGTGGAAGTTCCATAAAACCCAAAATAAAATTTGTTTTGTGACTAACTACCCAAATAAAGAGGATCGTGTTTATTCCACATTCGTAAGCCTACTACTATGCTGCATTCCGCCGCCATATTGTTGCGAGGGGAATATCTAGGCAAGTACACGGTTAGAGCGCAGCCCATTAAGACCACCGCGGGATCGTACGAAAACTCACAGCTCGCTTAGAGGATACCGCCAAGCAGGCCACCGAGCAGGTCACCCAAAAGGCTGGTCAGGCCAAGGCTGCTGATGATCGAGAGAACGGGAGCCAGCAACACAAGGAGAGGAGCGAGCAGCCCGACGACCAGAGACAGAACAACACTCAAGAGGCTGAACACAAGAGTACTGTGGAGCACACGTCAGATCGTAGATTCAATGGGAAACATCGGACCACCGTACCCAAGCTCAGAGACCAGGGACGTGATGAGGGTCAAGATGGTAGCGTCGACAACAGCGAGGACAGCGCTGAGGGACGTGAAGATCAGCTGCCAAGACATTCGGTTAGCATCCATCATAGCTTGCTCGTGAATCAGATATGGAGACGAACGTTGACGATCTCAGAGAGGATGCTCGAGATATCCGTGGCAGCGAGTTGAGTGGTGCCATCGACCGAAGCCATGATCACCGTCGTAGGTTGGCCGACGAGGAGGTTGAGGCTGCTGACAGCACCTGTGACAGACGTGCTGATGCCCCCGATGATGGGCGTCAAGTTCTCAGACGTCGCGTTCTCCGGGGTAGCGTACACTAGATCAAACCAAGCGGTGAGTGATCGAAAGCCTGGCAGCGTGCGCGGTACTTACGGAGCTGGTTAGCGAGCGGGGTGACGGAGCTACTGAGCTGGCTGAGGACGACAGCAACAGAGGCCGGAGTCTGGCGTTCTGCCAATGGGGTGGCGAACACGCTGAGAGCAGCGGTGAGGAGGATGGAGATGGTAGAGAAGGCACGCATTGTGAATTGTAGAATGGACTGTAGAAAGGACTCGGGAGCTTGAGTACTTGGGGTATGGTAGAACAAGAGGTGGGGTTTAAATACCTTGATCCATGAGAGGGCTATCCGCAATGACGAAAGCTGAGTGGGAGTCAAGATCTTACAACTGAGACTCTGCTGGAGGCCGTTCAGGTGCAAGGCTGCTTGGGAGAACCTGAAGGATCCAGGCAAAGTACACGAAGGCGCGGACTCCGAGGCCAAGTTCTGAACGAGCGAACCAATATGCGTTTCAGAGCGTGCCTCATACCGCTGAATAGGGGATTTCACTCCTTGTGCACCTAAGGCGGGTTCCTTACGATTGGCGGGAACCGTTAGCCCTCCAAAGCTTGGACGTGTGACCACAAGCATCGGAGCAAGACCCGTTCCATTTGTTGGCGGCCGACCTAGCCTCTGTGCCTCTGTGCCTCTGTGGCGAGGTTCCGCTGTGTGATGATTGGGTCAAAAAGAATTTCCGTCAGGATGCATCACTGCACAGACCAGAAGATCGTTACTTCCAGCATCATTCCATCACATGCAACAATCCTGATGTAGCAAGGGACGAAGATCGCGGCGAATCGAAATGGTTCATTGCAGTGTACGTCACCGGGTCTTCAGTGGATAGGCACGCCAAAGACAAAGACGATACGGAGCAGTGGCGGGGGAACATCCATGCTTTCGCCAACAGAGCCCATTATTGGTTGAAAATATGTCTAGATTCTGGTGCTGTATGATGCGATCAGTTCTCACCCGCGTGGCCCCCAGTACCTCCGCCGTGTGCGGGAAAACAGACTGACCACTCGTGAGCGTGCTCGGAGCGGAACCCATAGGCAAGCACGGCGTACGACCTTGAAAGAAGCAAACCTTACAAGTGGGTCGAGGCCCCGCACTGGACCGCCTGTGGTGACACGATCTATGGTTTACTCATGCTATTTCGATCGGAAGTACCAAAAATACAGAGTGTCGATTGTGCGGAGATGGACAGAAACTCGGGGAAGTCACCGATGATGGAAGTGCTGATCTGGGCAAAGAGGATGATGGATGTTTGTCACAGGGTTCTGCCGTGAAATGTGAGAAACATGGTAACTTTGGAACTATGCAAATGAACGCACACCTCATCGCCCCCAGACTCCCATGTCATGAAGACCAGAGCTTCGGTGTACGTCTCCTGATCGTACCAGCTGACACACTCACCGCAGACTTGGGAGCACTGACAAAGTTTCAGGGAACGTTCAATTCAATCCACCAATGCAGTTAGGTCGTGAGAGTGCTCTATCACTCATCTCTGATATACGCCGAAGTCTGTGATGAAGGCACCATCTGTGCGAAAGAAATATCAAGGAGTTCCTTCCCGTGAAGCGCTTATAAGCGTATCCGATCGTTGCGGAACGTCGCGCAAGTACAGCGTGATGTACGTGGGCCCTCTGCAACTCGTGGTTGTGCTAGTGGTGTGGCTAATTCCCGCCGAAGAGAGGAGAATAGCACTGCAGTACCACAGAGCGTCCTCCAGTGGTGAGCCAGATACCCTACGTGGTTGGTCAGTGGATGTGGCGAGGTACATTCGTGGGCACCATGATCCAGTGACATCAAAACAAGGTAAGACGTGAAGAAGCGCCTGTTGAAACATTAGAAATCCCGGTACCTTTTACTCTACAATCAGGCACTCGGTGTTTTGAGAAACAAACACAAGCGACTATACCTCCTCATTTTCTACGCTCGGCCAGCGCCGAACGTGAGCGTTGCGAGGCAGAAAGACGTAGAACGAGGAACGCGAGTAGGTATTTTAAACTTTCGGAGTTCTTCACACCGAGTGGGATGAATTCAAGCCACCACCTATGACCTGAAAGATCGTCCTTGGAAAGACAGCTGGAACTTGCAATTGGACCTGGCGGCAAAAATTAGCCTGTTTAGAAAAGCACGTCTTCCACATTGCACAACCGCGACTTGGAGAGGACATCCAGTCCGAGGACTTGCTTTCATTGGCTCATGCATCCTCCGTCTGAATGAGGCATTCGAGAACAGTCGATACTATGTTTTGCGTTGGTTTCGACTTCGTAGCTTCAGCGTTGGGGGAATGGCGCGCCATGGTCTCAAGACTCACGCGCACGAAGGACCGTCGGTGACCAATCAAAAGTTCCATCAAAAGACGCTATACTGTGCACAGCCACTCTGATCCAGAGCACGAAGTCAACCTCTGGAGTCCCTGAGTGCGACTTATATCGTCGACGCCGTTGCCACCACGCCCTCTGGCGCCTTCACCAATGTCGCTCTCAGATGAAATACCTGCTCACTGCCCTCCGGATGACTACCTTAGCCTCTCCTGTAGCCTGAGTATCTCTCACCTTCAAGTTGTCTTCCCATCTTCCGCGACGAAAATGCTTCTCCTCCTCACGTTTATTTTACGACCTGTGCGACCTGCAGGCCCATTCCTCCGCGCAAACATATCATCCCAAGAGAATACGAAGTAAGACAAGATATTTCAGGCGAATGTCTCGACTCAATGAATCGCGGCTCGCGTTAGTGCATTATCGCTGCTCATGCGAGCTCGTCTTCCCCCCATTCTATAGCTATTTTTCCCATCAAGTCTAGGTCCATCTGATACATTTCAAAATCATCCAACAGATCCGTGAGCCTGGAGGACAGCCTCTTCTCCAAGCGATCCCAGATTCCATCAAGGACTGCTCTATCAATGTCCTTCTCTCTACCTAACGGAGCAGCATCCACGAAAGAGCTAGCAAACGGGGAGTCCCCAGGTAAGATCCGGCTTGTCACTGGATTCCTTCGTCACAAACTTCATGCCAAAAACGGCGTTATACGCGTCGATCCACAAAGTACAGCGGGGGCAGCTCCGTTGACTGCAACCAATAGATTGCTCGTTGTGTAAAGACTCTGGGGCGCTGCCAAGATGGTGGACCAGGCGAATTTCCGGGTAGATTTTGACACCGATGGCTTGCCGATGGCGTTGTCCCATCTAAACGGGAATCTCCATTCGAGAGTGCGAATGTATTTCTCCGAGAATTCTTCCGGTCGCACGTGGGCACGTTTTATTGCCTCGAACATAGATCCTGCAACTTTGACCTCGACGTCTTCCGTAACGCCAAGGTCGCTCGCCACCCAGTAGTGTTCGATAACCTTGCTCAATCGCTTAGAGTATCTAAGCAGTGCATCGGGTCCAACAAGATACTGGGAGACGTTGAAGAGGCAGCGTTGAAGGTCTTGAGCTTCGGACCTGTCCCAGCATTCCGAGAGCTGAGCACGGACTTCAGCAAAGCAGCGGTCTTTGTCGTTTCAGACATGAGAATGACTACAACTCTTCTGCAGCTCGGCGATCCTCGTCACTGACAGCGCCCGTTTTCGCGAGCAGAAGAGTCAGCCTGAACTGCGAGCGTCTATCGAACGCAGTAGCTATGGCCTCTCCAAATTTGCCCGTATCTGGAGAGACAGCGATGGCATCCAGAATGCATAGAGCACTCTTCAGGTTTCTGCTGTGGGAGCCCGTGCGACTTGGGGCATTTGGACTATCGGAAAAAGCTGCGTAGCCCATCCGTTCGAGGAGCTGAAGCTGCGCAGAAATACGAGCTTCCTGGTCTACCTTGGCCGAACTTGCTTCTGACATGACCATAAAATCGCGATTGGATAGACACCCAGGGCGTGTTCAACAGAGTATTTGGTCGGGTGTCCTGGACCGCCCACAGATGCAAACAGATCACCACCAGACCTCCGACTTTCCGACCGGAAGACGAGATAGGCCCACGTTCGCCACGGTTCTGTCCGCCCTACACAATCGCGCCGTTCCGTGACGTTCGGGGCAAGCCTAAGTGCGCTTCACGGGAAGTCACTCCTTTCATGGTGTTTGTTGTTTGATTTTTTCGCACAGGCTGTGCTTCCCCGAATGTCAGCACCTCTCATTCGTGAGTGGTAGAGACTCTCACGATCTAACTGCAATAGTGAATTGAACGTGCTCTTGAAGCATGCCTGTACTCCCGAGTCCAGGGTCAGACGGGGTACAGAATTTCTGATGGTGGTCATGACATGAGAGTTTGGCTTCAATAAGGTGCGCGTCCCCACCATTTGGCGATTTCAAGAAAACTGAGAACGGATCAGCGTTTGAACTGTCAGTGGCTTGCCCGAGTTTCTGTCCATCCGTGCACAATCTACATACCAAATTCCCAGTACCTCTGACTGAAATAGCATGAGTAAACAGTTGATCGTGTCACCACGGGCGGTCTAATGAAGTGTTTTGACCGACAAGTGAAGTACACTCCTTACAAATTCGTGCGTTGTGCTTGCGTATGGATTGCCTTCCGAGGATGCTCACGAACGGTCCCGCTTGCACTTCTCGCATATGGCAGAGGATACTTGGGGGCACCTACTCGCAGTTGAGAACTGATCGCATCATGCAGTGTCAGAGTCAAGGTATGTTCTTTACCAATCAAGGACCCTGTTGTGAAAGGGTGAATATTCCCTCCCCTTTCCTCCGAATCAGCTTTGGCGTACCTATCTACTCAGGACCAAATCAGTGACATACACTGCAGTGAACCATTTCGATTCGCCGTGACCTATGATCTTCGTACCTTGATATATCAGGATTGTTGCATGCGATGGATGATGTTGGGAGTAATGATCTTCCGGTCTGTGCAGTGATGCATCTTGATGGAAATTATTTTTGACCCAATCATCGCACAGCGGAATCTCCCCACAGAGGCACAGAGGCTAGGCCGGCCGCCAATCAATGGACAGGTGCTTCTCCGATTCTTGTCATGACACATCCAATCTTTTTTGGGCGAACGTTTCCCGCCAATCGCAAGGAACCCGTCTTAGGTGCACAAGGAGTGAAATCCCCTATCCAGCGGTATGAGAAAAGCTCTCAAACAGTTATTGGCGCTCGTTCAGAATCAAGCCTCGGAGTCCGCGTCTTCGTGTACTTTGCCTGGATCCTTCAGGTTCTAGCCTTCCACCTGAACGGCCTGCAGCAGAGTCTCAGTTGTAAGATAGACTCTCACTCGGCTTTCTTCATTGCGGATAGCCCTCTCATGGATCAAGGTATTTAAACCCCACCTCTTGTTCTACCATACCCCAAGTACTCAAGCTCCCGAGTCCTTTCTACAGTTCCTTCTACAATTCACAATGCGCGCCTTCTCTACCATCGCCGTCCTCCTCACCGCTGCTCTCAGCGTCTTCGCCACCCCATTGGCAGAACGCCAGACTCCGGCCTCTGTTGCTGTCGTCCTCAGCCAGCTCAGTAGCTCCGTCACCCCGCTCGCTAACCAGCTCCGTAAGTACCGCGCATGGTGCCAGGCTTTCGATCACTCACCGCTCGGTTTGATCTAGTGTACGCTACCCCGGAGAACGCGACGTCTGAGAACTTGACGCCCATCATTGGGGGCATCAGCACGTCTGTCACAGGTGCTGTCAGCAGCCTCAACCTCCTCGTCGGTCAACCTACGACGGTGATCATGGCTTCGGTCGATGGCACCACTCAACTCGCTGCCACGGATATCTCGAGCATCCTCTCTGAGATCGTCAACGTTCGTCTCCACATCTGTTTCACGAGCAAGCTATGATGGATGCTAACCGAATGTCTTGGCAGCT
>KN839848.1:30985-89560 GCA_000827185.1 Hydnomerulius pinastri MD-312 | reverse complement strand
ACGCTTTTCGCTGACTCGGAGACGTTGCATCCAACTAACTCCCGACAGGGCCCCTGTAAACGCTTTCACTACCGAGTAAGCAAATAACACGACAGAACTTTCATCCACGTCCTGCTCACAAGCTGCGACCGACTGCCTCCAATCCCATATTTAGGTTCTGGAAGGAGTACGGCTCTGTGTTCGACCGGATCACCGCAGGCGAATACGGTGATATCCGTGCGGTTGTCCTCTCCTCTGTCTTACCCAAAATTTTCACCGCTGGTATTGACTGTAAGTACACACTATTCTCCTTTAACATCGGTGCTCAAAGCCAATCCACAAATATAAACCCCACTCGTATGGCGCTTCGATTCACGTTCTCCAGTCCAAGGCTTGGGCTTGGGGGAACACACCTCTATCGACGTCGCACGTACAGCACTTTCTCTCCGCGAACACATCCTCGACTTCCAACACTCCATATCTTCCCCCGAGCGGTGTCCCGTACCCGTAATTGCAGCTGTCCACGGGATCATCTACGGCTTGGGGATCGACATTATCTCGGCATGTGATATTCGATATGCAGCCGCGGATGCAAAGTTTTCCATCAAGGTAAGGTCCATTTAACCTTGTTTTATCCTGTATAGTTAGAGTCATAGTTTTTTGGTAGGAAGTGGACGTCGGTTTAGCAGCGGACATCGGTACACTCGCCCATCTCCCCAAGATCACCGGGAACCAATCTCTAGTTCGCGAACTTGCATATACCGCACGTCCGTTCTCCAGCACGGAGGCTGAGAAGCTTGGGCTCGTGTCGAAGGTGGTCGAAGGAGGCAGGGATAGTGTGATTAACGCTGCATTGCAGCTCGCACGAGGGATTGCGACCAAGAGTCCTGTCGCAGTTTCTGGGACGAAGCATCTTTTGCTGCATGCGCGAGATCACAGGTTCGTCCTTTCATTCGATCTTGGTGGTAGCTGTGAGGTTGGGGAGGCTGATCCCGTATAGCGTGCCAGAGAACCTTCGGTACACTGCGGTGTATAATTCGGCGATGGTTCAAACTATGGTGAGTACTGTTCTGTTTTGTCTGCTCTGAGGACCTCACAAGTGCACTGTAGGACATACCATCAGCTGTACGAGCAAGTCAATCGAAACCTCACGAGCCTCCCACATTCTCACCTCTGCGCCCCGCTCGTCCAAAGTCAAAGCTGTAATCCTAACGCATGACCGTATCCCCAACATGTCACCTGGTCACGCATATTCCTCTCGTCAAACTACAAGGGATGTTGAGAAAAAGCGTAAGATCGTATTGTGACTTGAAAGTAGGTGGTACAAATGAATAACAAAAATTGCTGGGAACCAAAATAGGTGATACATATTCTCGCCTAACTTCTGACCTTTTGATATTGATACCGACGCCAGCAACAGCCCCTTACATTTGGTGGCCAAGGTTAATGTGTACAGCCTTGACAGCAGTGTAACTGTTCGAAAGAAACAATCACCCATCAGCCAGAGGTCCCCGGCCAACGAGACGAAATCCACGTACTTGTGAAGCGCGTACTCTCCGAGCTCACGTCCAATACCACTCTGCTTGAACCCACCGAAAGGCACATTCGAGTGAAGCTGGTTGACACAGTTGACCCATGCAGTTCCAGCCTTGAGCCTGTGCGCCGTTGTGATCGCACGGTTCAAGTTCTGGGTGAACACAGCAGCAGCGAGACCGTACACGGTATCGTTGGCCTGCCTGATGACATCTTCCTGGTCCTTGAACTTGATCACGACACCGACGGGACCGAAGATCTCTTCTTGGACGATCTTCATCGAGGGGTTTACCCCGGAGAAGATAGTGGGCTTGATGAAGTAGCCTTCGGTTCCGTGGCGCTCACCGCCAACTTCGACCTTGGCACCAGCTTCCTTGCCAGATTTGATGTAGTCCATGATACGCTATGGAAGGCGGACGTGAGATGGATGTGTGGATGTAGTTGACGTTGGACTCACGTTGTATTGGATTTCAGAGACTTGGGGGCCCTGGAAGGTGTCGGGAGCGAAGGGGTCGCCGACCTTGAGTGAACGAGCCTTCTCAGTGAAGCGTTTGAGGAACTCGTCGTAAATGCCCTCTTGAACGAAGATACGCGATCCGGCACAACAAGTCTGACCGTGGTTCCAGCTACAACCCCCACATCATGAGCCACCTTGACTGCCCCGAAACAAGATAGGGGTGATGAATCCTCAAAGGCACTCACAAAATACCAAACGCAGCCCAGTTAACAGCCTGCTCAAGGTCCGCATCATCATAGATAATGTTCGGGCTCTTTCCGCCCAACTCAAGAGTAACGTTCTTCAGATTGCTCTTAGCAGCAGCCTCCATGATCTTACGACCAACGAGCGTCGAGCCGGTGAATGCGACCTTCTCGATCTTCATGTGTGAGGAGATGGCATTGCCGACAGTGTTTCCGTAGCCAGCGAGGACATTTACGACGCCTGGGGGGAAACCGGCTTCAGCGATGAGGTGGCACATCCGGATGGCAGTGAGAGGGGTAAATTCGGAGGGCTTGAGAACGATGGTGTTTCCGGTTGCGAGGGCTGGGCCGAGCTTCCAGGACATCATGAGAACTGGAGGGAAGACGTGAGTGGTGCGATTGCAAGTCATGATCACCCGATACATACGAGGGAAGTTCCAGGGAATGATTTGGCCAACAACACCGATGGGCTCGTGGCGCGTGTATGTGAGCTTGGCTTCGGTGGTCTGACAGATTTAGTCGTTAGCAGGCGTCCCAGCAAGTTAATAAAGGAATGAGACATACCTCGGAGACTTGACCGACGACCTTGTCTGCCCAACCGGCGTAGTACCGGATACAGTCGATTGAACCCGCAACATCAGCATTCCTTGCCCAGTTGAAAGTCTTGCCTGTACTGTACTTCAGTATCTCATCGGATCTACCGAACACCCAGGGAACCCACCGTTATCAAGAGCCTCAAGAGCAGCGAGCTCGTCAGCATTTGCCTCCATCAAGTTGGCAAGTTTGGTGAGGAGGATGCTACGTTGTGCACCGGGAGTGTTCAGACCCCAAACGGTGTCGTAGGCCTTCTGAGCGGCATCGACGGCAGTGTCGACATCCTTGGCCGTTGCTTCTGAGATGGAAGTGATCACCTTTCCGTTGGCTGTTTATTGTAATCGCGATCGTTAGCCATGCTGTTTGGAGCTGATATATAGGCGACAAACGTACTAGGATTGATGACACTACATAGTTCACCGATGATGAGATCAGTAGACGCCTTGATAAGATAGGAGGCTAATCTTTACTCAATAGTGGTGCCATCAGAGCCGTCGGTGAATTGGCCGTTGATAAAGATACCAGTGCTGAACGAAACCTTGCCCTTGAAAGTAGGGGCGTCGAATTGGTGACTGAAGACAGCAGGCATGATGAACAATAGAGAGAAGGCAAAAGGGACAACTGGTTATGAGCGAAGGGAATCGACCTATATATATGGAGCGGAGCGCCGTGGAATCAAACAACTGACTAAACAGTGGTGCACAAGATGGTCAGGTGGCCACGTACGAATGAAAGTCGAAACGGGTGATCTCTTTTTGCTCCCGCTAGCTTCTGGGTCCCCTTGAGCTTCCCTTTCCTGTTGCTTTGATTGGTTTCAAGATGTTCTGCCCAGACAGAAATCGCTTAATTCCGTCATTCGCAGCATCAGTAGGTTCAATACTAACCCTTTTTATCGTTGCATGACCTCCGGATATCCCAGTCAGAACAGCGACGCACTGGCAGTTGCGGTCATAAACCAATATTGGGGTACGGTGATGATCAGATTCAATAAAATGACCTTCGGTGGGCGTTGCTTCTTCAGAATGGACGTTGACTGATGCGTCGGCATCAAACGCACGCCCTTTCTATCTCCTGAAACTCCTGAAAGACCCATAAGAGCCCACAAGCGGAGGAGAAGAAAAGAAGTACACAGCTACTACACTGACAATTAATCTAGAAGACTCCAAGGTCTTCCATCCCAGATCTGTAATCCGGAGCACACATGTTTCAGGTCTACCTCTGCTCGAGCTCTGATGAACATCACCCAAACTATTGGACCACCTTTGATTGCATCCACGTGGCCCTGGGCGGGCAAGGGGGATCATCGAGATTCAGTTCGAATGAACTCATCCCGGAAACACCCAGAATATACATCTACCCATCCCTAATCGGTTCTCAAAATTGCGGACGTTTCAGAGAATCCATGGAGTCAATTCTGATATATCCACGTTTGGAGATATTCAGGCTGACGCGAAACTCTTCGTGATTTCCGGCGGCTACGGGTACAAGCTTGCATGCAGCTCGCTCTGCTTTGAAACTTCTTGTCGAATGTCTCCATGCCATAATGCAAGGAGAGTGAAACTTCATTTTCTCGAGACAGATGTTTAGGACTTACTACCACGGACACAACCTTTTAATCCGAATCGGCCTTCTCGGGTCACGGTCAAGCATCCGCATCCGAAGGGGACATTTAAATACCAGTCAAGAACCAAGCTTCAGAGCGTGAATGGTTTCAGAGTTTCTTTGGAAGCCTCAATAGTTAATGATGCTGTGAAGCGGATTCTCTATGCAACAGGCGCAGACTACTATGTCCGAGTCACTCAGACGTAGTGGTTAGGTCAAATGATCCCGAACAGTGTGCCACAAACCTTTGAGTAGCACTAAACACTACTAGTACGAGAAAGTTTCTTTGACGTTTCCATCTCTCCCAGAACCACTTGGTCCGATCGTTTACAAAATCGACTGGACCATATCCCGCCCGGCGCCCGACCACTCGATCATGATTTACCCAGGCATAAGCTGATATAAGTCATACCGACAGCCAAACTGCTACTTTTCCTTGTGGGAAAAGACCGGATGCACCAGGTAGGACCCGCGCTGCGAGTCAGCTTGAAGCACAGACACAAACGCGAGGCATGAGGCGAAGTCGCATAGAACCCGAACAAGACAGCCTAATTTGCATCAAAGAAAGCCAAGGAGGTCGTTCTTCCGGTCAAGGAGAAACCCGGCTGCGGGGGGGGGGGGGGGGGGGCGAGAGAACACACCCCCCCGGGGGGGGGGGGGGGGGGGGGGGGCGCAAGAGAGCACCAGCCTCAGTGGAGGTGGATGAAGGGATGGATTGCAAGCTAACTACACAGCTCCGAAGGACTACCTACGACTGACTCCAGCCACTCCGCCAGGACCCCTGCCACTTTCCTGGAGGATCCTCTCCCTGGCACACGGGCCACGTCGAAACCTCCCCCCCCCACCCAAAGCTTATCCACCACTATGCACCCTTACTGGTCCCCCAGGTCTGAGGCATCTATACACTGTTCCTCCGAGTCCGGAGTGTGTGCTGACCTGACGAGAGCCGAACTCGGAACGGAGTGATAACTTCAACATCACTGGCACGATCACACGAGAGCGAATTCACCTCGGAACAGCAACTTGAACACCTGGGAAGCACGTCAAGAAAATTTTTTTATCGCACATGTACTGGTACTACAGCTCCTGTCGTGCTAAACATCAACTATAATACCGGATGCCGTAGGAAAACGGCTTAAACGCGACTATCCTACAGAGTTTCATCACATACTCGACGAGGAGCCATATAGGTCCAAGGTTTGTAGTCGTACATTGAAGATAGGAAACAGTATTCGAGAAGGCTTGCCTTACATGTAAGTTGAGAGTCGGAGCACTAGTCATCATTCTTGCACAACCACTTGTCCGCTCCAATCGCCGCACGGAAAGTGGGTTGAAGATCGGCCCTGATTGTAACCACCTCTGCGGCAGACACCTCCTTCATCTGACGGCGCCGGCCCTTCTGCTTGACGACGACGTGGTTTCCGGTGCCCTTCAGGGGGGCCACGAGAGGGCGATGTCCGTTGGGGGTGATATACTTGGGCAGGCCCGGGTGGAAGTCGCAAACGCTGACAACGGACTTTCGTTCGCGGACCTGGAAAGCCGCATCGTCCTCATCTGTTGAGGTATCGGGCCTACGGCATCCAGGTGAGAAGCGATACAATACGAGAGAATGGGACACGTACAACTCCTCGCTGTAGAATTTCACTTGGAACGATACCTGGGGGGGGACGGTCGTACCGTCAGGATACCACTTAATTGTGATAATCGTTTCAAAGCCGTTGTCCGGGTCAATACCCGAGAACACGCTACCGTGCAACTGTGGGTGGTACGCGGTGAATAAGGCTAACTCCGCGGAATATGCATAAGTATAACTTACAGCACCAGTGCCTGCAGCGACTTTCTCCTGTGGGTATGGGTTAGCCGTCTTAATGTCTGGGTAAAGAGGGGGAAGACAGAATGGGCTGACCTTCTCAAACCCTATGGATCCCTTGGGAGGTTGTACAGTTGCGCTGAGGGATACTGGCGATCACATTAACATTGGAAGCTCGCTGATAGAGGCAGGAGAAGGATACATACTTTCCGAGTTTGGATCGACCTTGTCTTGATTCACGATCGACAGGGTGTACTGCAACGTGCCCGCATCTGGGGAGGGGGGGATTTTGAGCGTGACGTTCTTGATGAAGGCCGGCCCCCCCTCGTCCGCAGTGACTAATGAATATCCAATGTTCCTCTGAGCGACCTGAGGAGTGTTGCGGATCCAAAGGGACATATCCTCCCCCGTCGCGAACAGATCCACTTGCTCAGAAGGCCAGTCTGGATCGGGTCTTCCGTCGCGCACGAGGATCGTCTCTGCCACGGCACAATAGTGGTCCCCTTGGCCGCTAAGAGAGGGCAGATTGGTCAAGACAAACGGATTTAAGACGTTGAAGGAATTGTCGGCGGTGGTCTTTATCTCGGAAATCTGCATCCCATCTCCACCGGGTGTCAGAACACCATATCTTGAGTATGTTTGCGGGGCGAGTAGAACATTGTTGGGCATGACAAAAAGCCGAGATTTGATATGGGAATTGGCTTTGACGCAGTTTCCGCGGAGATAAATGTAATTGCTGTCTCCCGAGATGACATTGATGTTGTTATCGTCCGTGTAGTCAGTGTTGGCTTGACCCCCTCCCAATGTGCCCACTGGATCGGACAGGGGCCCGGTTCCTACAAATTGTATGTCTGGGGATAGTTAGAGCCACGCTACGGAATCGATAGTCCCGCTAACAAACGAACTAACCTGGAGAGTGGTATCCCATGCCAGTACGCGGGAAGGAGTTGGTGTCTCCGATCTGGTCTCTGAACCACCACTGTGGGGATGACGTGGTATTCGCAGCATTGAGGGACAACTTTGAGCCCGCTGTCTTCTTGCGGTTCGCCGCTTGAAGGGCGACAGCGGCTTGAGAATAGAATCTCGCACGTCGCGTGCGGTTGGCATTGAAAACGATGTTTTCCGCCCCGAGGAGTACCGTCTTCGACATACCCGTGTCGGGATCAGGAGGAGACAAGATCTGTGCTTGCAGTGAAATCCAGCCCGCATTGCGGAAACACTTCCCAGCAGGCGGGAAAATGTTGAGAGTGATGAAACCGTCGTAGTCGCTTGGTATAGTGTTGTCGGACCCGATCACGTGGTGCGAGTCTCCGATGTTGGTACGCTCGAGGACAAATTCACCATGATCTGAGGACAATGATATCTGCGTGTCTGGATCGAGACCGGCGTGCTATACGTCGGAGAGAATACTTAGAATGAAGACAAGTGGTGTGTCAAATCCCCGCGCCGATGCTCACCTCAACTTGCAGAATAATCTCCAGGCTCTTTGTGTCAGGATCGTCCTCGAACAAACGCAACCTGGTCGTCATGCTGACGCAGGGACTCGTAGGGTCCGTGACACGGACCTTTGGTGCCGGATTTTAACTTCGTTGGAAGGGGATCAAGGCCGAAATACTCACGTTGTAGTAACTCGTGCTTTGGTCACTGTCGATGAATTTCACATACTCACGCCAGTTTGGAGTGTCTCGAGGAACAGTAAGGGTATCCCTCAGTCTTAGGTTGTTCGTGGGGTTTTTCTGCTTGGTCGGAAGGAGGCCTTCAGCAACCGCGATAAGAGCATAGGAGAAGCCGCCTAAGGTTGGTGGCCGGACGACAAAGTGCTCTTCGCTGGCGACGGCTGAGAAGTTGCGTTAGAAGTGGGAGTTGTGGTTGCAACACGCCATACGCACGTGCATCCGCCGTCCCATCAGCCGCGATCACAACTGGGCCCGTAGGAAGGATGGGTGCTTTGTTCCAGACCTGCGGCCAAAGAATGAGTTCGTTCGGGACCGCTCTCAGAGTGACGGCCGTGGACTGGATTGGGATCTCAGGCGCGAAAGCACGGATGTAAACGTTGTTAAAGTCGTTCGGCTGGATAGGGAAGCTGATAAAGTCATCGTAGGATGACTTTAGACTGTCAACCGAGATTCCCTTTCCGTAGTGCGGGATGATATCGGGACTCTTGAAGCTCTGTGGTCAGTGGAAGTCTGGAGCAAACGGGATGAAACTTACGAAGGCCCAAGCTTTGGAATAATGTTTCTCTTCCGTTTGGTGAAGATCTACGGGATCGTGGTAAGAACAAGGTCAAAATAGTAGCTACGAACAAACTCACGGTTTCTGAAGAGAAGAGGCACTTTCTGAGGTCTAGGTCCAGATATGATAGGGGCCATGATGATGAGGGATCAGTAACTTCAAGGTAACACAAGAGAGTATGCGCTCTAATGTACGGTTTACTTGGCACCGGTTTTTTTTCCCCTTGGCCCTTCGGGTTGGCTGGGACGGACTTTTTTGATTTTTTTTGCGGGTCGTTGTTTGTGTCACGCGATAGGGGTTCAGAGGTTGGGTTTGAACCTTGATCATTCCTTGTACCACTTTCTTGGGGAAGTTCCAGTGACCTTGCCTAGATTGTTGGTGATATGCGCAGGCATTGCCTTCCGGTGAAGAGTTCCTCCGTGCACGGGGCCATTTGGGAGTGTCGACAGCTTGGATGGAAGTATGTTTTTTAGCCTCGATTGGAAACATACGTATTCGATACTGCGGCAAAACGAAGGTGCCAGGCGGGCAATCTGCAACTTGTGAGAAAGATCTAGTAATAAGGGCTGGCGGTGAGGAGCTCCTCCGTGCCCAGGGCCAGCTTGGGGTCGTCGACAGCTTAGATGGAAGTCTGTTATTGTTGGCCTCAATGGGGACACGCGGATCTGATAGTGCGGCGAAACGAAGATGCCTAACAGCCGTTCTGCAACTTGTCAGAAAAAACAAACAAACAAGACCTGAACTGACATTGGCACGTGCCATTCCGCTCATGCTCGTTCTTGTAGAAATACGACACAACAAACACCGGCACAAACGAGGCAGTGGGACACCGGCGGGGGCGCGACCTTCTAAGGCAGCAGTGTTCCTGCCCATCTGGCCGCGCGAGAACGTGTACGGAGTGCGGTCGCATTATACACTCGCATCATGTAAAGAAGAGATCTCGGGACTTGGCGACTGCAGCGCTTGGTCAGGAGCCAGGATGTCCGTGAATGGAACTACGACCTCAGATTGCTACGAATGAGGAAATTGCTTGGTGACAGACAACACTGACTGCAGATGAGTGCTTCGCTGGAATCAGCCTGATAGTAGCCTGATTTGACTATACGTACACTAGTGTCATGTCAAACGCCTGGAAATTTGCTGGAAAGAGTTTCATTTTTGCAATGTTTCTGTAACTCAGATGTGTGAGACCGAGAACCCGCATGCTGATATCTTGATAAGTGATTGGGCGAAATGGGGTTGGGACGGGACCGGGGCAATGGGTGAAATCCTGAGTTTGCTCTACAGGAGCCGTCGACAGCTTGAATGGATGTTTGTCAATAATAGTGTCTGAGCCTCAGATCAATGATTTGCGGTGGATTTGACAATCAATGTTATGGAAAGCCGGACAGTCGCGTTCCGTTATGCATTATGAGAATTGCCATAAGCAATCACACTTGGTTGGACTCCGTGCACCCCTTCCTTGAGCGCTGGGCGCATCATCAAGCCTTCCGCAACCTCAACGAGCCATATACCACACAACCGCGAGGCACGAAAACACAACCCCGGCTATTCACCTTTGTACAGGGATTTGCTGTTCAGCGGCCCACTATGCACCTTTAGTATGGGTCCGAGGCACTTGCTACAACTTGCGAGAGAACAAATATATTCAATTTATGCGTACGGCGTCATTGGCATGCCCGCCATCGTACTTGTGCTGTGTCCGTCATGCAATGTATTTCCATTTGTACTCTCTTGTGCAGTGGCCCGTTGCCATTGGCGGAGGGGCGTGCAATTGTCAAAGGTTGGATGTTCGACTGACATTCAATTTCAATAAACAATGAGCCCAGGTGTATACTGTCATGACATTGCTAATGGCTCGTTTAGGTCGCAAACAGCTCGTTCGGGTTGCGTGCGGATTGCTTGAGCCGTGAATGGGTCGTTTGGACTGTAATGGAATCATTCGGAGCGCGATGTGCGGTTATAATCGCGGGCATGTCGGTTGGGTCGCGAGTGCATTGATGGTGTCGTGAATGAATTGTTTGAAATGAGGGTGGCTCGTTTGCAGATGCATTATTCGTGACTTGCCGGAGTCGTGGATTGGGCTCTTCGCTCGTGAGTATGCCGCTTTGCTCGCAAACACGACCTTGGGCCTATGAGTGAGCGATTGCACCCATAGAAATGCCACTCGACTTGTTAGCCTGGCGATGAGGCGTTGTTTCATCTCGTCTCTTTGGAGTTGCGCTGGCTCAAATGGGCCACAGCGACGGGACGCTCGTGTCTGCACTCCTCCTCTCCACGGAGAATTCCCTCCCGAGTGCACAACTGTGATGGTACAGGGCTAGAGCCAATGTCGTGCGTGTCGCGTGACAAGCGAGCGGTCGTGCGGCAAAACAGTTCCCAGTTTCCTTGAACAAAGGGGGGAAAAAACCATGGCCGCTGGCGGGGCACACCACTTCATCCTGCGTGTACGAGACTCACAACATCTTTGCTCACCCACATCGTTGTGCTTGGCATATGGTATTTGTCTGAGGTCCACGCTCATTGATTGTTCTGCTACAGCCGTAGTGCAAGCTCTTATCGTCAAAGAGGGTGCCCGAAGTCCTACTATCCAATATGAAATGTGACGGTGACTAAGGAAGCACGATTGTCCGGCTTTCCATATGATGTGGACTCAGTGACACCGCTTTTCCCTTCCTGGCAAACACCGAACAGCAGTCACTTTCTGACCAGACAATCATGACATAACTTATAACATATCTCTAGTGTGTCGGGTGTGGGCTGGGGTCGAGTACCCGGGCTTGGCTCAGGTCCATCCCCGGTTTTACATGGTTGGACAGGCTTCTTGGTGGAAATGCAGGGAAGGACTGGTCAGATGGGCATCATCAATATGCGGACATCGCAGTGCACACTTCCGTGACCAGGTACGCGACAGATTCGCTAATCTGCTTCAGTCACATCAAAGAACTACAGAGCAGTTGCCCCATTCTGGGACCAGTTTGGTCGCACTGGCATCAAGAATTTGTCTGTCATATCGATGGAGGCTTTGACCAACTTTCTGACACAGGTTGTATTTCCAGGCAGTCATACCTTTGGCCCGGGGATCTGGTGACCCAATCTTTTTGTAACATTCGGACTTCCGCAGCCACCGTGCTGGAAAAGAGAAACATATGTAGGATATTCGATTTAAAAGGCCCTGGTTTAACGAGGCCTTCCCTCCTCATACATCCACTTTCCACTGTCCACTGTCCACTGCCCAGATAAATCATGCCCAACGACGCTGATCCTCAGTCAGTCGTCTCCCTCCTCATCAAGAGTGAGCTCCAGTACGACTATGACGCTCAGGTCTCTCCGTTCGCGGGGGACTCTCTCTCCGTGATGTCCATGACCGTATCTCGCGACAAGGAACGCTATCTGAACGTGTACTACATACAAGGGAACTCCATATTTAACGCTTACCAGACTCATAACAATCTTCCTACCGGATCGCCTCCATGGTCGGTAGAGAACACGCGCTTTGGTGCGTTTGAGATTTTTCGCGGTTATTTTATTGTATTGATATGTAGTATGCAGAGTCCACAAATGCTACTCCCACCCTCGTACGTTCTCTGGGTCTGATAGGCCCTGGCCGCGCGGACTGGATCAGCGCTGTTTCCACAACAAACGACATATATCTTCTTGATACTTCAAAGAAATATCCATCCTGGCAGAAATTGCCTTTGTTAGACCCAGACAATGCGGCTCAAAACGCGGACATTCTCGACGTTCGCCTCTACCTCGCCTCCGACACTATACCGTACATCTCTGTTCTCACAATGGATAACAGGATGTTCCTTCTCAGTTCGGACTCTCTGAATTACGACGGGTGGTATGAGGACACGTCCGTGAACGATCTTTTTGGGTCGGGTGCCCTGGCCTTCGCGTCCAGTGGGGCCTTTGCTCGGCAATTCAACTCGACTACTTTCGGATACCTTATCGCCGGTGCGGAGGGCACTTCTGGCCTCACAATCCTTACTGGGACGCCGTATACCAGTCACGGTTTCATCTCCAACAAGGTTTGCTTGTTTTTGAATGATTCTGTAATCCTTGTTGATCCTTGGTGCTCTTCGTGTCCTTCTCCGATGCGGCCTTGACAGGTGACTGTGGATCCCGGAACGTCATACGGTTCGGTTTGGATCGCATCTATGCCAGCCTTCACAGCCCCCAGCTATCCACTCCTCTTTGCCGTTGACAACGCTTTTAATGCCTACTATTTCCAAGTTAAAGACGCTAAAGGCGCGAAGTTCCTGAAAGTGCCGATCTTTAGCGGAATAAAGGTCAAAGAATTGACTGCCTCTTTCCGTACTAACAAGGATCCCACATCCGGCGCGGTTAGCATGTGGGCAGGTGGGTGATCGCGGGGTGATAATTAGTATGTGGGACGTACTGACGAGTGGTACAGAGGTCTTTGCCATGGACGCTTCCGGGACCACGTATCACATGGAGTCTCTGGCCGATAATCTTGTCCAACTTAAGAATGGTCATTATACGTGAGCAGTTCTTGACGCTTTTATCCAACGCCTATCCCTCAGCAGTTTAATAATATTTCATGCAGCGTGCAGGAATGGGGCAGTTACAGTCCCCTCTCAAGCGGAGCAACTGCCATTGCCGGTGCTGTTAGTTATGATGGAATGGCGTACATGGTGGAGTATGGGCAGTCGGAGTCGGCTGTGAAGGTCCGCACGCAAGACCCCACGACCACCGATTGGAAAATCAACGCGGTGGCACTTCCTGCGCCTCTCGCAACCAGCACCCAAGCACAAGTCACAAAGCAGCACGCGTATTATATCGAGGCAACAGTTGTCGACGGCAATCGCATTCCAATCCCTGGTGGGTCTCGTCTATCTCGAATGGTAGGTGTCACTGATCATGAATTTTCGTAGGTCGTGCCGCGGTAGTTTCTTCTTCTCAGCACGCCGTTATCAACATCAACGGTCACGTCAAGTCCATCGACTCAGTCCATACAACAACCGCCCTCACGAATGGGGCCGGTCAGATCAGCTTTACCCTCCTCGCCGAGGGTTCACTATCTATTCCCGTGTTCTCACTGTGGGCCGAGGGTATGGATATAAACCATGTCGTAGACGTCAAGCCGAACGGCCCTATTCAGTCTCGATTGGTCAACATGACTCTGCAAGAAGCACGACAAGCGCGGAACCAGGATGATCCAAATCAGCCGCTCCTTTTCCCGACGAATGAGTACACCGATGACGATGTCAACACGGCACTCACCGCAATGAAGAATTCTCTCAAGATTACGGACCCTACATTCACCTCCGAGCGCAACTATGCCCTGCATGCCATTGATCACACGTCTTTCGCTCGCAAGTACTTACATCCCATTACTCACTCCGCTGTCGCTCGCACTCGCCTGCGTACTGCCCGTTCCTTGGCACACATCTCTGGTCGCGCGGACTTCGGTGTGGAAATCACGTTTTACCCTAAGCTCCATGTTCGGACCTTCAACCCTGGCGATGGACCATCGGACAAATTTTCGGAGTTCTCATTGTGGTCAAAGTTCACAGGCAGTCTCGGCGATCTTTGGAACGGCGTCAAGAACGGGGCTCATCAAGTAGTCAATGCGGTGATTGATACGATCAAAGATGGCGTCAGTGCCGCTATCAAATTCATTAAAGACGGCGCACAATACATTTGGAACGGCATCGTCCACGTCGTGGAGATGGGTTTCCATCTAGTGGATATCGTCTTCAACTCCGTGAAGAAGGCATTCAAAGCCGTTTTCGGCTGGCTTGGGCTGCTTTTCGAGATGGGTTCGATCAACAGGAGCGCCGACAAGTTCAAACAGGTTTTGTTAGACTTCCCTAATTTCGCTCAGGTAAGTCTTGTGCCATCCGATCCGAGGCCTCCGTTGTTTTGGTGATTAACTTCGTCGGTAGGCGTTCTTTGGTACCACCCTTCCTAATGTCACCTTAGGATCAGGTACCCAAGTCAAGGCTTGGTTGACGACTGCCTTTGACAGCGTCGAGAACTTGCTGGGCGGGAAAACAGTGGGACAGTATGCCGATCCTGGGCTTCTACCTCGCGGTGGATCGTACAAGCTGCAAGATGCGGCTTCGCAATTTGGGAGCTCCGACGGACAGAGCGTTCTTGACAGCCTTCCGTCTTCAGCGCTCTGGTTAATCAACAAGGTCTGAACTTCCTTTTCCAACACTACACCGACCACAATCGTCTGACCGATTTTACGTATTGCTTTTAGATCTTCAACGCGGCGGGTGGCGGAAACGCGGGACAGATCACGTTCAGCAAGTCCCTTCGTAACTTCAACGCCCTGTGGGACAAGTTCTGGGCACAGCTTGAAGCCGTGGGACTTCAAGTCGACCTAAAGCAAGCTGCTTCGGACTTGTACAAGAGCTTCACTGATTTCAGGTTACGGAGCGTGTTCGATGGCACGTGTTGGGTAGACTTGTTGAAGGTCGTCAAAGACGTCGTCTTCCTCATGATCGATGTCTATGAAGGATTGGCTATTGCGGTGGAAAATTTGATTGCGGAGGCCATGTGAGTTCAGGTTTTGATCACAGCTTGCAAAAATTGATTCACCTTGGTTGTCACCCAGCAATTTCTTCGTGGATCTACTTAATCTTCCCCTCGATCTCCCGGTGATCTCTCCCATTTTCAAGGCATTCACTGGCCATGACTTCACGTATGTCCCACTCTCGAGCTTGACCTGATTGCTGTGCGTTTACACTTGGCCACTGCAGAGTTATCAACATGGTTGCGTATATCGTTGCCGTGCCCTTCACATTCATGTACAAACTCATCACCGGCTCTAAACCATTCGAGAACTCAGTGCAGCTGTCAAGCGCAGGCAAGCCTGAGGGTGACGTTCTATTGAGCACCTCTCAAAGCCTCAACATTGCGAAAGGAGTCGTGATGATACTCAGAACCTATTACCTGACGGCGGTGTCCACGGTACAGGAGGAAGGCGATATCTGGCTGACGAGCTGGATGGGATTCGAGAACGATATCTTCCCGCCCTTCTTAGCGCGGATCATCAAGTTCGTTTTATCATGACCTGGGTCTGGCGGTGAAGATTGACGATACGCTTTTCACCAGTGGCATCAGTTTTTGCGTACCGATCATCTGCTTCGGTCTTGCTGGTTATCCAACTCTAGACAATCCATCAGTTGTGCGTGCTTTTAAACACTTGTTTACTCTCTGGTGAACAGGATTCCCTTACATATAATATTGCAGGGCTCGATTGTAGGCTGGGGAGCAGAACTAATCCCAGCGGGGCTGATCCTGTTCCATGTCATCCGCAGCTGCGGTGTCAGCACCGTCAGCCAGAACAGCAAGCTCGGAGATATCGTTGTCTATTATGTGGGAGTCGGAAAATTGTGTCTCGCCATCTATGAGACAATTACTTTGCCGGTGCGTTCGAGATAATGGTGGTTGATTATCCGGGAGTTGATGCAGTCCCCTTTCTTCGATATTCAGTCAAGCACTTCAAACGACGCGCTCATCGCCTCGTACTGGTTCAAGCCATGGCCCAATTTTGCCCAGCCATTGAGGTTGATCGCAATGGAGATGGATCCCGTTGACGCCCAATGGATCGTCGCGGCACAGGTTGTGATCAAACAAGGTGAGATGACTGGGACAGAATCTCAAAGCCCACGCGTGCTCACCCATGTCGTAGTATGCGGTCTCGGAGAAGCGGTATCGTTTATCGTCGCCAACTCGACTTGAACCACATAACGCGAGACTCGGCGGATTCTTCACACGTGGAATGTTGAAACAGCGATAGGAGCGCGTAGAAATTGTCTGAGAACTCTCTAGGTCATCACCGCGTCAAATGTACCAACAGTGTATTGCCATGTATAGTGTTACTAGTATGAATTCGAACTCGTTTTGTACTCTCTTTTGTCCACTGTCGTCCAGGAGTTGGGAGGCCATGAACAGGATGGTTCTACCGCGTTTGTCTTTCATCCAAGGTCGAGCAAGCGGAAGGGAAGAGATCGCGCTTGGACAGGTCCTTCTCTGGTTATTCACTGCACTTGTCCCAGCCAGTTATCTATGCAGCTTCCAAAGTACCTGAAATTGTCTTTATGCGTTGCTCGACACTCTACTTTTACTGTCCCTAACTTTAAGTCCCTGGCACTTTGATGACTGAGGAAACAGCGCCTGCATATGTGGCTTACATGCCCGGACTTCTCAGCCGGACTGTGCAGCAGACACGCGTTTTGTCCGACTCACTCCGACAAAATGATTAGACCAGGGTCTGGACCCTGGAAGAGCGCGAGAGTAAAAGTACCTAGCTAGTGAACGGAGAATACATTAAATCACGGAACCCCCCAGTCGTCGTGCGCAAACACCAGGAGGTATGAGTGTTTTTTCTCCCCACAAGTTGGTCAAACCCAGTCCCCTGGACCAGGACATGGTAAGGAGGGCAGCTGGTAGAGGTTACTATTGGGTCGATGAGGAGCAATTACTACCAGTGGCTCAACGATGAGTAAGGGGTGATACGTTGGGGCTTGTGCAGCCCTGCTCGAGTTGACGGATTCCGGATGATGGATCTTACTTATCAAGTAGACACAATACAATGTCGCTGAATCTCTGTGAGCCCAGCAGCGGAAGCATATGATCGTTTCACAGCGCAAATGCTCGCATAAGTTATGTGGAGGGAGAATACCTCTCGAGCTTTGTGTGCTTCATGTCCACCCCTTGCACATGCTCGTTGATCTTCGCGATTGCTCCTTGAATCGCCTCTGTCGCAAAGTTGCGTGCATTCATGTGAGCCTGGACATCACGGACCAATCATAAATGACGAAACTTTGACGGGAAACAGCCCGACGCACCTCCTTGGACGACCATCCCACGAACATCAGCACCTTATCCTTTTCCTCGTGTACCAGCCCCCAAGTAGGCTCTCCTACAAGCCCCGGAGTCTTCTGGGCAGTCAGGTCGTCCATAGCTACCCTGATGTCCTCTCTAGAATGACCTTCCTTCAACGTCAGGACTGCGATCTCGAGGGCATTCGCAGGGAACCCAGAAGATGGATCTTTCTCTGGGAAGACGTGGAACATCGTGCGATCATCTGCTGCATTTCTGAGGGCCGCTCTGAGCTTTGGATATTTCTCGGTGTCTTTCTGCAGAGCATGATGGTGCTCGATCGTTTCCCATACTGCAGGGTTGCATTTAGTATATTGAACACCCATCAGGCTTGAGGAGCAGTTATTGAAAACTTACGGATAATTATGAACCCGCGCTCTTCTCCATCAAGAGACTCCTCAAGCTGGAGTCCATGGTGCGCACTGGACATCGCATTCAAGGGGAGATTAGCAAAATGATCATCATCCCAAACGAGATCATTCCCTACGAGACGAAGCCATCAACAGAGGCCAAGATCTCGAAGAAACCCTTCAAGGTTTCCTTCGGGCTCTCGAGATAAGACTCTTTCGGAGGGAAGCGAATTATCTCGGCAACCGGAGGCGTAGACATAGTGATAACAGAGAGTGGTCAGGGTGATCGTGACTGTGGGAGCTCGGAGACTGCGGGGGTCCCCACGAACGAGACATAAGTAGTCCCCAGGACTGTCGTCACGAGACTGACTCTGGGTGACAAACCCGATACCGGAGATACGTCAGCGCGCTTTCGATGGAACTCCGCGCGTTGTACCCCAGATGTATGTCAGCGACGTCTCCGAGTCGGTGTAAGGAATGGAGGAGGAGTGGATCAACGCTTGAAGCAAGCATAGAGACCGCTGTCCAGAATGCTTGTCCGCTCTACAAATAGACCGATACGACTCGGATAACGATACTATCAGGAAGCACTCTTGTGCGGTATACGTGTCCGTCACCTGAGCTGAGTAAACCTCGACGCCACCCTTGAGCACTTTTCCCAGCCAACGTTCGACGTGCGAGTCCCGACCTTCGGTTTTCTTCATCACCGGCGCCACTCTCGGCTGGAACGCAGGTGCACTCTTGGGTCCTCCCACTTCAACCCAGGGTCTCGTCGACGCCATCAGGCTGTGGTACATTGTCGATAAGCGCCACTCCAGTAAACGATGACGATTACTCAAGTGACAGCTCATCAAGGGTGAGGATGCGGGAACGACTAGGGGTAGAAGGATAGCCACAATGTCCGGATGTCGGACATTGGACAATAACCTGAGGGCTCCTGAAGGTGGGATGATCGGGGTTGTGATGGGCCAATGACAGCGGAAACAATCTGGTTTTTTGAGCATGATGTGACTCTTATTGGACTTTGCAGGCCACAGTGTGATCGCGACCAGCCAGGAGAGAAGCCTTTGATCAGTTACCGATTGTTGGTACTGTACCAGCTTGTTCGCCGAGCCGCAGAGTAAGGAGTCCCGCATCCTTGGACGAGCAAAGTTGGTTGGTTTCAGTGCTTGCCGACCTCACGATCCCAATGTCACTGTGTCGCTATTCCCAGTCACCATAAAGAACTTCAGAAAGTCTATAAAGTAACTCAGAGTACCCCTGTCCAGCTCGCTGGCTCCTAGGAACATCAAGACATCAACTTGATCAAGACGTGGGAGCTCGATCGACGGAGTTGGTTCCCAACATGTGAGTCAAATAAGTTCGCGGACAAACCTGGGAAAACTTACTCTGAGTCTGAAGTTACTTATGTTGGTCCAACTAGGTCCAATTGCACAACAACTGCACGTCCTACTCAGCTGTCAAGCCCAGCTAAGTGTTTGACTGGATCGATATTCTCGGATACGGGCTTCTCCGATTTTGATGGTTATCCGGTCCTGATGGTCAACGACAAGCCGGGACGAGCGTCAACAAGGTTCATCGGCGCGGGCCCGGAGAGGATCGTATGCCTTCGCCTAGATGACAGATTTACGCTGGGTTGCCATGTATCCGGCTATGATAGTCGATACGTCAAGCGAAAGGAGGAAGAAAGGAAAAACTTAACATACCGCCGAACTCCAAAGAGTGATCACCTTCCCATCACCTCGCTTCGTCTGCGAACAAACATATGTGGAGCGACGGACCTATAGCTAGCGCGCACGAGCGCTTCCCCTCATACATCTCACTCCAAACTGCCTTATCGTCGCCCGTCGGCGTCAGACGCACCTGCAGCTGAACAAGCAGCCGCTCCACCCGCACTGCAAATCCCTTCGACCCTCACATAGTATTAGAAAACAACATTGTAGGGCCGTTCGACCGCCGCATCCCTGGGTTCAGGCCGTTGTCAAACAGATCCGCGTCCGAGCAGAGTCTTGCTCGGTAGCTGTCTGATTAAGAGGATTACAAAGAGTGCAGGGAAGACGAGCGAGCTTGACGCTGCTGTGTAATCTCGTAAGTATTCCAGTCCCTGATAACAGAAGAGCAGCGCGAATGACATTTTCTTCTGCCATATCGTGCACTCTCTCCCTCGGTCTAGCTCTTGTTGCGCCTATTTTTGAGACATGTCCTCCGACACTCCAGACACCGACCTATGGCTTGAGCGATCACGCCTCGATGGTATGCTCCTCGGAGCAGTATCCTACGGTGAGCATCCAGCTTCGACTCTTCATAACCTAGACTCATCGTCGCACGCAAACACAGGGATGTTCTTCCTCCTTACCATCCAAGCAACAATCGCTTTGACCCGAAGACCGCGCTCCGGGAGCAAAATCGCGGAACACCGCTGGATGCTCCTCAGTTATGTCTTTATCACATTCATCTTGGGGACGATAGGCTTCGCAGGGAACGCCAAGTACACTGAAATGATATGGATCGACCTGCGGAACGCCCCGGGAGGACCAGCAGCTCTCATTAATAACGAGCTGAACTACTGGATAAACATGATGGCGTTGTCTTGGTATGTCCCCCCACATGTCAGAAAACAAGCTGTTGTTCATGAGGATGCAGCTACTATATCATGGAATGGTTCATGCAAGCCTTGCTGGTATGCATCTACTTTAGCCCATGAATGTACTTTGCTTGACGCTCATCGGCTCATAGCTCCACCGCTGTTTTATCATCTGGGGCTGGGAAAAATACGTCGTCTGGCCTATGACTACACTCTTTTTAGCTATGATTGGTACGTGCGCCGTTCCCCTCCTCAAACTCTCATAATTGAGCCGACATCCACCAGCTATGTCCATCCTTATCCTCGCCGAATCCAGTGGCGCAGTCTTTTATAACATTAATACCCAACTCGCATATCTTTGCATCGAGGTCGGAATGACAGTCATATACACCGTCCTCGTCACCGGCCGCCTGTTCGCCCTTCGAAAACAGATGAAAGAGATCCTTGGCCGAGAACACGTCCGCACGTACGAAACAGTAGCTGCCATGGTTATCGAATCTGCGGCTATGTATTCCACGCTAGGAATAATCTTCATCATCGCTTTCGCTGTTCATTCGAATGTGTCGAACCTTGTATTTTTGGCCATCAGTCATGTCCAGGTGAGTTCTCCATCCTCGTGTCGTTTGCCGCAACGAGATGTCTGAATATATATGCGGATAGGGCATCGCACAATTGCTCATCATCATTCGTGTTGCCCAAGGTCGGGCATTCACACAAGACTGGACCTCAACGTCCGTCGCTCCAACAACCTCGCTCACCTTCGGGAGTACCAAGAACTTTACGGACATAGACCTTGGCCCCGAGAGCTCCAACGGTCTCAATGGAACCACCGACGCCGAGATAAACTCGGGGCCGGTGTGGAAGGATAGCGTGAAGAGCACGGCCCCTTCAACAAGGGAGCAGCGGTCCGAGCTAGTTGGTGACGCGGACCTATAACTTTCACGATGCATACATGTAGATATTTACGATTCCCATTTGCTATTCGTCGTTCGCTGTCGATACTTTAATGATTAATACAACATTGCTTTGACTTCTCGACTTCTCCCCTCCTCCTCGAGCTTTGCCCCCCACGAGATAAATGGTATAACTGTATGACTTGGACGAGCTTCGCATTAGAGCAGAATGCTCTCAGCCAAGGTGATGTACTAACCTCGGGTTTATCATTCCTATTCAATAAATCATCCACCCTTGCACCTCCTGGATTGCAGCCTCCCATTCACCGTCCCCCCTTTCCACTACAAGGATATCATCCACCTCATCCTTCCCCAACTTGAACCCGTTATACAAATGTGGGAACATCCCCTCTCCTCCTCTCGGCCCACACACCTCCGCCTTAGGATCCTCCCATTTTATGTCCTTCTCCACGTCATCATACTTGATGCGCAGGATGTATACTAGCGGATCGCCCCCGAAGAAGAACTTGAGAGTGTTGGGGACTTGGCGGGCTGTCGAGAGGTGGACGAACCCTGAGGACTTATCTATCTCGCTGATGGGGAGGGCCTCAGGGAGTTCGGAAGCGACTGTGGAGGGGGGAGGGGTTTTGTAGCTGACGAGCTTGTAGATGTAGTTGGGCTTCAGATCAGACATGGTGCAAGTGACCTCGAGCTATAGTTTGGGAGTTACTCCGTCAGATAAATCTACTTATCGATTGCTTTTAGCTCCCGAGACTCCTGTGAAATTGTTGGAATATCACAGTATGGGGATATGCGTCCACAGATATCACTGCAGAACCCTCCGCTGAGCACCACATGGTGAGCAGCAACGAATCGCACGCTGAGACAGGCCCCTGAGAGTCAGACCTCAAATCTTCCTCACGCTAACTCCATCAATCTCGAGCTCTCCAAACGAATGCAAGCGAGGTTCATATAAGAGGAGAGAGAAAGAGTCAACAAATGCCAAGTATGAAGGGTATCTCTACGAACAATGGAGAACGAACAAAACGTACATAGTTACAAGGAGGTACACCAATCCAACAGCGTGGACAGGGGATCGGCTCAATTATACACGTCCATACAATTGCACAGGCGGTTGTAGCGGAAGAAAAAAGGCAAAGGTGCCATGATAAAATGAAAAGAAAAAGAAATAATCAAGCCAAAAGAGTAGCACTTGCCGACACGCACACCAACTTTAGTCGGAGGGCCTTAGTGGAAATCGTCTGTCAACACCGCCTTGACACCTCCACTCTCCGTACGGCCTCCATCACGGGCGCGAGCATTGTTCATCCGCTTCTCATAGTTTGCCCCTGTGTCGTCCGATCGTTCATGGAAGCTCTCCTCAAGGGACCGCGGGAACGGGAAATGCTCCTCAGGTTTCATAGGAGGCGACGGCGCCTTGACCATCGGCACAGCCTTCTTCGATTTCTTCCCCTTCTTCCCTTTCTCCTTGCTGCCCGAGCTACTCGTCGACCCCGACGACTTTGTTTTCGCTATTGGCGGTGCGTAGGGGCGTTCGACGGACTGTGCGAGGGGCGTAGGCATCGAAGGGTCCACCCAATCATCATCATCTTCTTCCTCATTCCCATCGATCTCCTCAAAGTCCTCGTTCTTAGGGAGACCCTTAACAGGTACCTCCTCCTGCTTATCGACCTCGAATGTCGAGTTGGGACCAGGGGTAATAGGCCCAATGGGGTCTTCCTCCGTGTCCACCTCGGAGCCTCGCTTGACGCTGCTGCCGACGGGGGAAATGGACGTTGAGCGGGTATCGAAGAAGTGGTCCTCATTGTCGCGTGTGCGTGCGGGTCGTTCTTCGGCACCTTCGCCCTCGACTTCTTCGCCATCATCCTCGTCCATGTCCATATCCATGTCGTCGGGCTCAGAGATGGACTCGAGACCCATGAACTCGTCAGAATCGGACGGCCATGAAGGAGGTTCGTCTTGAATCGTGAATATCGTCTTGTATTTTGCGTTGAGCTGATAGCCAAAAACAGATCAGCACACAGAAGGAACACGGCAACCACAGCCCAGAAAAACGCACCTCGTTTATCCGTCTCCGCAAGTCGACCCAGTCGTTCTCGTCCTTACATAGGAACCCGAGAAGCATACTGGGATCAAGCCCGCTGAGAGGCATCTTACGCACGCGATCGCAGTGGAAAGTACGTAGTTCAGCAGCTGAATACTGTGTCACGTAGTGCTCAGCCACCGGGTCCAGATCCTCTTCTTCAATCCCGAGGTCTCTCGGGTCAAGATCGGAGCCGCTGAAGGCTGGTGAAGGCGATGCTGGCATGCTCGCGTTTTGCCAGCGCGAGGGATGCTGGGAAGATATTGAAGACGAGCCTGAGGCGCCGGAGGACGATGACAATTGATGCTGTAGAGGGGACGGAGATAGGGGTGCGTGGTAGGAGAATGTCGATGAGCCAGTCCTCACCGATGAAGGGGAGGTAGGTGCACGATGATGGTGGGAGGAGCTGGATTGAGCACCAGGTGAGCGAGTTGCCGCGCGGCGGTCGGATGCATTATCGGGCGTAGTTTCCCGGCTGCGGACAGTAGGGTAATCTTGTACAGACGAAGGAGGAGCGGGACGGAGAGGAACAGCTGCACGCGCGTGGTGAGGATCGAGGTAGAAGAGGTTATCGGCCTGAGAACCCATGAAGTAATATGACGACGATGGGCGCCCGCCCGCGATCCCGACCGACTGAGGGAACGTGTACAATGCCTGCAAGAAGGTCCAGCCATGTTCATAATCAGCGCAAGCGAACGAGGAACATGGCACTGACTTTGATAGGCTCGTAATAAATAGGATTAACGCCATCGATGCCAAGACGGATACCGATGAGCACAAGCACTGCCCGCCCACCCCACGATGACCTGGCGTGTCGTCGTGGAGAACCGATATGTACGTTTGATGCCGCATATACATCTGACTGATATACCACACCATCTGCCGCGACGGATACCCCAAGGCCTGCTTCAGGGAATGAATGTACAAGTGTTCTGCGGTGCACGATTAGCTTCTCGCGAGTATGAAGCTGAGATCTAAGATTCGTACTTGATGGCACCAGCGGCAGTGCTCGGCCCAAACCACTGCCCAACGTCTTTGCCTAGATCCTTACCGGCCAGCGCCATGCGATGGACACTGAAGGGTGCTTGAGGTAAAGGGGAGTCAAGGAACCACGTTATGATCTGAACATATGTGGCGAAGTCATTTGTGCGAACGGTATAAGGGGGCCGCCGCCAATCTGAGAGAAGCCATTTGTGAGACAATCAATGAACGTACGATGAAAAACATGTGCTTACCTCGCCCCAAGTGCAGATGAAGTAAGGCGTTAGCGAGTAATGATTGACCGGTACGCAGCATACATCCCCAGCCGGCGTCGCTAGTCCACCCCTTTTCGCCACTGCCTGGCCAATTCCACTTCTTAGGCCTCGGACTCGAGGGCGTAGCGGCTTGGATGCCACACGCCAAATCCGAATCAAGCGTTGAAAGCGCCGAATCTCGAATGGGAGCAAATTGATTGCGATAGGTGAGCCATATTCGTGACGTGAAATCGGCGTAGAACACGGGAGGCCAGTGTGCCGCAGGATTCTTTGCTGATGGCGGTTGCGACTGAGACAGCTCAGATACTGTGGCGGAGGAAGATGTATTTGAACGGAATGATGGAGAGCGTCGCGATTCAACCGAGGCACGGCGGCCGGGGGTGGGTGGGGGAGGCGGTTCGTATCCTGGATGTTGTACGCCGAGCAACCAGATGGGTTCAGCGCACTTGTCTGGTGTAGAGTCGCTATCCATCAAGAATCGCATTGCGCGATCAAGGTGACCTTTCCCATGCTTGGCAGCAGTTAGGAGAGCGTTGGATTTACCCTTTGGCGACGATGTCCCCTGTGTTGTCACATGAGCTTGGGATAGAAGGGAGGGGAGAGTAAGGTCGGTCGATGAGCTGCTGAAAGTGTGTGATAGCCAACCGGTGAGTCTTGTTGGGAGATCGGATATGCGGGTTGATGAGGAGGATGAGTACATTGATACTGAGGGATGCATGTCAGAAATGGTGCTCAGTGGGCGGTCTGACCGCGTACGAGCGCGTGGCATTTCTGCAGGTTCGACGATCACTGGGGGTTCGTCGAACGAGTCCTCTTGCTCGCTGTCCCCATCTGCAGGACTAGCCTTGTCTTCCTTGGAGTTCCCACCGCCAAATCTACCCAACTTTCTCGAACTAGAGAGATTTTGGGACATTGGGGAGGAGCTCTGGGACGTGTGTGTGGATGAGCTCGAGCTCGCTATGCTAGCAGTACTTTCGGTTGCAGCAGGATCCGTCATGGATTTTGACCTGTCGCGGCTCTGCTTCTGGAGGAACTTGGACAGCTTGGAGCCATGTTGTGGATTTGGAGACGACGGCGATGGTGCACTGCGAGTGTGCCTATTAGACATAATATCGCCAAGAATGTGCTGGTCGTCGATGAAGCTGGCGTTGTCGTCGTCGTCGTCGATGTCGAAGTTGTTCGTGACTGTGTCGTGTCTGAGTTCCGTGTTTGGGTTGTTTACCGAAGCAACTGGTCCCGCTTTACAACTTTGCAAGCCAAACCAGTCACAGTAGCAAGATGAAACGTCCACAGTGACCGTCCACAGGACTACAAAATTATACTTTCATACGTGCATTACTCGAGGCGAAAATGCAGCCAGCCAAAAACCGCCCAATCAGTACCAAAAATTATCGCTATCTGGCCGTCATAAATTTTGCTTCATCCTGTGACTTTGATGTTGATCTGTGCACTACACGAGGCAAGCATGCCCTCTACTAGACTTCTGGCTCCTAAGTGGAGCAACGGGAAGCCGTTGCACGCATCTCTAATGTACTTGATAGCGGGTGGGCGGCCGTACTCTGCTCGTGGTCGTTTCTGAGCTACGCATTGGTGCGCACGGGGCGACCTGGCACCGAAGAACCTGTATTATTATGGAGGTATCGTGTATCAAAATTCTCACTACCATTAACTTCCCTGCGTTACGGTTCTTATTCGCTTGCTGCCTGCAGGGCTCCCCTCTGTTTGCTCTTCCAAATAAATCGACGGGGAAAAGCAGCACCACCTGACCCCTACAGAAGCTGTCAGTTTGAAGGACTGCCCGGCCCTTTCGGTGCCAGAAGATGGGTAGTAAGCATTCCCGCCCAAACTGACAAGTCACTGTAACGATCTCCTGTTGTACGCTATAGCGAGAGCACAAGTTCTCATTCTCGGCCCAATCGGACCCGACGATCGGCGCTGAGCTTCTCAGCCTCAGCCTTCTCTACTCGGATGCGCCGCGGCATGTGGTTTCATGGACTCGTTTTATGAGCGCTAAAACACGGGGATCGGAACGCGGTGGCCCGGAGCAGGAGAGATGTATTAGAAAAAATGACCATCGTTCCACTGGTTCTATCCAGGTATATCATATCTGAAAACGCTGCTATTGTTGCTGCCCACTTCGTAAGGCAGCCGGGTGGCAATTTTGTTGCAATATCTGCTTCCCCCCCTGAGCTACGCCAACTACTACACTGAATCTCCCTACTGATTGGAATTCGGTCTTCAAGGACGACCGCTCCCCACACGTCCTCGATATCATTGCCCTCTCATTGAGACGGTTAAGCCGGGAGGGTTATCACCGCTATGCTCGTGAAAACTGGCGACGTCACCAGAGAGGATTGCCAGGCGGCCCAAGACGTGATCAGGATTCAGGACGGTCACAACGGAGGTCGTACACAACCTCTTCCAGTTCCTCTTACGTGGCTGCCAAGAGAACACGGATCGAGGTATCGAAACTCGAAGCGTATCATTCCTGCATTCGCCTGTGACCTCTACGATATGTTTCAGAAATATGTTCGGCTAGACTCCATGGCGTAGCTCTACCGCCTCTCACAGGGTTACTCCTTATCTTGTACCTTGGAAATACCTCAGAATTCTTACATGTCAAGCAGCCACCATTTGATCCACTTTGCGAGGTGCGTGCTCACCTCTTGGGCACCTCGTGAGGAAGTGGTCATGGTTACCCAAGGCTCGTTGATTCTTCCGCAACCTGGCCTAGTGATGCTCTTGCGGCACAGGGTTTGCAGCAAATGTCTCGCATCCCAAACACCTCATCAGCTTCATATCGAACCCCACCATGCGTAGCCGGTGCTGTACCGCGTGGCGTGCTCAGCCCGGGAAGGCGAGCCGCAGTGAGGATTTGCGGACTATCGTGTGCTTTCATCTCACGTTTCCATCCCAGAAGCTCAGAAACCCAGCTAGCTGTGCAGTATTGCATTATAGTACCATTGCTAGTAACGCGACCGTACCTGCATCTTGAAGACCACTGTGGAAAGCATTGCTTTCGCCCGACCCTGATGTTCCCAAGTACGCGATCGTGTTACTGCCCGTCACGTTTCTAGGTATGTTCGACACCTACAATATCGCATCTTTTGTCAGTGATCTACAGCACCGACAGCATTCTGTCGGTATATGTAAATATTCGTGTAAAAGTTTCACACCTTAGCTTCGCAGCCTGTCATAATCACGATGTATGGTTAGGGCGTCGGAGATGCATCATACTAAACAGGATTCACTGGGACGTCATGTAGTGCCATGCCTGCCGGAGCTAGATGCACCTCTCTTCGAGATCCGTGCATCCCCGGACTCTTTCAAGAGTACCAGGCGAGGGCTGTGATGTAGTGCTGTATCAGCATTGGTAGAAAACATCCTTATTCTCACGCATTGCTATGTTACTGCGCGCGACGGTGCATTCGCGGGCCCGACTCTCTGTTAGCTTTGCAGTACTAGTGAGTAGCTCACTGCTGCCCCCCAAATTATGAGAAGAAAGGCTCAGACCTCATGACAGTACTTATTCAGGGGGTCTGCTGCTTTTAAATTAGGCATGTCACGTGTGCAAGTACCCAGACAGCGGGGCGACCTCGGAGACCTCATTGACAGTGTCATTGACAGTGACACCCCAAGACCAACTTACAGCATCAAGTTCAGGCGGCGATTTGGGGACGGCTTGTTATTTTTTGGAACAAGCACAGCTGTTTCTTATCTTCTTCATCTGGGCCGGCGACGTGAAATCCTGTAATTAATTAGCACAGCGGCGTCGTGGGTGCTCGTCAGGTGTGTTCAAGGTTACTCCAATACAACGGTCCTTGATTGGACAGTCATTTTTACTTATAGTTACTTATAGCTTGTTCCACGACTTCTAAATCCCTCCAAAGCTCAGCCTCATAGCTGTTCAATGCCTGAAAGTCCCGCCGTGAACTAACGACGCCTCTCATGACTAGCGGATATGCCATCGCCACTTTAGTGGTATTCATCATTTCAATCATCTTCGTAATTCACCCCGTCTCGATACCTACCCCTCGTCGGATACCTCGAATACCCATAAACCTCACAACTGCGCCTATACTCGCCATCGCATTATTATGGGCGGCCCAATGTCTCGATCCAGCAGTCATCCGAGGCGGAATCGTAGGAACAGAGGGCGTCAAGCCGTACAATATTCTCATCTTGTTCTTTTCGCTGGCATACATGGCTATTACCCTCGACATCACCGGAATCCTTCAGGCAGCGGCGTTCTGGGTCAGTAACAAGGGCGGCTCCAACGGATGGAAATTATATTTCTACTTCTACGTCATGCTCACGCTGCTCTCTGTACTTCTCGGAAATGACCCCGTCATCCTCTCTGGAACTGCTTTCTTGGTCTACTATACCGAAGTCGCACAGCTCAATCCTATCTCCTGGCTTATTTCCGAGTTCGCCGCAGCAAATACGGCGAGTATGGTTCTCTTCGTTGGGAACCCCACAAATGTACGTTTCTCGTACGACGTCTATTTCTGCTCGCACGGTGTATTGAAGCGCCACACGTTTTGATGCAAGGTGGTCATATGTGAAGGTTTCAGTGTCAATAACGCGGCGTTCACGGCATACACTATTCTCCCCTTCCTCGCGTGCAATCTCGTATGTTTCATTGCGCTGGGTGCCCAGTTCCGCAAAGAAAAATATGTCCCTCGCAAATTAAAGCACACTGCCCATCTTGACGCCCGATCAGTGCTTCTTGATCCCGTCGGTGCCTGGGTAGGCAGTTTTATGCTAGGCACGACGCTCGTTCTCTGCCTCGTCGTCAGCTTCTTCGGGATAGACGTCTGGATGATTAGCTTGCCGTTCGCTGTGGGCAAGTTCGTCTTTGATATTGCGTGGGATCATTATCGTTACTCGCGCAACATCCCAATGCTCGGGCGTGGGTTGCCTGCGACCAAGGCCCCAGGGGCAGAACCTGATGAGGGTGCCATGGTTGAAGCGCTCAAACATCTCCATGATGATGACTCGCACCGTCAACCAACACTTCCCACGACAATACCAGAGAAGACGAACTCTTTCCCTTCTGATGAAAACACCGCGGTTGATCGACAACCGCTCTCCTCAGAGGAGACGCCTAACTCCTTCCTCGCACGTCAGCGCTCAGAATTGAACAATATCCACGCTCGACTCCGTACCCACTTCCCAACATTCTTCACTGCGCTGCCGAGATTGCCCTTCGCCCTTGTACCCTTCGCTTTCTCCCAGTTTATCTTGATCGAAGCTCTTGCCCATCAAGGATGGGTGGATGTCTTTGCCACGTGGCTCATACGAGCATCCCATAAGCAGATGTACCCTACCATCTGGCTCATCGGCGTCCTCGGCGTTATCCTCTGCAATCTCTCCGGCACCAACATCGGTGCCACTATTCTCCTCACCAAGGTCGTCCGCGCTGCCGCCCTTCCCTATCATTCCGACCGCGCCGCAGCCATCGCTCTCGCCGTAGCATCCAATATTGGGGCTGTCAGCTTCACGTTCTCGGCGTCTCTCGCTGGTCTGTTGTGGCGAGGGATTTTGAAGCAGAAGGGGATCACTGTGAAACAGACTCAGTTTGCGTTTTGGAATTCACTGCCGCTGCTTGTGATGACTGTCGCGGGTTTGGGTGTCGTGTCCGCTGAGATGGCGGTCCTATTTTAGGTCTTTCGAGGTTGGAGGTGGGAAAGACGAAATCCTGTCCGTCCCAGGTGGGACGCTAGGATTGCAAATAGCGCACGGGTGTCACGCCGCAGCTAGCGCTTCGAGAGGTGACGCCGCGTTGTGCGGAGACGCGGGGGTGGGGGTCGGGTGGAGAACTTAAACATAGACAATGGAAAGTTTCGCGGGACAACTTGAACTCAGCGCAACCTAAGTAGCCAGTTTACTTATATACCTACACCTGTGGTTTACGGAAACGACATCGAAAAGTAAATACTTGGAATGATCATCAAAAGGACTCATCAACTGGTATCATGAGCGCTCGCCAAGTCTTTTATACAAAGACACAACAAAGAGCCACGCCGCCCGCGGCCCCGCGCGTGTGCACCTAATACTATTTGGCCAAGGTAACTTTGCACGGCACTGCCAGTGGTGCGGTTTCTGGCAACGGCGCAGCGCAGCGCAACATCCGGTTTAGACTTCTGATCGGGGACCTTCGAGCCCCAAGCTTCAACTTGACTTTGGGTCCTGGGTTGGAGGAGTTTGGCAAGTTACTTACCACTTGTGCACAATCAAACACATCATCATCACGCCATCATCTATCGATATCGATATATCTATCCCCCAGGCTGTCGGGATCAGTGCATCTTTCACCTTCATGCACTGGTGACCGAATTTTCCCTTGGAATATTCTAGACGCTACAGCTTGGTACGCTACTTGTATGTAACACCCATTCGCATCAAAAATGTTTCTTGAGGTCTCTACTCGCAGAACAGACTCGGAAGAGCACCGTAATCGTTGGTAGTGCAGTCTGCCGGCTAGCTTTCATAAAGCTTGATAGCCGCCCGCTATCAACACGATGTCAACACGATGCTGGTGATGTATGAATTTGCTGTAGTTGCCACTCCTAGGTAAGCACCGGCAACGAGAAGTTCCTGCTTCCTGCAGGCGGAGGCGCGTTCTGTCCGGCGCTTACGTTCGACGTATTTCACTGATACGCATGTACTTCAAGTCTGGTACGTCTTGACTTTGAACTCACCGACCATGTCGATACCCATGACTACCAGATCTCGTGTTTCAGTTGCTGCGGGTCATACCCATGGCCATCACAGGAGGACCACCCGGGATCTCTCAGTGCATGGGAAGACACCAGTTCCTATGTGCGTTTCCTCAGCACGGACCTTACCTAGGTTGGGGTCTTTGGTGCGGATCAGTTGTTGAAATGTCCAACAGATACCGCCATGCTGCACCATCGGGCCCTTGGCCTTGGATGGACTTTGACAAAGACTTCGCCTTTGTAGCATCAACTTCAGGAGGAGTTGTAGACTCACAGAGCACATGGAAAGAATACCCCCAAAACCTGTTCCCAAATTGGACGAACAACCAGGTTGAACGATGCAAGATGTTATCAGCTTGCTCCGACTCTGATAACTGCCGCATATTCAAAGCGGACTTCCTGGATGACGGCCGTTTCGATGAAAATGCAGACGATCAGGTCTACGAGGTATCTGCAGTGGACAGCGATGGATTCTGGCACCAGCTGAGCAGTCCGGTGAGTTGAGGTGTGTGTTCATGGCGCTCTTCAGACTGAAAAAGATATTGCTGTCAGCGACCGGGAAACATTCGCGTGCGAGCGCTCTTTGTGGACAACATGTCAAGCAACGTTCTGAAGATGCTGGGGACGAAGTATGTTTCACCGCCTATTTTGAAACTCGTGCTGGATTAACTCTTGTCAAATAGATACATGATTGAACCATTTTTCTTCTCGTCTTCGACGAACTGGATTCCTTCCCGATACCGAGAAGATGTAAAGCCGAAAGAAGGAGATCGTGAGCATTTTTCCATCCATATGCCCGTCACCGTGAAGCTCAGATCGACCTAGATATCACTATCACTCTTCCTTTCATTCAGACGGTGAAGCATCGGCCAGAGTCCTCAGCCCCCAACGGTACGGATCTCTCCGCCTTGACCTCTTGCCCATATTCAAATTATCCCAGAGGACGAGCAGATAATCGACACTCAGGCGCCACTCCATCTGCGAGGCAGTGAGTCTCATTCCGTTACTTCATTTTGGGCATCATTTTGACCACAGTATCCCTGCCAGCCGACCAGACGCTCCTGCAAGACCTTCTGGCCGTGCACATGGTCCGCAATACCGACTCAAGTACGATAATTACCTACCACCCGAACTTGAGAAGGTCCTCAGCGGAGCGGCTTCATGCTCTCATTCAGCGAACTGGTCGGAGTGTTTACTGGTCAAAAATCTTTGACACATCAAAAGATCCGACTTTCCTGCTCTTATGCTTTTTCTGGTACGCGCTCTATGCGTGGGACGAGGCTTTCGAAAATATGTACAAGCACCTAAACGATCTTGTAAGCGGAGCCGTGAAACCAAGATATCGAACTAAAGCACTTCTCGTAGGAATCTCAGGTGCTTAAAACGAACGAGATCGAGTTGACTCCCGAGCTGCACATCCTGCAAGCACATTTACTTTATTATCAAACCCTGCTGGAAGACTTCCGCAAATCTGTGATCTTTGTGCAGGAGACTCCCAACCCTGCTATGGATGCCCTCCCCGAAATGGATAGAAGCCATTCCTCAGATCTTCTGAGACAAGAATCGAACAACCTACTTTCTGAAATCGAAAGGCTGGAGGGGCAAAGAAACATGCAAAGCAGTCGTCTGAAAAACGTCCTGGATCTGGTTTGGTCTTTTCATTAGTGGACTTCGCAGCTACTAAACGCTTATCTCAGGCATTCGCCTCTGTGAACATATCGGACAGTAAACAGATGAAAGAACTGACAAAAGCAGCCGTTCGAGACTCGGCTGCCATGAAGCAGGTACGTCCATAGTTCCTCGGAAGCTACGACTCGCTGAAGCAGCTTATCACCAGATCTCGTATCTCGGCATGATCTTTCTGCCCGCAAATCTCATCGCTGTGCGCGCAGCTAAATACTCCCGCCGTATCTGCACTAACGTTTATCACATAGAGCGTGTTTGGGATGAACATCATAGAAATCAACCCTCAAACGAACGAAAACTTGGCGCATTATGTGGAAGCTACGATTATCCTCACTTGCCTGACTGCTTGGCTAGTCATAGCCTTGCAGTCTCAAAGTACCATTCACGGTGGACCCATCGACGGACCGAAGACAACCATTTTGCGACGATTTGGATGGCCCATATTCATTGCCTATAGAATGTTTACTCTCTGCAAGATCGCCCTTCGGGATCGTACTCCAATTACTTGGAACGATCTTACGCGTGTGTAACACTTGCAGTGTATGTATGGCCACAGGCCCAGATAGGTGTGATGTTACTACAGAACCTTCGAAATATTGTAGAGCTGATATTAGCACACTTGGCTACATGTTGACTCCCTGGGGTCACTATATTTTTATTCGCGGTTATTGACCTTACAGCTCAGCGGAGCAGCCACTGCTTGGGAGTGCGGCCCCGGCGGGGGTGGGGGCTGTATGTGGGCCAAACACATATACCGAAGGATTACCAGCTCAGAGGTGATTAATATTGCAACTAGCAGCACATACGTGGGGAATTGTGATGATGATTGCTTCATTGGCAAAGGTACTAAGGGCATAGCCAAGTAAACTCGACGACTCGCCATCCTAAACCTGGCCAATTGTCTGGCCAAAGCCTTTGTAAAGATACTTGCAGCGCCCTTGGTTGAGCTGTTCACCGCCTCGCATAAATCTTGCCCTCGATGAGACTCTTTAAGTGCTGCGCAACCTGGAGGGCGCAGCCCTGCAGCTCCGCCAGATCTGATCGGAGAGCTTCAATGGACAAGTTGGCAATGTGGCGCATCTGATGCGCAACGGCGTTGTTACTGCTAGAGCTGTCGACGCTTTATGCTCCACGCGCATTTAACACCGTCCATGGAGGTTTGCGAGGTCGAGCAAAGCATTACCACCTAACGCTGCAGCACCGTGACTAGCGAGGGCGTTGATCTGCGTTGATCCAACCTCCTGATTGTCTGATCTGCCAATTTTGACAGCTCATGGTTACGATGTTAACATGATGCAAGTGCTTCCGAGCTGCCGTCATCCTGGGCACCGGCTACAAGAAGTCCCTGATTACAGTAATCCTGTGGGTGACTTTCATTACTTTTACGGCGCCTACCTACAAAATATATCTACCGCGACGAGCGCCCGTCGAGCTCGACATGTTCTAAGCTCTCGACCACATCTTCACCCACATTTATATACCCATGACGACTAGAATTTCGATCGTTATACCTCAAATCAGTCGCAGCAGGAATCACAGCCTTCAGGACCTCACACTGATACCAGGAAGGACACCTGTTCCGATGTGAGTCTCCGCAGCTCGAGGTTGCCGTCCTGAGCGCCAATTAACTCTCAACGTGTCCAACAGCTATCGCCATGCCGCACCTTCTGGCCCTTGGCCATGGATGGATTTCGACAGCGATTTCCCGGTGGTAGGGTCAACTTCTGAAGACGCCGTAAACTCAGAGAAGACATGGAAAGGATACCCACAAAATCTATTCCCGAATTGGACGGAGAGCCAGGTGAGACGGTGCAGGATGTTGTCGGGGTGTTCGGATGTGGAGACGTGTCGCATCTATAAAGTCGACGTCTTTAATGATGGCCACTTCGATGAAAGTATGGAGAACCAGCCTTCAGAAGTATTTAGAGAAATCGAGGATGAGTTTTGGGATCATATAAGTGTTCCGGTAAGTATATTTCGCTTTCCTGCCTTTCTCTCCACTGAGTAAAACGCTTGGTATTAGCGACCGGGAAACGTCCGCGTGAGGGCGCTCTTTCTGGATAATATGTCAAAGCAGGTTCTGCAGATGCTGGGTACAAAGTATGTACGCCATCTCTTCTGAGACGTGCATTAAGCCTATCCGATTAGATACGTCGTGGAGCCGTTTTTCTTCTCATCGTCAATGAACTGGATTCCTTCACGATACCAGGAGGGCGCTGAACCGAAAAAAGGAGATCGTGAGTGTTTGCCATACAGCACCTGCAGAATCTGCGTCCGAACTCAAACGACTTAGACATTACTATCACTCTTCCCTTCATTCGTGCAATGCAGAATCCGAGAACTAGGCCACCAAGCCCGACATCGCCATCGTCAAGTTCGTACCCCTTGGAGAAATCCAGCGACGAACCACCACCTCCACCTGGAGGTACGTATTTCTAAGCATTTCCTTTCGCAGATTCTCATCGTATTTCAAGAGGAACGGCAAATAATTGACACTCAGGCGCCTCTCATACTGCGTTCGAGTAAGTCTGACTTTGTAGCTTTATCATGATAGCGTCTCAATCCCTTTTTTATCAGCCAACAAGATGCTCTTGCAAGACCTTCTGGCTGTCCACGTGGTTCGGCATGACGAATCGAGCACAATAATATCTTACCATCCTAACCTGCGCAGAACGTCGGCAAAGCGACTCCATTCCCTCATTCAGCGGACCGGTCAGAGCGTCTACTGGTCAAAAATCTTCACTGCGTCAAAAGACCCAACTTTCCTTCTGCTATGCTTCCTCTGGTATGCACTTTATGAGTGGGACGAAGCTTTCGAAATCTTGTATACCCATATAAACTGGCTTGTAAGTGGATCGCTGAAACATTGATCGAGTACTGATGCTTCCTCGCAGGAGCACAAGGTTCTCGATACCAACAACATCAAGGAAACTCGCGAGCTGCACATACTGCAAGCACATCTGCTCTACTATCAATCCCTTCTCCAGGATTTCCGCAAGACTGTCAACTTTGTGCAACACACTCCGAACCCGGCTATGGATGCTCCCTCCGTAACCGAGGAAGAAAGAATCGAGTCGGCAAGACTTTTGGAGAGAGAGACCAGTAACCTTCTCTCCGAGATTGAGAGACTGGAGGGCCAGAGAACCATGCAGAGCAGTCGACTGAAAAATGTCATGGATTTGGTTTGTGGTGTTCACTCGGGGTTTCTCTACTGTTGCTGGACATTCTTTGCAGGCATTTGCGAGCGTGAATATAGAAGACAGTAGACACATGAAGAAGTTGACGGAGGCAACTGTTCGAGACTCGGCTGCCATGAAACAGGTATGTTCTCCTTCCTTCTGTGTTCACTTTCGCTGAGATGTGGCTTCAGATCTCTTATCTCACGATGGTTTTCCTTCCTGCAAGTCTTATCGCCGTGGGTAGCGTTTTTCGGTCTGTGTTGTTACCGGCTGATGCTTTATACCAGTCTGTATTTGGGATGAACGTCGTCGAGATCACCGGTGGTAATGGAGAGGAAAGCCTAGCTCACTACGCTGAAGCTACGGTCGCGCTCACTCTCTTTACTGCGTGGCTTGTCATAACGTTGCAGACCCACAGCACCTTCCACTCAGAGGGCAGCAGCTTTTGGCGACGAGTCGGCTGGCCGATATTCTACGCCCGCGAGAAGCTCCTTGGTCGCAAGACCGTTCTCGAGAAAAGGATCTAACTTAGACCATCTAGATGCATCTTACACACCCTTCACGTTCACCCACGACCTTACAGTGTTATAACACTTACATATCTATGTATACTGACGACTCGGATACAGACAAGCATGAAATTATTACGTAGCTTTCGTATATTTGCACAAACGACAAATGTTGTGATGCATGATGGCATTAGCACTAACGTCAACCCCAGCTACGTACTTATCTATTACCAACATAACATTCTATCTTGATGTGAAGCATATCGCTGTGAGCTCCAGAGTCTCCAGTCGTGTTTTGGATTCTTCTACATAATGCTCAAGACCAGAGAGGAGTGGAAAGATCGATCGACCACCGGCACAGCGCGCGGTAGCTCGGGCTAGCAGCACACGCGACCTTCAAGCTGAATTCGTCGACCTTAGCGCTCCAGTTGATCAGGTAACTCAACTTATCAGGTCTTTGGGGGATCAAAGTACACGCTGGCGATCTGTGCTAATTATCGAAATTTCTGTACTTAATCGTCTTGTTAATTGTGACACTGAGACTTGAGACTCGGCAAGATGGAAACTTGGGGAACTTCAGGTTTGCTGCAAATTTGATCCTGTCTCGGTCTCGCAACAAAAGGCATCTTCGGGTTCTACCAATGGCGGATTCTCCATGCGGACGCCTTGTCGGCACAACGGCGTTATCTCCTCCATGTTTGTGACTGGCGCTGACCCGACAGTCCCAAGGTGTGCTTCCGGAAGCCCGCCATCCGTATCATGTGGCCTTCACTCGATGAGAAAGCCGTAGTTTCAGCATCTTCTCGACAGATGGCCATGAGTATACTCCCCCCACAGTGCTTTAAATACAACAACAGACGGGATGCCAGGGCCTCACGCCATTAAGGTTACCCCCGCCCTTTGCACGTTGCTTTCAGCTGCATCCTAACCTTACAGGTGCACCCACGACATGTCTGTGAATACTGTAGCGCCCCCACTCAGTCGATGGGTCGCATGGCTTTTCGGCATCTATGGCTCGGGGAAACCTCCGGTCTTGGGCACCGTTGACGTCGAGGAGATCGAGGAGAAGGCTAAACAAGCGCTCAAGGACCAGCCATGTCAGTCAGAAGCGTAGACTGCTTGCTCCTCGGATATTGACATGTTTCTTCATTCAAGCCGCTTTCTTGTATGTTTTGAAAGGTGCCGGCACCTCCTCCACGTACGCCGAGAATCGAAGGGCTCTCGATAGATGGAAGCTTGTCCCCCGGGTGCTCAACAACGTTGGGGAGCGTAACCTAGAGGTATAAAGTTTGTCGACATTTTCAAATCATAACTCATTGACCTATCGGTGCCAGACAACAATATTTGGCGTGACCCACCCAGCGCCAATCTTCGTGGCTCCAGTAGGTGCGCAGGGCCTCATGCACAATGATGGCGAACTTGCGACTGCGCGTGCAGCAGCAACTGTCGGCGTTCCTCTAATCCTCAGTTCTGCTGCGTCACGATCTATGGAGGACGTCGCCGAAGCCCATGGGCCCAACAATCATCGGTGGTATCAGCTCTATTGGTGAGTTCTTACTCTATTTCTCCCGTGTGCTGACCAGAAACTAATTGACTGTAGGACACACTCTCGTGAGCTTACGCTGTCTCTCCTCAAACGCGCAAAGGAGAACGGATATACCGCGCTTGTCATCACGGTGGATACGATGCTGATCGGCTGGCGCCCGCACGATCACGGCATCCCTTATAGTCCAGCTGGACACGGTTTTGGGGTGCAGCAGGGTATCTCTGATCCTGTGTTCATGGGTCGTTTGGGGCTTGAACCACGCCACGAGCGGCCTGGGTTCCCCTATGTACAGGAGAACATAAGAAATAGAGCCGCTGCTGGCGATCCAGCTGCACAGCAGGCCATGTTTTTGGGAAGTAAGTGGGTCGGAGAGATAGCATCCGGAATCTTCAGGAGTTGGGACGAACTCCAATTCATCAAAGATAACTGGGATGGTCAGCTTGTCCTCAAGGGTGTACTTGCCGTCGAGGTAAGGACGTTTCGGGGGTGATTGGCAGGGTAGGCTGACTTGCTTGCAGGATGCTGAGAAAGCTATCGACTTTGGTGTCGATGGTATCATCGTTTCTAATCATGGTCAGTGCTCTACACCGTACCTTTCACCACAGAAGCTGACGCGGCCTTCTTAAAGGTGGTCGCCAGGTCGATGGCTCCATTGGAGCTATCGATGCTCTCGACATGATTATGCGCTCCCCCAAGGTTCTTGAGGCGCAAAAGTCCGGGAAGCTTACTGTTCTTTTCGATTCGGGGATCCGTACTGGGAGCGATGTTATCAAAGCCCTTGCGCTTGGTGCCCAGGCTGTCTTAGGTGAGTCTTTCTTTGTTGGGTTGGTTATATCCTTTATTAATATATTTCCAGTTGCACGGCTGTTCATGTATGGGCTCGCTATTGCTGGGGAACCAGGTGTAGAGCAAATCTTGATGCAAACAATCGCTGACCTCCATATCACAATGGGTCTGTGCGGGTTCAGCGACGTCAAGGATGTTGTGGGTGCCAGAGAGAAACTGCTGGTCAGGATGAGTCAATAGAAGGTCGAACTGGAGCCTGAGCTGTATCATTATCTGTATTATGATGAAAGAAGGCTTTAAAATGGTCCTGTATTCAATCCCTGGGGCAAACAGGCGTTATAGACGAGCGTAGATGCTTCCAAGATTGTAACTTTGGCGGCCAATACTAATAAACTTTTGAAGGTGACTGTCTCCAAGTAGACTACCTCAGCAGCATTTGAATCTCAGCAGAGCAAAACTACTTGCACACTTCAGCCCGAGAAATGGCAGCACGCGCTTAACTTCCTATGCCCTTCACCTCATTGTACATAATTATCAACTTAAAGCGTCTTACAGCCAGCAAACATCGCATGCCAGGCAGTCACACATGCCGCAAGGCAATCGACATGCATCTTAAAATTGCGCATAGACTCCGCGTACATATAGAAGTCTTAAAGAAGACTTGAACGTCCACCCACTGGCACATAACCCAACTATGAGCGAACCCAGTCGACGGAGTAAGAGGCGCTGCTGGCAGAGGCAGAGGCTTAAAAGTGACGAACACGAGGGTGCCGCACGTCACGGCGAGGTACGGCGGTCGATGTCTTTCTACTAGTACTAGTAGAATGATTGTCACTGATGATAGCACCAGGGATCTTCTCGTCCGGCGAGAAATAAGAACGTTTTATCTCACTGGGGCCATAAATTTGTGAACGGGATCAAAAATTTCACTCGAGGTTTGGGGTGCCCTCGAATAACCATGTCCACACCCCGGGTAGATGTGCCTAATGAACAAAATCTTTCCACCTCGAAAGTTGACCAGGTATGAACTTATTACATACGTATACTTGTACTTTACTCATATCTCAGCGACACGTTCTTCCCAGAAGGACGTTTCGCCGCCCATCAATCAGTTTGTCGAACTTGAAGCAAACCCAAACCGCAGAATGGAATCGGCCGACCCAAGGCCTGCGGAAAAGGGCTTCCTGGACATCGCTGACGATAGCGTCAATTCACTCGCCACCGAACATATCTTATGCCTTCTATGTCAGGACTCCGTCAGCGCCTCCTACCTTCTCCAGAGCCCATCCAGGGGCTCAGAAGACTTTCGTCAGTACCCCGACTATGACGCGCTGGAATCATCGTCGAATGGAGGATGCCATCTCTGTTCTCTGTACTTGGGGAGGGTCCAACAGCATTATCCAATTGTAGGCCCCATCACTGTGACTCTTCAAGTATCACGTTCCGGTGGTATGACACTCTTACTCCGAGGGGAGAGACTGCCAGAAAGACACTGGGCGACCTTGTTATTCTGCCCACTGAAGACGCGGAGGACAGCGGAGCTCACACAGACACACCGTTCTCGTTCTCCAATACGACCAACTTCGTCGACGCGCGAATTGCAAAGTCGCTAGCGTCGGAGGCAACGTTCTCCCTCGGTAGAGAGTGGTTGCAACAGTGTTCGCAGAAGCATCATAGATGCATGGAGGCCGCCGGCGCAGCTCGGACGAAAGTCCGCCCGAGCCGGCTCATTGATGTTGGGTCTGATGGAGCAGATCCCAAGGTTGTAATCAGACAGGAATTGAATGACACGGAACCGGTGTACTTGACCCTTAGTCACTGCTGGGGTGGGGCCGATATTCTGCGACTTCTGGTAGAGAACATAGATTCTCTAACAGTGAGAATCCCGATGTCTGCCCTGCCGAAAACGTTTCAGGATGTGGTCCGCATCACTCGGAGATTAAGGTGAAGGCTTCGGTTTTCGTCCCCTTCGCATGGGCTGACGACGTTAAGCAATGCTTGCCAGGTATCAATACATTTGGATTGATTCCCTCTGCATCCTTCAAAACTCGATTTCGGACTGGCGATCATGCTCCGCAATCATGGGTGAAATCTATAGCAACTCCGTCTGCACCATTGCCGCCCTTACAGCACGCAACTCTAACGAGGGCTGCTTCTTCGACCACACGCGAAACCCGCTGTTCTTCCGCCCCTGCCGGATTTCAGACCGTTGGTATCTCGATGCCAACTCTAATGTTGGAGTCGATTTACGGGAGGGATTGTCTCCCCTTCCGCTTCACACTCGCGCATGGGTTGTCCAGGAACGGATACTTGCACCTCGGACGCTTTACTATGGCTCGACGGGCCTCGCATGGGAATGCGCGGAATGTTCGGCCACAGAGAGAGTACCCTGGGGGGAAGTGAGCAGATTCTCCCCCAAGGCGTCTTTCTTCAATATCAACCTACAATCCGACGCGGAGATATACGACTTTTGGACAGACATCCAGATCTCGTACACGAGGTGCCTTCTAACTCGTTTCGACGACAGGTTGGTGGCGATTTCGGGGGTGATAAAGCGAATCGAGATGTTGACTGGATGGACAAACGTTTGGGGGCTATGGAGGGAGCGGATGTTGGAAGATATACTCTGGTTTGTGGACGAGCCGATGCGGAGGCCGGAGACAGATCAATATTTGGCGCCAACGTGGTCATGGATCGGAGTGGAAGGGAGGGTTATGATGGCTATCGGGAGTCCAGAACGAAGGAGATGGGTGGCGGGGGTCGTCGATGTCGGGACAGCTGACGGGCGTGGATACATTCGTTTCACAGCACCGATGAAGAAGGTGAAGTGCACTTCCCAAAACAAATTGAACGCTGGGATGGAAATGCCCGCGCCGATGTGGGAGGAGGTGGACTGGGATCCAGATGTGAGCCCTACGGCTGACGACCTTGGGAAGGAACTTTGGTGTTTATTGATGGCGAGACTGCCAGAGTACCTTGGGGGGATGGAAGCGTTCGACATTGGACTGGTGTTGGCGCCAACAGGAGCAGAATGGACGCGACTAGGGGTGTTTAGGCAGCTACGACAGGGGAACAGTTTGTTCCCCGAGGACTCCATGTTGGAGGCCGCGGAGGTAGTTATTGTGTAAACAAGCCACTACAGTAGCGCCCTGGCCCGAACAACAATTTGGCTGGGCGCTTGCAAGGCTTCCGGGCGCTACACTTCCTATCTTGACCTCAATGTTACGCCGTAATACATGTACATATCTCGGTTCAAATAATAACCACGGTTCTTCATGAGGTGTCGTTCCCTGTAGCTGTATCTTTGATCTGAGATCGTGCGCCCATCCCAGCGCAGCTGCAGCCTGCACTAGAGTTGAGGGTGGTTGAAAGCGTTGTCTCTAACTCACAGTGACCATCGCGTCTATCCGGTAAGCTTCGTCATGATGCGGTTAGTCCGGGGCAGGTATTCACCACAAGGTCCTGAAGCGCTGCGCTCTGGGCCTGTATGTCGTCAAATCCACCCCTCGAGTCTCGCAAATCTGGCCCCCTCTCTCCAGATGTGCCCCCAGCGCACCTCTGCAACGAGTTGTTGTTGAAGATTTTCTCAGAACTTAAGCTTCCAACCCTTATCGCTGCCACGGGGGTCTGTAGGAAATGGAGGGCGCTTGTACCTTGCGCTGACATCCTGCCCGCGAGACGAGTCCTGTTGGACCTTCACCTCTCCATCATACCATCGCCTACTTTCCTGCCCGCCGAAGATTGTGCTATAGCACCGTTATGCTCCAGCGATCGCGAAGCATTCCTGGAGAAGCTCGATCGCCGGCTTGTGGGCAAAGGGCTTCGGCTGCCCGAGGAGATGCGGTTTTGGGTTCTGGAGTGGCCAGGCGCGGCTGCGTTGTCGTGGGCTTCACCAGCAGACCTCTCGCAGACTCATCTACACGGCAAGCGCGCCAACAGTGCCAACCTTGCACCCGAACCTCACATCGAAAAGAAATTCTTCACGGACACTTGGCTGGTCGGGGACAGAGGTATCCACATGATGAAGCTATCCGGAGGTTCCGCTCCTTCGGGATTCTGGATCGCTTTGGACGATAAAAGTGGTGTGGCAGATACGTTTGGGAAGGTGTATTTGTGCGCAGGGCGTGAGATCCTCGATCAGGTTGCTTCTAGTTGGATGGAGTGGATCAAACGACGGCTCGGTAAGGTGGCTGGGGGACGGGAAGTCGCATATTGTTAGCTGTACACGATCACAACTTCGTATTCGAGTGAGATGGTTCAACGTACCTGCAGCCCAATACCGTTCTTTTCATGACCAGACTTCGTACAATGGGTACTCAAACCTTAGCAAGGGTCAGTTGTTATACGAGCTGTCAGGGTGGTCCGTGGTTGACAATGGATTGAGATTGATATGCTTTCCATAAATACAACATTTGCCATCCAGATTATATATCACGAGTTCATCTTAGCATGACAAGCGGAGGGGATATATATCAATAAAAAAATACCACTCTATTGCCCACAGCAAGATCCTGATGGACGCCATTTTGCCTCTCCTCTCGCGAGACCGAGCCTAATCGTCTCTGACCCCGTTGAGCTGGTATCTTGTACATGCAACGTTCGCGCGTCCACTGCCTCCTCGTATTCCCACCGCGTCACAACACGTTTGGCGATATACTCGAACACGTCGCGGACGCCTTCACCCGTCTTCGCGGATGTGAAGAAGAGTTTCGGTCGACGCTCTGGCGGCGATGGGAAGTGGGGTATGGTTTCCAAAGCGGGGGAAGGAAGAGTTGGTGTTGGTGGTGTCATTGCAGCAGCTTGGTCGCGGGTAAAAAGACTGGGCGTGATTGTAGGTGCAGAAGATGACGATGTGCTAGACATCGATGATGCCATGCGCCGCGGAGCGCGGATTGGAGACGAAGGACGGGAAGATACCGAGGGTGGTAACGGAGATGAGCGTGCAGACGCGAACACATCAAATAGAGATGAAGATGGGGTATGAAATGAGGTCATCCCGGTTTGCGTAGATGTCATGGTACCGTTGTTGAAGCGAGTACTACTTCGTGAGCGCGGTTTCGAGGTACTCCTGCGGTGGTGGTTAATATCGATTGATTGGGATCGTGATATTGAGACAGAGAGATCGATGTCTCCGTCTTGGTGGTGTGAAATGGTATCATCCGAAATAATTTCTTCCACTGCAATAGCTACGTCATCCACCAGAGAGGACGGGCGAGGGGACGATGAGGGGACAAGCTCGCTGAGGAAACGAAGCGCTTGTGCTTCCGATACGACGGAGGATGGCTCTGGGATGTTCGAGTTGACGAGATCGGTCTTATTGCCGACCACGACGCAGCAATAGTCTTCCATCTCCTCATCGGGCAGAGGTGCCCGCTCGCGAAACTCTGACCACCATTTGGTCAAGCTGGTGAGTGTCTCCGGCTGATTCACGTCAAACATGAGCAGGGCAGCATCTGCGCCGCGAAAGAACGCTGTGGACAGGCTAGAGAAGCGTTCTTGCCCCGCAGTGTCCTAGATTACATGGTCGTACGATACAGTCAGCTCCCTGGAGAACACCGCGCACAAAGAGAGTATTGACCCAAATTTGGAGAGTAACGACCTCATCAGATTTACTTGGATGAGGCAAGGTTTTCGTGATAAAATCAGCGCCAATAGTGGCCCTGTATCCAGTGGAAAAGCGTCCAGATATGTACTACGGGTAGGGGACGTTAGTTGTAACTTGTCCGCGTCACTAGTCAATATCGGTACACGCACCTGACCACGAAGACTGGTTTTTCCGACCCCTGAAGCGCCAATAACCACAAGTTTAACCGTAGGCATGTACGCTATTGTGTATCTTGTTCACTGGCATGGGCAGCTTCATGGGTTTTGAGCACACGCTATGGGAACGTCTAATAACCTTGCCGCCGGTTACCAAATACAGGAGCTGCAGGCCAAACACAGCCAAAGCTTGCGAGGAGGGAGATTTGGATTAATCGTTGGAGTACAACTGAACGCAAGGCATCGCTGCTGTCAAACAAAACCTCGAGATCGTGGAGACATTCGTGGTAGAAAATGGATGAGAGCACCCCTCCGCCACCCGATCATGATTCTACACCACCTCCGCCACCCCCACAAGCCATATCAGGCTCACCCACTGATTTCTTGAAAGGCGTGGTTGGGAAGCGGGTGATTGTACGTCTTACGTCTGGAGTTGACTATCGTGGTGAGCAATCGTGCTCAGGACCCGTGCTCCGCTGAGTCTGACTATTCACAAGGTGTTCTCTCATGTCTTGACGGCTATATGAATATTGCACTCGAGCAAACAGAAGAACATGTGAACGGTGCCATCACAAACCGATACGGAGATACGTTTATTCGAGGAAATAATGGTGAGGACTGTTTGACACGCTTTTGAGATCTCCCGCTAATTCTTTTCTTGTAGTGCTCTATATATCAGCGGCAGAACCAATATAATTTTGTCTGCAGTGTACTCTCCAGTGTATTCATATCTTTTTACTCCCTCTGTCTGAAAGATATACTTCCCGGGCACTGGCATGAAAACCGTGTAGCGCTATGTCATCTCTTAAGTCAGTGCCCCTGCTTGGGGCTGCGATCTCTCTTCGACGACTACAATTCCGAGTTGCTACTCCATCTATCCCTCGCAACGCGGAGACTTCCACGATTTTAGCGGCTGCTTGTTTATTTTGAGAATCGTGACCCGGTTGGCACCCTGCAGGTGGTCAGTGAAATTATACCGCGTGCGGTCGATCGGGGCACGTTCAAAGTGAAGATATCACTGTTGCGCAAAAATTCACATCGACTTGGAAACCAAAATAGACAACACCTCGGTGTGATGGTAATTCAGCGTGGTTCGAACTTCCGTGGGTCGTGGACGAGCGTATCCACTCTGCTGGACATTTAATACTGTAGGGGCTAAATAGCCAAACAAGGTAGTCACGTGCTCGGAGGGTATACAGAACTTGAAAGCTTTCAAGTTTCGGCTAGCAACTTGAAGCGCTTTGGACGTCGACGTGGAGCCATCCCAGCCTCCAGAAGCCTCGTCGTCGGCATCATAGAATCCTGCAAGCAAGCCTTTAGGTGGGTTACCATCCTCTTGTTGTCTCTCCTTTCTTGACTTTGTGTTACAGGAAGATGTTTACCAGTAACGATGGCACTGAATCCGCCACCACTAATACACTGTTTCGCGCATTTGCCATGATAATTTTCTCGGAAATTGGCGACAAGACATTTCTTATTGCAGCGATTCTGGCCATGCGCCATCCCCGTCTTGTCGTCTTTGCAGGTGCCTTTGGCTCCTTGTTCTTGATGTCCATGCTCTCCGCAGCAATGGGACATCTCCTACCCAGTCTCATCCCTAAACAGTGGACACAGATTGCCGCTGGCGTTCTGTTCTTAGTTTTCGGGTCCAAGATGATGATGGAGGGCCGGGATATGCAAGGCGGCAACGGTAAAATACAAGAGGAGATGCGAGAGGCGGAAGAGGAAATCGAAACCGATGATGCGGAGAGCGACATGACAGGAGTCCATACGCCAAATGGACATTCTATTCCCCTTGAGCGCATTGAGGAAGGTGGAGGCAGCCTACCGACTCATACACGAAACCCGGCCAAGACAACTGGGCTCGCTGAGGGCGCTCGCAACTTCTGCAATCTAGTCTTGGGTCCTGTCTTCGTCCAAGCGTTCGTTCTGACGTTTCTGGGTGAATGGGGCGACCGGAGCCAGATCGCAACCATTGCCTTGGGTGCTGCTCATGTGAGTGACCTCTCCGCAGTTGCAGCTCAGGAACATGTCATCGCGGAACGCTGATGCTCCTTCTCTTGCCGTTAATAGAACGTCTATCTCGTGACATTAGGAACCGTCATTGGCCACACTTGTTGTACGGCCCTTGCTGTCCTTGGCGGACGGTACGTCTCGACAAAGATATCTGTAAAACATGGTTCGCATTCCCACACATTCGTATCCGTCCGCTTCTCACCTTACTTGGTTCAATTCCGCAGTCACTCTTGGAGGAGCCACGCTCTTCTTGATATTCGGTGTCATCTATCTTTATGATTCTCTTGCTATGTCTGCGGAAGAGCTCCCGATATCCATCACGTCGGACCCAGTCACTGGAATATAACTTATCTGACTTTTTCTCCCTTGCCACGTTTTCCACACACAACATAAATGTATTTTATCCGCATAGCACATAGAGGTTCCGCGGACGAACATAATATGTTCGGCTCGCGGCTAATGACAAGCTTCCCTCGGAGACTATTGACCTTCGGTCATCACTCAAGCTTCCGGCGTATCACTCCAGTCCAGGGACCAATCGTTGGACCGTTTGTACAATACCACCGCCAACTTGCCGGACGCAAATGACTGCTGTTTTCAGCATTGGGCTTCGATGAAGTCGAACGGTGTCCTCCTATCTCCTCGGTGAGTACGCCTCTAGGTTTCTTGCTGCTGAGGTCCTGGGTCTTGGCACATACAGACTCGTATCTCGGGTTGTATATCGGTAACGGGAGAAGAGGGGTCCCATCTACGAGTTCGCGCGCTCAGTGTAAGATCCAAGGATAAATTCTTGCATTCATCCTGCGTTAACCCTACCCACCGCGTTATCCAAGACCTAAGGCTAGCCACAGTTTCTTGCCTTGTCTATTTGCTACTCCCCGATAGACTTCGACTCCCTGTGTGATTCTGGCCGTAAAGAATCTGACGTAGTGGTGCGCAATCGAATCCCGGCTTCTCCAGGACTGATTGTAACGCCCGTAGACCATGACTTTCATTGGAGGATACATCAATTTCATATTCATATGTTTCAGAACAATTTACACCAAAACTTCCTCACGTGATTTCCAGAGTCACTTGGCGGTAGAGGAGCAAGCCCCGCAAAAGCCTGGTTTCGCACTCGATGTGTGGGGGTTTTGCATTAAAACTCTATTGATAACGTTGCCTTGATGGATGCCTCCACATAGCTCACGGCGCTGGCGTTAATCACGTTTGGGACCATTTCCGTCAAGATAACCCCAGACGATAACGAGGAAGCGAACCGATTTAGCTGCCTCGTAGAGTTATAAAGCCCACTCTAACACATCTAATCTCCCAAACGAACTTCCCATCATGGCCCAAGCTCATGCACGAAAAGAATCGGACGAGGTGCTGCTGGCCAGCCTAGGATATAAGCAGGAATTTCGGAGAGCATTTACCCCTCTAGAGGTAAGTGCTGGATGCTATCTGGCGCTCGAAACTGATCTTGGTCCAGGTGTTCGGGATTGCATTCAGTATTATCGGACTGCTACCTTCTATAGCGTGCGTTGCACCTTCTTCGAATCAATTACACTCGGCTTACATTCTTGTCGTCTCTACTGCAGTTCTGTTCTCGCAAGTGCTATGTCCAATGGGGGGCCTGTGTCTATGGTGTGGGGCGTAAGTATCGCGTGTTAAGGTGTAGCCGCTCGCTCATATCTACCATCGTCAGTGGGCCTTCGCAACATGCTTCATTCTTTGCATCGGGATGGCATTGGGCGAGCTCGCGTCATCGGCCCCTACATCGGGCGGAGTAGGTCGTTCGGCCAATCAAAGACCTCTAGCTAACGCGCCTTCTAGTTATACTACTTAACCTACACACTATCATCCCCTGGGTCGCGCAACATCCTTTGTTGGATTGTTGGTTGTGAGTGCGTTTTTGTCTTCCTATAGGCGAAACTTATGACGTCGTGTTAGACGCGAGCACAATCGGCACTATCTGTGGCATCGGTTCGTTGCAGTACTCCTTATTTTTTTCGCGTCTGCTAGACCATATGAACAGCCTCGATCGACTGGGGATGCACCATCCAGATCGCTGCTGCAATCAACATTGGTTCCGATTTGCAGTTCGTTGCGACAGATATCCAACTGTAGTAAGTACTATCACCAGCTCAAGCGACGTTCATGATCAAACAAGTCGGTAGCGGAATCTACGCTGCTCTCGTCATTAGTCAAGCGATTATTTGTAGTCTCGGCACGAGAGTCCTTGCCCGGCTACAGACCTTATATGTGATCTGCAATGTGCTGTGAGTGCTCTCAGTGAAACTACAGAGCACACAACCAGATTGATATGAGCGACCAGCCTTTGTTTCATAGTCATCATTGCGCTACCAGCTGCAACACCCCCGGAGCTGAAAAATTCGCCATCCTACGTGTTTGGAAACTTTACAAATGGTCAGTTTCTCAACGGACCCGAACCCAGCATGCTAACCCCCTGGTTTCAGTGTCGGGTTGGCCAGATACATTCGCCTTTATTCTGAGCTTGCTGGCACCTCTGTGGACGATCTGTACGTCCCCGCTTTCGTTCGTGTCCACTTTCTGTTGATCAACGCCTTCAAGCTGGTTATGATGCGACCATCCACATCAGCGAAGAAGCATCTAATGCCGCCATCGCGGTTCCCTGGGCCATCGTAAGTAAAAAGAATCGTTTTGCCTCATCATCCTCACCCTTGTGACAAGGTCAGCGCGATCGGAGTAGCAGGTGTATTGGGTTGGGGTACGTCTCTCCTCGTTTGGACGTGCACACGATCTGAACTAGTCATAGCCATTAACGTATCCCTCGCGTTTTGCATGGGGACCGACCTCGCCGGTATCCTGAACAGTCCTGTCGGCCAACCAATGGCGCAAATATTTCTTAACTCTTTCGGGAAAACCTGGACGCTAGTGTTGTGGTCACTCGTGGTGCTGGTCCAGTGGGTCGCACGTCGTTCGAGACATGGGAGATGCTGACATATCAGCAGGTATATGATGGGATCAAGTCAGCTCCTCGCTGCTTCCCGCCAATCTTTCGCCTTTGCCAGAGACGGCGCACTTCCTCTGTCCCGTTTGCTTTACCGATTCAACGGCTACACGGGCACACCGGTCAACACCGTCTGGTTTGACGCTCTGATGTCCCTTTTGGTGGGGCTTCTGTCTTTGTCAGGTGCAGCAGCTATCAATGCGGTGTTCTCCATCTCGGTAACCGCGCAGTATGTGGCGTTTATCACGCCAATCGTTGCACGATTTGCTTTCGAGAACAACTTCAAGCCAGGACCTTTCTCGCTCGGAGTCATGGTAGGCATCGTATTCACATCGGACGACTGCGGGCTCTGACAGCTCTTCCAGAGCTTGCCAATTGCAGCGATCTCTGTAGTTTTCATGATTTTCATGATGGTCGTGCTTTGTTTCCCTTCAACGCCACTACCACAAGCCACGGATATGAACTATACCTCCGTCGTACTTGGGGGTGTCATGACTCTTGCCATGATCTGGTACTACTTCCCAGTGTATGGCGGTGTTCATTGGTTCCAAGGTCCAGTGTCAAATATGAATGATTATCAACAGCAACCGAGCCAAGGCGACACTGAGTCCGTAGGTAAGGTTTCTGTAGACTTGGTATTGGTGACAGGCGAGAAGGAAAGCGAAGGAGATCTGAAGCTTCGGAAGGATCAAGAAATACACTAGTTTGTACTACTACATGAAATAGCTAGGTAATGTAATACAGTGCAAGCCCTACATTACAAGAGATATTGTTGGAGACCGCATTTCGACACCTGGCGGCCGGCGATAGTGAAGCGGAAGCCCAACACCGTCGATATGGTATTGTTCTCCGACCAATTCCTTCACTGCGACCATCAACTGATCAAGACGGGTTACAATACTGAATGCTGTTGATACTCCAACACAGAACGTTCTAGCGACGATTGAGTTGATAAACGGGCCGACAGATGATGCGACTCACAGATACTGCAAGCTCTCGAGCGTTTCGAGCGTCAAAGTTTTCGGTAGGCCAAAGTCATCCGCAGACTCTTCGTGGATGACGTTCAGGCCATGATGTCTCACCATGAATCGATCGAGGAGGGGACACGGCGTCACTTGAGGCAAAGGATTCCCGGTTCGAAGTGACGAGGAGATAAGGCCTGTCAAAAAGTCAGCGGGACTGACTCCAGAAGGGGTGAAGGACTCACTGATCACAGCTAACACGTCGCCTTGGAAGTCGGCGTCCAACATCCGGGTACGTCTCAGGAAAGCATGCGCCCAGGCAGGCTCCAACTGCTCAACAACCGACATGAGGTGGGATAACAGGAAGGATATTTGACTATCGAATGATCGTTTAGACTGGGCCAGAGCATAAATATCCAAGTACGCACAGCTGTAGTTCCAGGATCCTCTGATATCGTTTAGCTGGCCATCTTCCGCGAAGCGAGAACTGGAAAGCCGTGAGGTGGCCGGTCTTTGAACATTAAACATGTGCCAGACTCACCTCATAGATAGCATTAGTTTTTAACACAATAGATCGCTTTAACTTGCTGCGAATGGCGAGTAGCTTTTGAACGATTAACGTCGTGTCCTCTTCTCGTCTGGTATTTGCAAAGGACACCACTGAACAGTAGATGGATCCAAGCTCGGCGGAGGTAGTTGCTAAGGTCGTCCGCTGGTATGACCGGATTGTTGTAGATGGAGGCAGGAACGAGAAGATGCTGTACAGTAGATGAGAACGGGCGAAGGATATCTGTTTCGGCGAGCACTTACCCGGCGGCTATGACTCCAACGGTGACAAGAACAAAACGCCTCTGAACGACAACGTCAGGAACCGTTAGAGATCATTGACAGTTGTCCTTACCCATGCAACATCAATACCCCACCCAGGGGAAGACGGAACAACAAGGTGCGTGTCCTCATACGAATACCCGAAGACCTGTGCCAACAGTCAAACCCCATCACACGTGCAAGCACAACACGAACTCACCAATGCGGAGGTGACGAATATGATCAGATTCGTCATCGGAGGTACGGGCCAGTAGAGGCGAACAAAGAAGAAGAACGGGAAGCAGACGAAACAAACTGCTGCCAGACCGAATGGATTTCCTTGACCAGACCCTGTTGATATATACCTGGTCCGATCGTCATTTCTCTGTCTGATCGATGGTTGGAGATTGGAGGAAGGTACGAACCACATCACCGTGCCTATGATTCCTCCGATGAAAGTGCTGCAGATACGAGCTACGAGGCCGAACGTTGTATCACCACGGAACCGAGCTAGAGTGAGTTGGCCCATAAATCTATGCAGCATTCGGACATGAACTATTGGTGTCAAATAGGTGGGCGAGAAAACTTACACGGCCCATACGAACTTATTTTCTTTTGGTGGATGTCAGCGAGCGAGCAAATGAAGGATCTAGGTGATACACACTATATGCGAATGCAGCAGATGACTTGATGAAGGATGGTAATGTCAGAATGACTGCAAGCACTTTCAATCAGTATTGGAATGATGGCGATGAAAGAATACGCTGACTGGTGAGAGCCCCGGCTTTGATGGCAAAAAGAGCATTTCCACCCCCTATTCCCTTGACCGCACGGTGCAACCAGTTCATAACACTCTCCAACGTATTCCGCGGAGGAAGCGCATCCGGGTCTCGGCGGACTGCTTGTCCGAGATCTGCCATCAATGCTGGGTCTATTCCAGGGATCATTTCTGATGGAAGGTGGCTGATTTAATGATGATCTCGAAGGTATGAAAAAGAGGGAGACGCACCGGGGTTCTCGTCGTCATCTCTCTCGAGGACCTCCGAGGGCTCCCATACCGCCCAGAAAGCCAGCTTGGACAGGCCAAACGATGGAAGCCACAGTCTGGGTTTCTCCCTCTCTTTCTCGAGTCGGATGATCTCGCCGAGCTGGTAGAAGGGCTATCAGCATCACCTTGCGATGATGCAATGGCGCTCGACACCCACCAAGGACTGAAGTAAGATAGCAAAACGTATCAAGTGGAACTGATAGACGTAGCACTGAAAGAGATATCTGTGAGGCGGTACGTCGTAATCCGCTGTAGGATCATCGGAAGGGGTAAACATCACGCGGTAAGGATCAAGAACGGATAGCCTTATAGAAAATAGTCCAACGTCATCGTCAGTGGCACAGGTCATAATGCACAGCGTACCTCTTTTTGTCGGTAAACTCATCCAAAGCCGCCGATAGCTCGCTATGCAAGCCCTCGTACTTCTCGATTTTTTGCATCCGCCATTTCTCCTTCTCCTCCTTACTCACCCAGAAGTTAAGCCGATGATCCCGAACGCAACCGAGCCAGTCACACGAGCCTTGAAGCGCAGACCCGCAAGTCTTTAGCAGTTCCTGACAGCTCCCGCTCAATAGCTCGGTCGCTCTCGCTGTGTACCTCTCAGAATCTGGATGAGAGAGGTGGGTTGCTTCGAGGTTGAGATAACGATGTGACTCGAATACCCCTACAGCGGGCTCCGCCTTTGGCGTGCGGGACATGGCGAGGTGGAGGAGCGAGCTATGAAGGAGGTTGTGATGGGAATGGTGCGTGTTCGAGTGTTTATAGGGCTGGTGAGGGTGCGAGTGATGGCGATGATGAGAGTGGGTTCCGCTGAGGTGGTGTGGTCGTGAGGCCGTGCGATGATGATGTCCGCCCAAGCGCTTTCTTAATCCGCCGTCCGACGGACTGTGACCGTCTTCTTTTTCCTCGTGACCAGGAGATCTCTCACGTTCGGGAGAAGGGGGTCTCGAATGCGTGGGTGACCTCATGGTAGGTGTTGCGGGTGTCGACGGCGCAGGTGTAATAGGGAACCTCTCTCTCGTCGGGTCAATGAGCGTGTAGTATACGTTCATGCCGTTCGCTCGAACTGTGAGCCGTCTCGCCAGAGCGTGAATCTCGCCATAATCTGTTGGTGCAAAACGAGAGTAGATAATGTCGAGCTTTAGTAGACGAGCGGCGGCAGCCAACATAGGCAGAGCGCCTTCGGCTTTGTCGACGGTTGCTATGATCGAAGCGGCTGAAAATTCTGGGGAAGTGATGTCGCATTGAAGATGTTCTCGATGTTTCTTTATCGCCGTAGCAAGTGGTGATAGTACAGCTTGTAAGCGCATAGTAAAGAGTGCCGATATGGAAGACGGGAATAATAGAACTGAGAGGATCAGAGCGATGGCGGAATGGAAGGTAAGAGGTAGCATGATAAGTTGTCCAACCTATTTCACGATGAGCGTTTGAAAATCTTGATGAATTAGGCCCACCTTATAGTAAGGGTAAGGGAACAGAGCAGACGTTGACAGGGAAATATCTGGGTTAGTCACGTCAGTTTGAAAGGTTGCCGGAGACTTGAATCGCCGCTCACCGATACATATACATCCGAATACACATGCGAACAGAAACGGTCCAGGCCCAAGACGAGCTTTGATATACAGGAAGAAGATGCTACCGAGAAAAATGAAAACAGCCATGATTACGGTAGGCTAACGAGAGATAAGCTGGGGCTCGTAGTTGTAATAAATCGCGCACCCCAGCTTCAATATATTGTCCACTGATTATGTTTGTTATGGGGGCGTTTGGTATATTCACTGAGCGAGCAAGATCGGCTAACTTCAGACCAAGACAAGACCACCTGTGACGCATCTCAGAAATCGGTCTTGAAGTTGGAATGTGCACTTACGCCCATCCGAGCCCCACAAACAGAAGGATCATGATCTCTCGTTCAAGTACAGCTATGAGTGGGTCACTGGGTGGAGATAGGAATGAGGCTACAGAGGGGTGGCTCAGTATAACCCATTCGCAATCAGCAGACATTGCGCATCACCAATGATAATGAGGAAAGATGCCTAAAAGGCAGATATTGAGCAAGTTGTTGGCCGGAGTGCAAGAACACTCACTTGGCCTAGTAAATTTTCCGTTGTTGGTATCGCAAAGATCACGACAGCGACCCAGGCAGCTAGTGCACTTCGTAGGACTGGTTTCCATTTGGACCAAGTCCAATTGGCGGGTATCCATTGTAAGCTCGTTGGAAGCTTGATTGAGGGTGCCTCCGGTTTCTTATCCGACTTCTGCGGCGCGCTGCTATCGTTTTCCATAGGGACGTTCGCGTCTGCGGTCTTCTCCTTCGGCAAGCTCTCCGAGGTGGAGGAGGAATTCGGCTCTCCGTCTGCACCACCCGCGATATGGTGACTGGTACTCTGGTTATCGGGTTCTGACCGAATTCTGACTTGGAGATGAGGTCGGCTTTGTGGTTGATTGCTGCTGTGATCATCCTGTTTGTCTTCTGGCATGATGAAGAGTTAAATAGTGATAAGTAAAGCGGCGATAGATGGATGGAGCGCTGGATTTTATGCTGGCTCCATAAGATACAAAAGTCCGGCGTCCTGAGAAAACCCGCTCACTGAGATCAACTACGTCAACCGAAAAGGAGTGATTATCTAACCGCACGCTATATTCGCGGAGTTGCATCCCCATGCTTATTGTCGGCCGACGGCATCTATACGTTGAGCAAGGCGACGTTGTCCGCCCAGTGTTCGAAAGGATGAAACTACCAACAGCTTCCAAAACCAAAAGCTGCGGTTTACAACCGAAACCGGAGAAAGAATCACCCCCGGCAAAGAACACGATCAAACACGAGCAAAAGGACATCAAGCCGCGCCCCCGAACTCGAACGGAAGGTCATCTCACTCCGGCTATCCTGTACGAACTCTGGTCAATCTGGAAAGCAAATCCTCGCGTTCCTTCTGTCGCGTCAAGAAGAGCCTGGGCCGTCTCTCGGAATGCAAGATTAAAGCATGTCGATAGCTGGTTCCTCCGCAGGAAAAGTTGCGCGAAACGAATGGGAGAGTCGTTTATCGAAGGTCCATACGAGCTTCCGCTAGAGCCACGGGTATTGGTGGACCCGGTTATCTGCAAGACGGAACGCTTGTCCCCGTTGCCCACGGAGCCGGACTTTTTCAACGACCCCGCATCGGACGATACACTGGCGAATGCCGATGACGATGCTCTTGACCACGTCGAAACTTCATCCGATACTGCTTTTGATGCGGACACGATCGCCGACACACTTCCCCCACCCTTGTTCTGTCACAAAAAAGCAGAAAATTTCGCATATATGGAGGTTCTACCCGCACCTCGGATCAGGGATCCCCAAGATGGAGACTGCTTGAATCAAACGAGGTTTGAAGTTCGATTCCGATAATCACTCGTTGACTTCCTTTGCCATTAGTGTCACCGAGGCCGTTTGTTCATGGAACGCGGAAGATCCACCTATCCAGGACTCCTCACCGTTTTTTATGACTGATATATCTTACACGTTCTGCAACCAAGGTCAAGCGGAGCGATTGGGCTTTACTTGCTCTCTCTGTTTACCCCCATCATTAGAAGGTGAACTTCTATATTGGAAGATGCAATCAGAGGCTTCTCGCGCGCAGCATATTCACGAAATGACGATCAGGTACCTTGGACGACTTTCTACCGAACACGCCGACAATATCCGAGCTGATAGTGGGCTCTCTCTGGGCAAGATCCGACTTCGCACGACTCGACATCTCTTCGGATACCCTGATGGAGCTCTCGGCTATCCCCTATTTGTTCCGGACTCCTTCCTTCACACCTTATCACAATCCTCTCAAGTCACAGGGCGCCACCGACAACTGGATGGACAGCGAAGAGGAGCTCTCTCGACTCGTGACGGAAGGCTCCCTCGATTTCTCTACCCTCAACGCTTTGGACCTCCCATCGTTGGATATCCTCGACGTCATGTAATCCGGGGTGCTATGGTTTCCCGAGTTTTTTTTCTTGTACTTCCTCTGCTTTCTTTTGCTTCCTCTGGAGTGTCCTTTTGCGAGGGAACAGTGACCTGTTATGATGCAGCGGTCTCTTGTATTGTTCTATCATTCACGTGCAAAATATACGCAATTGTGTAGTCTTCTCGTGACCAGAGATGCGCGAACTGCATGGCACCCAATGTGACCGTCTCTACTACGAGTCGCCTTCGCGATCGACCAAACTCCGGTAGACTCGATTGATACTGGATAGTCTAGGGGCCAACATTGCAAGCCCTGCCTCGATTTCCCAGGAAACTAGTCCTTTTCCACGCCGCCTCGATCATCAGACCCTCGTCACCACAAGGTGAGTATATCCAATAATGGCTTGCCTTCTTCCTTTTGGACATCTGTAATAGTGATAGGAGGCAATAGCAACGTGCTATTGCAAGTGCCTCGCCCCTATATAGTGAGTTACCACAGGTCAGGCAAACCGGCCACACCCGTCAAGAACATGGGCTATTTTTGTGCCCTTATCTCGAGGATCGAGGTCATGCACTTCGAAGGTGGACCCAGCTTCTCGAAGAAGCCATACTCCTCGATGAGTGTACTTATATCACAGGTGTTTATCAAGGACCCGGGTCCCCCCTTTCCTTTGACGCTGCGCTGATACGATGCCGAGTCTTACCCTTCCCGAGTGTGCTCACTACATAGCTCCTCCTCCAACACAGTTGGACTGTATGTTCGACGCTGACGCAATTCTCATTCTTGGTGACTGACGTTTTCGCAGTGGACTTTGCCGATCTCGCAATCATCGACCTTTCCAAGGCTCACACGCCCGAAGGTCGCGCCGAACTCGCCCCTCAGCTTCGCGATGCTTTACGCACGAATGGTTTCGCCTATGCCATCAATCACGGATACACTCAGGCGCAGGTACGTGTTAGCTGACATTGGCGCGTTGTGTCCTGTCGCTTACTCTCTGTCACCGCTCAGCGGGACAGAGTGTTTGATATCGCAGACGTCCCATTCACGGCAGTCCCTCCTGAAGAAATGAAGATCTATACTGCCAATATTGAGAAAGTTGGCTACTATGCCGGCTACAAGGCTCGTCAGTATTGGGTACGTGCACGACCATCCTTAAGCTTGTCCTTCTGTCCCCTGACGTCAGGTACCCCAGAAAGTGGACACGGAGAACCAGGTCCTTGACCAAATCGAACACTACGGACGTGCGTAGATCTTCCTTTCCTCTACCGACCCCGCAAGTCTGAATCCATCACTGGGATAAAGTGAACCGTATTGTTACCAAGCGTCCCCATCCCCAAGCACTTCGCCCTTTCTTACCGGAGCTCGACGCATTCGCTCGTCACAATCACTTCAATATCTTGCACCCTATTTTGAGGTAACGTTTCGCGCGTGTTCATCGGGGATTTTCCTTCCTATTGCCTTGCTGGCCAGGATCATTGCACGGAGTCTCGAACTTCCTGAAGAGACCCTGGTCGAGAAGCACAACTTCGAAAGACCCGGGGAGACTTCAGGTACGCTCGTTCCGATATTGAAATCGCGCTCATTCTGATCATGCCGCAGTGAGGTTTATGAAATAGTACGCGTCCGTTTTTCTGGTCTCAGGAAGTTTCGAACCTAAGCTGGCACTCGCAGCTACAGGCGCACAGAAGAGGAAGAGCAAAAATCGAAGAATGTTTGGCTCAAGGGTCATACAGGTATGTTGGACACCGAGGCAGCGAAAATGCTCTAAACTTTGAACAGATATCGGCAGTGTGACGATCCTCTGGAGTCAACCTGTTGGTGGGCTACAGATCCTATCTCCAGACGGAAAGTGGCGATGGGTTCGTCACATCGACAATGCCTTGGTGAGGGATTAACGAAAACGCGATGTACTCACAACGCTGACCTTTGGATTAGGTCATTAACACAGGCGACATGATGGACTTCTTCACCGGAGGCTTCTACAAACCGACCATACACCGTGTCATTCAGCCTCCCACCGATCAGAGTGCGTACGATCGGCTTGGGGCTTTCTACTTTACCATGGCCGACGATGATGTACCACTGTTACCATTTGCCGAAAGTCCAGTGTTGCAGAAAGTGGGCATCGAAAGGCGGTG
>KN839848.1:16238-30885 GCA_000827185.1 Hydnomerulius pinastri MD-312 | reverse complement strand
GGGGCTTTCTACTTTACCATGGCCGACGATGATGTACCACTGTTACCATTTGCCGAAAGTCCAGTGTTGCAGAAAGTGGGCATCGAAAGGCGGTGCCCTGACGAAGAGGCTCCCCTCTCCGAGGTATGGAGGAAGGGGAGGACAACTACATACGGTCGTTCAGATCTGAAGAAAGGAGCTGAGAAGAACGTGGAAGAGGAAGTTATTGAAGGAATTGTCGTTAAACACTACAATTAAGTTCGATAACCCTCTCATCTTTGTACCGCTGGCAGAAGCTTTGAAAAACAGCGGAATTCAACTGACATGACAACGATACATCATGGCATCACTGAATAAGTCCAACAAGTGATCGACGTCCATCAATGCAGTCTCAATTGCCTCAAAAGTGAGTGATTTTCCGTCTTGGCGCATCATGGTCACCTGGAGAAGCGCTCAAATTCCCGCAAGTAAGAGGCGCCCGCAAATAGGACATACCGTTCCAAGACAACCTGCTCTCTGCCATCTGCAGAAAATGCGTTGGCTCATCCCCGCATAACGTCAGAGATCACTTACCTTTCTTCTGGATTGCCGGTGTCCGGGTGCGTCATTATATGAGTGGTTATTTGATTGTCGAGCCCAGTGTTAAGTCTCTCTACAGGTCTTGTGTAAGTGATAGCATTACCATGAGCGTCCCAATTCTCGGCCTGATCCAATCGCCACAGCTGTGAACATGGTGGCAAAAGTCACGAATCATGAAAAACGCCATCGCGATTATCGTGTAAGCTATTTATGTGCGGGTGCCCGGACCTCCGAGGCGGTAATCGTGAAATCTCTTGCGCCTGAAAGGCTGTTTTCAGTACTCATCGGGGCGAATTGAAGTTTACTGATGCTAGGCCGCCTTGCTCAGAACTAAAAAGAAAGATGGCGGCCGGGAGCTGTGTGGAATCTGGGGATGCTGTCAGGACACTGTACAGGAGGGGAAGTGCTTAGAGGGACATAGCTGTGGCACTGCCGCAGTGTGGCCTCTGTCAGTAGCTGTTGGGTGCTATACGGGCCAACCAGGGGTGTATCATACCTTGCCTCGAGGAGAGAAGAGTCAAAAAGTGAGAAGGACGAGTTGCCATACCGCAAAAATCACCATGATATTCCTGCTCTTCATCTTCGCCTATGCCTACCATGCTCAGCACAGCGCTGCCTCTCCTACGTCGATCTTTTCAAACACCATCTCCGCCAATTCCTCCATAGCTCTGGCCACGTATTCCAATTCCACGTTTATCGCCCTCGCCGACACCTCATCTGCTGCGTGTAACGACATCCATACATGCCGGACCCTTACCAACATCGTATGGAGCTGCCTCACGACGATCTTTGCATGTATTTGGACCGCAGTCCATCGTAACATCCCCGGGCCAAACCAGAGCTGGTTTAGTGGGGTGTTGGAGAAGGCCAAAGTTGTCGTCCTCACGTTGCTGGCGCCCGAATGGGTACTGGCATGGGCTATCAGGCAGTTCCTCAAATCGCGGGACCTTGCGAAGCGACTGGAGGGATATCGAAGGAAAGAAAAGGTCCAGAAGGCTTGGAGGTTGCGAGAGGAACAGCTAACAATGCTATTATCGAAAGATAGTTTCGACCAGCAGAACGGGAGTATATTTGAAATTAATACTAACGTGGAAGACGATGGGAACTCTGAAGAGATAGCACTCATCCAGAGCAGCCAGAACAGTCAGAAACCAGCCGGCAGTGGTGAGAACGTGACCAAGCGCGCCTTGGACGCCGTTCTTGAACAATATCGAGTGGCCCGGAACTCCAGTGAGTAAGATGCTGGGAGAATACACGTGACTGCTACCTTGATGCTCATACATCACGTATGCAGATCGCCAATGGACCACCACTCACGGCTTCTTCGTTAATATGGGTGGCTTCCACGGTTGCCGAGATGGAAAGCCGGTCCGCCCCTTGGGTGGTGATGAAGTCGAAGAATTGGTCAAGGCTGGAGAGCTCATCCCGCCCACCGAGACCGAGATCAAAGGACTTGGGCAAGCCGACGTCCTCTCGAAAGGATTCACTATCATCCAGACCCTCTGGTTCATCATCCAGTGCATCGCTCGGCGTGTCGACGGTCTTCCAATCACACAACTCGAAGTGATGACGCTCGCGTACACCACCATCACCATCGCCATGTACGCATTCTGGTGGCACAAGCCGTTAAACGTTAATTGTCCCGTCCGCATCACGGTGAAGTCGACGGATCCACTGGTTTCACATTCAGGTTCTGAAGGCACAAGGCTTGAAAACATAGACGATCTCTTCCGTACCCTGGTAGGGGGCAGGGATGATGGCGTTGACCTGCCAAAAGAAAGGCAGATTCCAACATTCTATGGGGGCTCCAAGGCTGAAATTTGGAATTTCAAGGTCGAGCTCATAGCTGACGTCATTGCACTTTTTGCTGCAATGGTGTTTGGCGCCATCCATATGGTGGCTTGGTCCTACGCCTTTCCCTCCGCCACGGAGGTGCTCATTTGGAGGGCATCCGCAATAGCCATCGTGGTTATTCCATTCTCCATGCCACTATTTTTCGCATTAGGGGCATTCGCAGACAGCTTTGATACCTTCATTACGGGCGCTCTGTTGGTGACGACTATACTACTCGGTTTACTCTATATCCCTGCACGTCTTCTCCTCCTTGTTATATCTTTTACCACCCTCCGATCCCTCCCCCTGGAGGCATACCAAACCGTACAGTGGACTCTTTCTATTCCACATATATTCTAGCTAGTCTACTGTCATATTTAGTTCGGAGCATTATCACAGATACTACCGGGGTTACTCGTTAGGAAAAGTTGAGCTGATGTCGGAAAAATTTACCGTTGTGTTTGCGAAAACGGGTGGCAGCTCTCCACCCGTGTCAATGAAAATATGGAGAAACGAGATAATGATGGCGAAGGAGAGCTTCATGACTGAATAGTGTCCTCACTGCCCAAACCGCGTAAGCTAGCGTTTCCACGAGGAACACCAGTTCAGGTCGACGGACGTTAGGGACCCCGCAGGAGCTGGAAATAGACACCAGGGGGAGTGTCGAGGCGGAGAAGCGCCGACCATAGATGTACAGCTGGTCCATACCAGTGCGCGGCTTCCGCAGCATTACCCGGCCAAGTTTAACCCCGAGGACCAGAAAGTTCCCGCAACCGGGCCGGGCAAGTAATTCGAGACAGAGGGCTTGACGTTCGGGCTATATGCTCTTTGAGATACAAGTGGATCGACGAGGGACGAACCGAGTAGTAGCTATGATCAACAGAAAGCGTAAAGCGGTCGTAACTGGTGATCATACGGGGAGGTCGGAGGATGGGCAGTAGTTGTGGGCACGACTCCTGGTGCATTTCCTTGGACCGCAGCGGTTGAAGGGGGAGGGGAGAGCATCTGAAAAGGTATCAGTGAGATCGTCGTGGCATTACTAGTAAAGCCCCATGCTCACCTTACATTAGTCCCGTATTCCGCCTGGACTAACCCTCGATTCGATCTCTTCACAAAACACCGCATTGAGGACTGATCAGAACCCTCCCGCAGAGACCGCATATATTCGCCATTATGTATGCATTTGCTTGAGACCGGGTTGAACTCACGGTTCACATCAGGAAACCCCGCGCACAGGATTCTCGCGGAAGATGCAGAATTCCGCAGAATTCCCCCAGTCTTGCCCACCTCAGGCAGCACTTTTCGGAGGCAATAGACCCCTTTCAGGTGGGGTTTTTTGGTACAGAGAAACCTACCTAAGAGGCCAACCATCCGCATGTCCCAGAAAGGAAATTGATGGTTCCTGAGTGTGGATCACTTCAAGAAGCAACTAAATTGTGCAAAACCTCTCACCACCCTCTAAAAGTAAATACCAGAGCCTCTCAAAATCCTCTGATAGATCATATCTCCCTCTTAAGATTTCCCCACAACCCTCTGTGAGCAATGCTATAACCTCTCAAAACCCTCTGGGATCCTCTATCAGCAACCGCATTTAGGCCATTATGTAAGCAACCATCAAACATATCCAAAAGCGGTCACTAACACCCACATCTTATCTGCTTTTGGTTATTACTTCTCTCGACGAATCCACAGTCCTGTCACGCCCACTGAATGGCTGGGGCCCTCTCGGCAACCGCCGGCATTGCCGGGATTGGCGTCTTCCCTCACACGTGCTCGCGTGTGACGTGACGTGACGGATCCGCGTTCGGCAGAACAAGGTTCCTCTGCGGTCGATTTGAGATCGCTGATATGGGTAGATCCCAGCCTTGCCAACGCTCAGACTAGTCGCGTCCTGCCCCCGCAGCGCCCCCATGGAGCCTCGAAGCGCCTTCCTGCGAGAGCTTGCTAGCTGACCGTTTTTTCTCTCTCTTTGTTCAGGGAAACCCTGGTGGACTTGATGGGCCCGAATCCGACATTGGCCTCGTCGGCCTGCCTGGCAGTGTCGCCACGACCTTCCGTAGTGCCGTTGCGCCGACGAGCACCGACGGCCATAGGCTTATGGGTGGTGCTCGTCTCCTTAGTGGGGACGAGATCAAGGCTTTGTCATCGCTGCCCGATGCCACGTCTTCTGACTCGGACATGACGTCTACGTCTGAGGTAAATGACGGCCGGGCAACTCCTAAGATTTCGGGGTCAACGATTTCCATCATTGTCGCTCTCTGCGTCCTTATTCTGTTCGGTTGTGGCCTCGGGTGAGTGCATCGTGTCTTGTTAGTCTGGGGGTTACTCGATTGCTAATGAACGTGTTGCACTGCATTGGCACTGGTAGCCTCTTTTTTGCTCTCCGCCGTTTCAGTCGCTCGAAGATGAACAATGCCACAATGGCTGGTGGGGACAACCACCGTGAGCCCGACAATAGAGATAGTTTTCACTGCGCCAGTAGTGGAGCCGACGTTGCAAGTCTCAACTCGGACTTGGGCGCTGCTGAGGCTGGAATCCCTTCAGGCGAACTCGATTTCTCGAAGCCGATGGTATTCCCTGGCGAATTGAAAGAGAATGGGACCATCCGTATCCAATATCTCACACTGTACGTCTATTCCTGTGCTCTAAGCTCGGTTGCTAATGTCTCTTTTGTTTGTGCTGTCAGTGCGGGGCAACGAAACGAAACTCTGCAGACGTGGTGCAGAGACTTTCATATTCCTGTTTCGGGGAACAAGTCCCAGCTTCAGCAAAGGCTCGCAGCGTTCAGCATGGGAGGGGAGGATTTATGGGAGGCAACGTAAGCTGCTTCAGTCAAGGTTTGCCGCGTGAAAATAGCTAACTGTGTTCGCTGTCCCATGCTCCCTCGGATTACCTTCAAACTAGCCTCAAGCCGGGTGCCCGACGCCGCCACAAGGGCCCTCGTGCCTTAGGTTCTGGCATTCGCAAGGCGACGTCTTCAGCCTCCCAGGGCTTGAAGCTCACTCGGATGAAGCTTTCTAACCACCGGCGTGATGAATTGTTGGGCAACACTGCTGTTGAGAGTAACGCAGTATCGTGTGCCTTTGCGGTCTCCAAGGTGGTCGAGCGTTCAAAAGATTTGCGAACAACAGAGCAGATCAACGGTCTCGTTCCATGGGTAAGGGTCTCACCTTTGGACAGTCTACCAACATGTTGACTAACTCTGTTAACCAAGGCAAATTGCTTCGCAGAAGAAAAGTCCTACCGGCCCCCAGTCTTGGGCGCTCCGATGTCTTCAATGATTCCTGGTACCACTCTTCTGGCCCTGCCACACCCGCCCTCGTGCCTGTCCGTCCAGCACTTGCAGATGCTGGACAAGCTCCTCGTTTTCTTGCAGTCCCGTGAAGATGGCACCACCGCGTGTCTTCCCACTCCTCCCTCACTGCGATCCGAAAATGACTGCTCTACTATCGAGTCCACTTCCTCCCCAGCTACCGTCAGCAACAATACCAACACCCGCACACCGGCGGACTGCCGCATCACCTTTCTAGACGGCACTACGATGTGTATCCAGAGCAAAGACATACCAGCCCCCCCTTTCATCACCTTCAAGGATGGCATAGTTGGCATCGTGCGCCTCAATGCCACATGGGATGACTCAGCCCAGTGGGATGGCACGTCTCCGTTACATATCTATGGCCGACCAATCCCAATCACCTATTGGCGCGAATTATATAGATACAGGTTCCCTGAGCGATGGACAGTTCTCAAAAGCAACTGGAGCAACTGGAAGGTAGTCGTGTCTCTATCTTTATGGTGTAACGAGTGGACTAACGACTGCGTTGCTTATGTCAGGTCATCGTAGCGCACTTCCGTCAAGGTACTCTGCGTGACTTCGAAAGAGCCTTCAGCGATAAGAACGGTACACTTTGGGGGATCTCCCAGATCACTTGCCACCTGCGACAACTTCAAAGGAGGGACGACGAGGACATTGTGCGCTATGTACAGGAGGCATATGGCCCTGAAGTCATGGATCATCTCCGTTACAGAAAAGGGTCATCGCAGCATGACCTGACGAAGAATAGTGCAATTGCCAAGAGGGTGAGGAAGATGGGGATGTCTGTTCCCCCTCCCGAGTAGCTGCTTGTACTTATCTTGCCGTTCTGCATTCCAAAATCCTGTACATAAAACCTTTCAACGTAGTTCATTGTTCGTTCTCTTATGTTAGTGTACAAAGTGCAATACGATAATATCTAAGTCAAATTACATGATTTGAAACTGAAATGTCTGAGGTCAACTTCGAGTCATGAACGGTTGTAGGGACGGCGGGGCCGTCAGTCAGAGTCGGTCAGTTCGATAATCTCTCCACCACCAAGCGTATGGCTGCTACAGCCTGCCACAACTTCCACCTCAGGCTCTCCAACGGAGTCCGAGTCCGAGAGTTCGACGACTGCTTCACTGCAAGTAACTTGTGGCACTTGCTGTTTCGCGCCGTTCTTGAGTGATGTGTCACACGTTCCGGACTTCCGGCCAAAAGCCTCGACAGCTGGACTGCAGACAGCCGCCGTGAGAGATGCAGGAACCCACACTCTGCACCTACCAACAGTGTTCCCGACGTCAGTCCAGTACAGGCTAGGGCTACTGGTACTGAGATTCCCAAGCTGCTTGAGCCGGGCAACTCCGGCCTTTGCCGCGTTCACCAGTGGCGTGGTGTTGAGTTGCACTCGGTGTTGCTTGAGTTGGCTGTTCCCTGTCAGGGCAAGGTGGCGGTCGCTGGTGATACCGAGGACGGAGTGAGCTCCGAACTGTCCGCTATCTGCCGGAATGATAGCGGTGCTCTCGTGTGAGGCCCCTTGTCCTGGAAGACCATCGTGATTCTGGTTTTGAAGTGCCTGGTAAGCAAGGTAGTGAGAGACAGCACAGCAGCCAGCCATCAACAAGCACCTACAGTAAATAGCGCTCTGATGCATGTGCCCTCGTAGACAAGATTCTCCAGCTTTCCCAGAGTTCCTGAGGATTCAAGCTTTTTGACGGTGCCTGAAGGGGTGCGGCGACTCCATCCGAAACGAAATTCACAAAGGAAGGCCAACCTCTCGACATTTACTGACGAACATTCAGGTGAGTTGAATGCCGTCAGGACCGTTTCGTTGATGGTCGGATCAACAAGTGGTTGGGCATAGGCACGGAGTATGGTAGTTTTAGGGAACTGTGAGCGGATAGACCTCGCCACACTATGCTCCCGGGTTGGAAAGTGGTCCAAGGGGTCGGAAAGCAGTGCATCGCAAGCACGTGTGATCCAGGAGGTGACGTACTGAGCGAGGTCCGCTTCGTCAAGCGTTCTCGAAGCATGTAGGAGCTGATCGCCAAGTGGATAATGAGCGAGCCCAAGAGCTGTTTTGTGGCCACATCCGGGAACCCCATTCTATAGGTGGGCGGTGAGCCTGAGGACTTTGCATGGAGAGATTCAAGCTGATGTCATATCTTACACTGTAATCGCCACCACAAAGGACAGCCATCAGAAAGACCCCTCCCTCGGTGAGTCGAACTTCAGGATGGTCTGTAATGGAACGGCTGTCGAAGACAGTAATGCTGTCTGAGTCATTGTTCTGAGACCCAGATTTCATGCTGCTGCTGCTGCTGAACCTACAGGTCAGTGCCGTCATGACGACATTTATGGAGAGCTACGAGACTGACCTACGAAGCACTGTAAGAGCACCGAATACTAGTGTGTCACCGTCATCAGAAAGAACCGCCCCGATAATACCAGAACGATTCATGTGGGCAAGTTGGGCCTCGGCTTCTCCAGGTGCCTTGCAGGGTAGGAAATAATTAGCTCAAGGTTTGTACACGTCCATGCTGTCAAGCTAGAGATCTCACGTCAACTGAACTGAAACCAAATGCCTCAGCAAACTCTTTGAGGCGATCGGTCAGCCAAGGTGGACAAGTGACCACCCGTTTCCCGCGTTTGAAATGTGGGCGATTTGGACCGTCGAAGACAAGGACAACATCACACAGGGTGCGATGCAGCTGAGCAAGCTTGTAGAATAGCAAACGCAGCTCGGGATTCTCCCCCATCTGCGTATGCCCCCTCTGAAACTTATGTTGGCACTTAGCCATCCACAGGCTGCAAGATTGCAGACTCAGATTAGGGATTGCGACTCGTTAACTACACGGTTTCACTTACTTGGCATCCACACCAATCCGCAGCTTGCAGTGTCCAGTTTGAGGATTCATCGCATGCTGTGTGGTGTATCCTAGGAGAGAGCACTTGACACCGGCAGGCCCAACCACCTGTGCACAGATGCTCAGTGGCGATCAAAAAGTAGCCATATGGGGGACTATTACCTGCCAAAGGTTATTGATACCCATGAGGTGGATGTTACTAGTATCAGAATTCAAGGAATACAGTCAGGAGTTGGGGTGAAAGGCAAAGGATCGTCAAGCTCCTATTATTCTGAGTAAACTTTCAACTGTATTGCTTGCTCACCCGAATTTAGGAGAGCCAGGGCCAGTACCCTCCCTTCAATTCAGATGTCCGGAGATTCGCTGCCGCAGTGATCAATCAGACGAGTTTGCAGAAAAAGGTGCGGTGGTCTTTTCAAAGACTATAGGTCATACAAAGTAGTGCTACATCATGGACGCAGTACAGCGGGTGCATGTCAGGAACCAGGACAAATACAGACAATACCTACAAGTTACGGTGACACTGAAATAGCTAACGCATGCAGTCAGATATATAAAGGGCGGGCATGAAGGATATTGGACAATGGAGTGTGCCGTGAGGGTATGTGCAATGTATGCAAGCGATGATGGGAATGGGGTGTGAACTGGGACTACTGTGCCGCACCTAATCTCCACCTCAGGCTGAAGGAATCTGGATCAATGCTGATGTTATACGCTTCCTGAAGTATGCCTGTATGCGTCCGAGTCGATGAATGCATAATGAGCATGTGAGTAATCCACCCTACCTGAACAGCGGTCTTCTTCACGACGCCATCCTTCTCACTCTCGAACTCCACCCATCCAGCATGGGAGAAACGGTTGCTGATCTTCTTCTTTCCTTTGTGATGAGTAAAAGTAATGAATATGGATTTAAAGATGCATGTAGAGCTCTAGGTTGGGGAGCGAATCGTAAGCGAAGGATGCATGAGTGAGATAGCAGAATATTAGTGGAAACTAGTAAGAGAACTCAACCAGCAGATCCCACGCTCTGCAAACGTGGCCAGACGGCGGGAGTTGCCTACTTTGGGACTTGCCCGCTCACCATCTGCGGAATTCCGCAGACGACGAGCGCACGTGTGATGAGCATCAAATTTTCGTTTGAAGCTCCAATCTGACAGCCATTTCTCGACCCATTTACCGACCTTGTAGCGATCAGTTAAACCACATTGACAGCAGATCCGCTGGCCAAGGGAGTTTGTGGGTGGGAAAGAGATGTGGGAGGCAGGCGCTGGCGCTGGCACAGGGGCAGCGGTACTTGAGGTTGTCGGGGGCGTAGGGGGTGGGGAACCGTTAGCTACAAAGTAAAGATCGCACCCTGTTAGCTCTAGCTCCACGCAATTTGGGGAAGCGGACGGGACAACATACCGATCCTAGCACTGGACCCAGGTTTCCCTTCTTCGTGGGTGCACCGGTGACAGGAGGCGCAAAGATAAGCGTCTGATAAGTCCTCAGCTCACCTGGCTGGTCGGGAGGACCAACGATAGGTTTTGAGGCATGTCCGACAAGATCACGTTGACTGGAGAGTGCTTGCGTGCGGTGTGGGTGCTGGTGGTGCGCGATGACAGAGCGCAGCGATTGGGGCTCACCGCGGGGACGTGGGTCGTCTGTTGAGGCTTCAATGAGTATTTCATCAAATGAAAGTGATCGCTGGGAGGAGCGCGAGGAAGATCGCGAGTGGCCGTGTGAATGAGGGTGATGGGTGGCTGCCAGGGTAGGTTGGAGGCTTAGATGGGGGAAAGGGAGGTGCGAGCGGTGTGATCCGTGGTGCAGGTGGGTGTCAATGTCAAGAGGATGAACCCGAGTGTGAGACTGGCAGATTTCGGTGAGCTAGGGTGTAAACTATAATCCAAAGCAAGACTCACTGAATGTGATCTGTGATCATACTCGCCGTGGTCATTCCGGGAGCGTTTTGAAGGTGGCTGTCCTGGAGCCACGAGATATGCGATTGGCACATGCTTCGCATTCGACAATGACACGTTGGGCGACTTCCGAAATTGAATGGGTGGCGGAAGAGCCATCGTTGGCATTGGGCGGAGAAGCTGATGAAAAAGCAGCTGCAGAATATGCATCTGCCAATGCCCTTTCAAGACGTTTTCGAGTCGATGTGAGGCCTTTTCACAATACGTCAGATTCACGGTAGCTGGCAGTGAGGAGTTGGGTGAGCTGAGAATTAGACTGTCCAGACGTGCCGCTATTGGGTGATTGGAGAGGTGGCGACGCCATTGAAGAACTAGTATGGTTGTTGAGTGAAGTGGTCGATTGGCTGTGGGCGTGATTGATCATCGCAGAGGCTGAATGTGGTGAAACTGACATCATCACAAGTGCTACTCGCTGTCGATGCCAATGACAGCGACCACGACTACCTTGATACAGGGATCGTGGATTGTGAGCAGATGGCAAGGCAAAAGCTGCCTCCGAATCACAACAGTCAGAAAGTGAAGCGTCGCGGACAGGTGGGGTCACAGAGCGCAGCACGCTCAATTATAAGTTTCTCTTTATGGTTTATTAATGTTCCCATTCACGAGCCAGTAGTACGACGGTATACCCTCCTAACACAACTTCCAGCCTTTCTTATGCACATGGGCATGACCGACCGCACTGTGGGCATTTAATTGTCAGTGGCCGAGAAGGATCAAAAAAGCTTTCCCTCGGCTCAGTGGGATCATCGTTGACAGAAATCAGATATTTGACAATGGTCAAACTTGTGAACTCGGTACTCCACCCACCCCATTCACAGATGCGGCGAAGCTGCCAGCGGCGCTCAAGATGCAAGTATTGGCACCCGCCACGGCGAAAAGAGTGGGTTCCGTAAGGGTAAGGATCAATGGCAATATCAAGGAGGTTGTTTCGGAACATCTCGAGAAACGCTTCTGCAGCCTATCAAAAGAAGATATCAATAAGCCTACCATCCGAGGCTGGAACATATTTACTTACGATAGGCTTGTTTTCATGTGAGACACGATCACCGGAGGCTATCCGCCGAAAAACATAGCCGGTAGTGATCTCTGAGCACTTGATCCACTCTGCATAGGCTCGCAGTGGGCACAAATGTGCCTCTGAATCCGATAAAGGATAAAGAATGAAAGGCTTGATTTCTGTAGGCATTCCAAGCTTAATTACAACAGATTGATGATCCCACAAAACTACATACGGCCAAATTGACTGGTTTTGCGAAAAGGCAAAGTGACAACGAGTCGATCAGGCCGGCCAGGTCTCTGTTCGACTATGATGTCGTGCGATTGGATCTTGAGAACTTCGTCCACACGCAGGAGACAGACATATGCCAAGGTATACGCTGCGTGGAGAAGCCGGCGTGCACGTCCGCCACCCCATGGAGAACCTTGACCAGCATCACCCAGAGCCTTCTGCGCGCCTGCAGCGTACTCGCGAATTTCCCAGTTCTCTGGGCGGTGGTTGTGGTGGTAAAGGCGGTATAAAATGTCCTTAATATGGAGGAGTTAGGAACCTCAAACCTAAACAGGTTGTTGGGGAAACTCACCGAAGTTATTGCCCGAGCACTGCATGCCACCTCGCCTGCTTGGATCTGATGATCCAGGTAAGTATGGGCATGGTCATTAAAAAGAAACTGCAAACCTTGCGTCGCCGAAGGCTACACATATAGTTGGATACCTGCTGTGAGACAGATGGGTTCCCGACAAAACGGCCGCTTCCCGGGTTGTCCTCTTGCCAAGGGACAGTACCAAGGCCATGAATACGGCCAAAAGCGTACGTCATTGCAGCACGCATCTTCTGACCATGGCCATAGCTATCTCGGACTTCATCGGCAGACTTCAGGCCACCTCCCAGTGCCATTGAATCGCATCTGCAAGAGTTTAAGCTGAGCTAAGGGAGGAAAAGTTGCGAAAAGACTGATCAGTGATCTAACTACGCACGCTGACATAATCCACGCCGTGATGTACAGCGGGGCCTCAGAGACTGGGGTTGGGGAGAAAAAATTCTGCGACGGATCGATGAGGTTTTGGTTGACCAAAAAGGCCTGGCACTGTGCCATAAGCCTGTTGATCATGTTCTTGCTTGAGCTGGATTACCTTTGAACAATATAAGGAGGTTGCTAACCGTCTGTATTCCTCATCAGTCCTATCTGTAACGCCCTTTGATGCCTCTTGAACGGATGCGTGAATGCGATCTACCGGACGTGGGGTGTCCTGGGAGTGGTTGTTGGAGATGCTGATGGCATCAATGCTGTCGACTAACGTCTCCTGCTCTGCTTCAACATCCAGCTCAACGTCGAGCTCCTCGAGCACTGACTCGCTGGTTGGAGTTGCTGCTGAGAGAACACCAGAGAACCGGGGGTCAGAACTGATGGTAATGGGCATCGTTAGATGGGACGACTCGGATGAGAGGTGACTCAAACACCGCTCCAAGGAGTCGAGCCCTCTTATACCTCCACGTCAGCCTGAGACAAGCGACAGGCTCACAAGGTCATGTGAGACATATGGATCAGATCGTATGTATGGCACAACGATCGGTAAATGGTTTACTTCATGCCGGGACTGTGTGTTTTCAGGGATGGACTGTGATTTTTTGCCGTCAGAAATCAGCACAAGAAATGGTGAGCAGGAGGAATGCAGAGAAATATTCACACTCACCCACTTCATGTACCGTCGTTCTCATCCGAAAATCCACAGTCCCTTGCCGAGCCAACAGTCCTGTCACAGAGCTGCTAAGTGAAGATCTGATGCGAGTCGTAAATCCCGGTAGTGAAGCCGAGTTGAATTCGGAGATTGTCTCACCACTTTTGCTGGAGCAACGTTGTTAGTTCACACCCAAGGGGCTAGCGAGAAAGTGAAGATCTGATGCGGCAAGTTGCGAATCCCGGGAGTGAAGCCGCGCTGAATTCGGAGGTTGTCTCACCACTTTTGCTGAAACAACGCACCAGTCTCGGCATGACTGAGTGGTTTGTTAGTTCAAGCTCCACACCCAAGGGGCTAGTGAGATGCAGCTCTGATGCGAGTCGGACACCTCGGACACCAAGCCAGAACCCCATGCTGAATTCAGAAGTCTACTCACCATTTTCGCTGCAGCGCAGCATGCGGATTTTGGCATGGTTGAGTAAGGTAGCCTTCCAGGATGTGCGACGATCCTCGATCTGCAGCAACCGTGACGGAAGTGACTCTCAGCAGAAATGGAAAGGAAGTTGGGGGACAAATGGCTAAAAGCGAGACAGATCGCCTGGATATTTTCCTCAGGTCTTCATCAACGAGATCTCTTCACGCTCCCTCGGTCACTTCGCTCCCCTCCTGGAGAACACTCACGCTCCCTTATCTTACTTCCTTTTTCCATCCTCACCATGGCACCTACACCCACATTGCTGCGGCCTGGCAGATCCTGGGTCGCAGCTGGATTCTTGCGTGCTGCCCAGGTGAGTGATCCCATGCCAATCCGGGAGCAGGGGGTATCCAGCTTGGGGCCTGAGATTGCTGGGGGGGTAGACGCGGACATGGATATAGAGTAGCCCATCCGAGGGCAGGTGCCAGGGACACGGTTTCGGCGGCCATTGTTGCCAGCATATGACCGAGAGCGAGCGAGCGCGCTACGATCTAGGACTACTACTTACCTCCTTGAGGCGTCGCGGGCCTTGCCTCTCTCTCGGTCACGCGTGACCGGCCTGTGACGGTCCTGTGACCGGACTGGGCTTTTTCTCCCTCGTAGCTTGACTTCTTATCATATGTTTTGTGACATTTCTGCTTTACTACAGCCGCATTTAGGCAATTATGTAACCAAATATCAAACATGTCCAAAAGCGGCCACTAACACCCACAACTTACCTGCTTTTGGAATCCCTCACATTCTTCTTTAGCATATGTTTTTCAACATTTTTGCATCACCACAGCCCTTGCTCTCACTACATACATACTATATGTGTTAGTACAGTATCTATACATCCTGGTGATCAATTCAAACTGCTTATCTAAGTGGTTAAAGCAGTATATTTGAGCCAAACCAAAATACAGTGATAAAACAAACAAAGAGTTCGCATTTTTGAGCATTTGAATGTGGTATAGGGAATATTTGAGTAGATGGGGCTCTAGTA
>KN839847.1:675662-725060 GCA_000827185.1 Hydnomerulius pinastri MD-312 | reverse complement strand
ATCTCCGTTCCTGCCGTATCAAAGATGTCAACCGATCGTCCTCCAGGCAAACCCTGCCGAAGAAATCCATCGAAGTACACCGGTCAAGTTCACAGCGCTCGATGCAGGAATACGCGGGTGCATTTCTAACTCACTTGTTCACCCGTGAAAGGTTCTGCTGGAATGGAGTCGCTTCCGCCGTGTTCACAGGAGTTCGTGTATTGCACTTGCCTCTGTCTTTTCGGTTCTGAAAGGAGACTGTAGGATGGCTTTCGCTGCCGATTTATACGCGACAGACGTCCACTCGGCTTTCCAAGTCGTTCCGGGTGTGCCTCTCGTCCCCCTTACAGCCTCTGCTTCTCCTTAGCACGCCTAGGTTGATGAGAGCTAGTTTTTCTCTAATTACGTATACTTCACACCTTTCCAGAGGTGACACGTCTCCCGATGTTCACATGCCAGTACCACGTCGTAAGTCCTCGTTATACTAATCGAGGTCATCTCTACTCATAACTTAGGCTTGCCATAAATCCAGATTTGAGGTTGTAACTGAACTCTCAGGACTGTCATGAGGTCTTGGAGCGATCTGAGGATACTTCTGACGCTCTAGCTCCTGTTTCTACTCACCTATTCAGAGATGGGCGCGGGCGTAAACAGGTTTCCCAAGGCCCACGTGGAAGTAATTTACAAGACTCCGGGCGCACATATCCATTCATTCTACGCGCAAAGGGGCCTCCTCAGGTTGCTTATCTTTGACTACTGCAAGTGGGAATGCAGGGCTTGAACCTGTGCACAGGGCCATCTCTCTACACCCTGGCAGACTGACGCCATGTGCTCTCCTCGCGATTTCCCTTCACAAAGCGAATTCAAGGGCACCGCGCGCTCTTGGCAAACTTTATAGAAGGTCCTGAGTAAGGTCGGCCCCGATTGCGCTATACGATAAATCCAGCCCCTTGGTACTCATGTCCGTCTCGCTCCCAGTCCGCAGCCGACCAATGTGCACTTCGTGTACCGGAATCATATCGAGTGCATAATCGCAGCTACCGTTGTCCAGTGTCGTCACCCAGTTAGCACATGTTTCAAGTTCATATCAGTCGGTACATGCCTCCCTGCACGTAAGGTAGTTTTAAAAATGAAAATGCTTTCGTTGTATACCGTAATGCTATGGCGTGAAGAGGATCAATGAGATTTCCTTTGTGAGGTCTTGAATCAAGGTTAACTCGCAGTTAACACTGGTGTGCTCTTGCTTTTCTTGTCCAGCACGCGTGTCCTCGTGCATTCTGACTCAGCTTCACGTTCATACACCACGCCTTGGTTAAATGTCCAAAGCCGATTGTTGTCGATGATACAAAGTGATTATAGCTACATCGATAGTCCGTTCATTACCCATTAATTTAAGAGCCGGAATATAGTCTAGTCTGCAGTCTTCGACATACTGAAAATGCCTCCAATACCTTCATGTCCAGGAGCGCCGAGCGTGCCCCATTTCCCGACGAATGTGCGCCTACTACGCAAGTACCCCTCAAAAACCCACGTCCCACAACCGTCATCACCCGCGCTTTTCTATTTATGAATATAGTGTCAATGAAACTTCCACAGTCAGTTCTGGAAGAAAATAGACCGTACCGGTTTCCTCGTCAAACTGATTAACCCATCGGATAATCGAATTCGTCCAATGAAACTATACGTTCCCCAGGCCGCCTCAAAACGACGTGGAGTCTTCCGAGGAGCGTGAGGATGTGATGCCTCATCAAGACAAAAGGGGCTCACTTCACCAGTAATAACGACATCCAGGGCATGCCGGGGGTCCCTGCCGCTCTCGGACGCGCCGCTAAGGCGGAACGGCTCGTAATGGTAGGTTTTCGCCGTGTTGCCGTCAGAAAACTGAATTCCCTTCTAAAAACTCGATAACATGACAATCGTGTCAACAACGAGAGAAATACCCACCATCGATTCCTCTTCGCTAGCGCAAAGATTCCGAAGGACGTGGCCATCAAAGGCATCTTGAGGCTCGATTGGAAGAGGAAGCCATGGCGTGAACGAAAGGTTCTCTTCTAGTCGAAACTGTATGGGCTGCCTGCACAGGAAATCTTGGTCCACTTCAGCACCTGGGGACCCAGTGGGCGAAGGACAAGTCGATGAAGGTGCGACCTGCAATGGACGCGTCAGCGTGCACCATTTCGCTGATCCGAACGCTCGCATACCATGTAGCTTCCTTCCCAAACACCCGTGAGCAGCCCAGGAATATATGCTTGGTGTTCCCAAGTCTCAGCAGGCACGTCCAAGTGGCGGGCTATGCGATAGAAGTCTTCGTCATGTACATCACTTCTTGATGGCCGTCGTTGTTCCCTCGCGTGATCTAGGACGGATTCACGAGAGTGGCATTGATGGAACGAATCTGCCACAAGCGGAGTCCTTCTCTGGGTGATCGCAACGAAGTCTTCCATAGTTGGTCCATGACGCTCTGCCGCAATCGCAGCCGCTCTCGTCGGTGGAAGATGCGGAGGAACTTGCAGGGGAGTTACTTCTTTGAACGCGAAAGTCAAGAAGACGGAGCCCGATAGAAGATTTGGGGCAGATATCGTGAATCGGCTAAAGTAGCTCGTATGTTTTGGATGCTTGTCGACTTCGTAGCTATTTTTGTGGGGAAAGTTAAGCTGACTCGGCACTCGGTCGTGCGATCCGTGGGGTGATAGTAAGATTCGCCGACCGACCGCACCACTTACGTTCGTCGAGAGGTACTGGGATATCGTCAGTGGGAGGCTTTGTATTTCAGTTACCGGTCATATGTTCACCTTGGGTGATGAGGTGGTGAAAGGGCGAAGTATATTTAGAACTTGATTGCGATCCTCAGTTGGTAAACTTGATATGTGGTCTGTTCAGGGTCACTCATAAGCGGGGTTCGTGAGGCAAAGTCTGAATGCGAATTACTGTGGGACAATACCAAGCACGCCACTGAGATCGCCAAAGACAACACTTGCTCGTCGATTTCGCCGCCTGCTCGTGCTTGATGCTCCTGGATTACGCGGAGCACCCAACCTCCAACTCCCGCAGCGTGGAGGTGCGTCTCATTGAGTGCATCACTCTCTAGGAGCATCAGGTAGACCATCCACAAGTCGTCAAGTAGGTGGTGGGCAACGATTTGGCCAAGACGTATTCGACGTAGTACGCGTCGCCGTTCTTGAAGTTCCGAGGCCAAACATGAAGTTGTCTTCGCATGCTGCTGTGACCTGCGATAGTGACCTTTTAGGTCAAACTGTGCACGAAAGATACGCGCGTAGAGCTGGGGGCAAGTCCTGATGGAAAGAAGACGGTGGAGTGTGCGAGAGGATAGCATGAGCTGTAGGAGCGCGTCGAGTGTGGCGATAGGTGAACCATCTATGGTGAAAAAGGCTACTTGTGTTAGCACGTCAAGAGGAATCGCTTCCAAATGTGAGGACATGGCAAAGTGAGGGACACTATCGAGCATGCATCCTTAAATACTTATAAGTCGCGACTGGGCGGCGGAGTGCCGTTCATAGCGTAACGAGATCACCGCTCCTTGAATGTGGAAGCTTACCTTTCCTGTTGGGAAAATCATCTTGGTCGCACTGCAGTATGCAATAGTGAACACACCGTCAGATCCGATCTTGATTCAAGACGGCGTGGCCTGCGTTGTCCCGCGTGCCTGATTGTGATTTCATTTAACCACCTTCACGCTCCTGCGGATTCGGAAGGTTGTAGAGCCCGCTTGTTACTGGCCAAAAGGGTGTCACGAGAGAAGCGGCGGTAACGCCTTCTGATCCCTCGCAATCCCAGAGTGCTAGTGTTCTTCAAGCAGACTACGCGCGTGAGAAAGAAGGCCAAGTCGTCAACATAACATCGAAAACCCACCTCCTTGCTATCCCAACAACCACACGGGGGTCCGAATTCGCAACCTTGCCATAACGCCACGAAGAATGTCTGTGATGTGCGCACTGACGTTGGGGATTTGATCCGCGAGCCTCGTCATACGTCCTATGGGTTCCAATGAAGCGACTAGCAGCCAACCAACCCGCGAACACGAGTGATCCTGTGCAGATGCAATGCAGATGTCGACGTACTTCATCGGCTCCCAAAGATGCGGAGATGAATCAAATTCGTTGCGTTAACGCTCATGTGCCAACCACAATGAAGGACTGATTGCGAGACTCCGATAATAACACTCTTACCCCGTCCCGACGACGACCGTGGCAAGCCATGTAGACAACCCGGAAGCGCAATCTCATGGGCGTAGATGGGAAGGGCTGAAATGAAATACCATTTTCAGAACACCGTACTGGATTCCCCATTCATCGAGAGTTAACCTTGCACAATTGATCGGGGTTGCCATTGACGTGTATAACTCACCTTTTCTACACATGATCATGAGCATTTGGTCCAAGTTTTGGATCTCGTCCTGGTCGGTATTTGCAAAGATCGCCGAACGCGGCAAATGGTTCAACATGAGGCAGCTCCATGGGCGACGCGCCTGTCTGCCATTGTCTAATGTGATCGATGGCAGAATTTGTCCTCTCTGTCCTGTCACTGCGAGGCAAGCAATGGGGATCGTTATCTTTATACGTCACGGCTGCGTGTTGTCATTAGGTGCCTTGGAAGGCGCAACCTGTGACCGCAATGAAATGCACGTTAGTGCAAGGAAAACTCCATCTTTTGCAGTGATCACTGATCGAGAGATAAACGATCCAAGTCGTGCAGGAACAAGAACCGCTCTGCAGGAATAGCCCAGCCAGTTTCCATTAGGGGTGGTCGCTACGTGTAACAGGTTTACATTGATTGATTGCTTCACTTCCTTTCCTAGCCGTACAACACTTCTCCACCATCCATCAAACAGCCCTGGTATACAGTTTACAATTCTGCAATAAACGTCAGTCAAAATCACGGCAAACATCTTGGTAATGTCAGGCGTACTTTGCATAGCAGCAACGTCGGAGCTCTGCACGTAGTCCTCGAATTCTGCGATCTTCTCTTGGAGTTCATCGAGGGATACAAGCTCGTCCTCTGATGACACAATGCGATAGACCAGATCACAACCATTAGTTTATGTGGCAAAACCAGGACGTGTTTACGAACCAACGACGAGGGTAATTTGCAGTTTCTTGATGCCAAAGCCAATAGCAACAAGCTTGCTGGCACCCCATACGAGGCCTTCCATTTCGATCGATCGCACGGAATCCTCCAGAGCCTGCATGTCGGTCTCGTCGTCCCATGGCTTAACCTCCAAAGTAACGACAGACTGACGGCAATTAAATCAGCGATCGAATCGCAGTGATCAAGGCGATGTCAACACACCTTCGCGATTGTCTTGGGTTTGTTAGCTTTCTTTGCGTTGTAAGCTGCAACACGCTCGGCCTTGACCCTCTCGGCTTCAGCGTCGTCTTCTTCATCATCACCGAAGAGATCGATCTCTTCCTCTTCGGCTTCAGCCGCGGGGGCAGAAGCGGCAGCGGCGCCAGCAGCCTGGACGAAGGCTTGGCCAGCAGTGCTGGTGCCAGGCAGGATATCGTGTTCAGCGCTATAAGAGGTGATATGAGAGTACCACCTCGCCGTGTGTGGGTAAGTGGAAGCCACAGGCGCGGTGATCAACTTGTAGACATGCACGTCAGCCTGGGATGGCGTGTACCTGAAGTTGGTAAAAAAGATAAATGCGGTCAGCGGGTAGTTCATAAGCAGATATGAAAAGATCAAATATCAGATAGCTAGGTAAAATTTTATCGGCATGCTGGTGCAGCGGTGTCTAGTCGCTTCTTGGAAACACGGACCATAGCGTTGTATTCATCAAGTACGATCGCGAAAATCTAGGCAGTTGGAGCGGTTTTAACTCACCCTTCGACGTAAGACCTTGTGGAAAGGTGCTGCTCGAGAGCATCGAGATTGAGAGACATTTGACGTGTTAAGGGCTTGGTTAAGGGTACTTGAGCTTGTGATGTGGTCAAGAAGAACGTATCGATGGCAGATTTTTTTGAAGTGTGCATATTGCCTCTTTAGGGCAGGCATGGCAGCCTTCCGCTGCTCGTTGATTGGTCGCTGCAAAATCCCCGTCATGGACAAGGACCAGAGACCTGAGGGAGTCAATGTTCAGCTCGGACGTTGGGCTGGGGCACCCCGCGCCATGACTCCTGCATGAGGCTGGTTTCCTGGAGGAAACTTGACTAACAGAGCACCTGACGGTAACCGTAGACTCGAAACTTTGTGGTCTTGCCGGTGGTCGTCATCGAGGGAACAAGCTACTTTCTTGGGAAGTTCTTTTCTCCAGCTCGGTGTATAGGTAAGTTTTACAACGTTTACTCCAGTCGCAATTGTTGTGCGTATGAGCCAGGATCCGAGGTTGTCGGCGCGTCGTCGATCGTGCACAGGTTGGCGAAACATATGTCAAGTTGCTGGTGCTACATCACGCTTGTCCTCCACCTTAACCTCGCTGACTGTACTTTCACTCATATTCTTTGTAGTGTGTATCATTTCACAGCATGCGCGCTAGGTGTCTTTGATGACATAGATTCTACGTTGGTATGACTATCTTCAAGTTCCTACCTTGGTCATCTCCGCCGAGCAACGCGCCTTCATTCCGATATATTAAACAGGTTTGGTCACCGGAAACGCCCACTCCGCTATGATGAAATCACTCCCTCTTTTCTCGTCGGCGTCGAATGCTGATTGATATCTTTAGCATCAAACATTAACTGGAATGACCTTGTATAGGAGATCTCCGATGAGTCTTCTGACGGTGACTTTACTTGAGACCCCAGTGATGGGCCGCCCCAGTGTTGACAACCACATCAGTATATTCGGTCCGCCATCGGGTCCCGATATCCGAAGGGGAATGTTGCGCACGCACGTCTTGCGCGGTGTCGTTAACGATTAGCTCATGACGGTCACGTAGCCGGTATGTTCCTGTTCACATAGCTGACGTCAGGCTCTCCTCACGATCGACAAGAAGCGCGGGAGCCTCCTGAGACGCTGACTTCTTGACCACCACTGCCGATTCTCACCTTGTTCAACAACCAGGTCACGAATGCTCCTATGCGCTGTATGGTTGCACTAACTGCAATGAATAGAACAACACCATCTGCTTTGCCACTTCCCGGCCTCAGATTCACAGGCACTCTAGCCGCCGGCGCCTGCGCGAACCTTTCGTAAGGCCAGTTGATAGTCTGCCCTGAACGCCTGTGCCGCTGTGACTTACTTTATGTGGTCGAGCGCATTGGCACGACGGCTGTACCCTCGTCTCCGATCACATGTTTCACCGTGCTCACTAGGCTTGGTTGCTACGGTGAGTGAATTTGAGTATTTTTTTGCCTTGTCAACCTGCGGCGCAGGTTCACGAGGCCATCAGTCAGAGGTCCATCCAGAAACCCGTTGTTTGCAAAAGGTGACACAGTAACGTTCGTCGCGCAGCAGTTTTGGTATGTAGCCGTCATGCCGAGCTCATACAACGGAAATTGTACACCAACTCACGGTATCCATACAGTCTGCTAGCGTGCTACTTCAAGACCTTCCCCTTTGGAGAGGTCTTCGCACTAAGCAGACGCATGTACCCAATGCCGCAGTTGGCGTCTTTTGTCACGTCCCACGCTGCTGTATCAGCGGCGCTTTCCTTTAGAATATCTTCCACCGTATAACCCCCGTCTTCGTTGGGTGGCGAAAAACTTTAAGCCGCCAGCTAGAACTCAATATGTGTCGGCCAAGCTCCTGAAATTTCAATTGACGTTCTATGCTTTCTCTGACTCTTTTCGTTCAACTCCGCTTCTATAAGTCCTTCGACGATACAGAGCCGCCCATCGGCGCTGGAAAACCTTGAAAACGCCGCTACGAGACTTGGCATCCCATCCGGATCGTGGAGTGGTGGCAAAACCACGATCGTGGCCACCAAGCTTCGGGTTGGTCCCCTTTTTTGCTGCCTCATGCGATTCGGATGCCATGTCGAGCGATAGTGACTACAGGAACCTTTTACTTCTTCGGGAATTCCATCGATATTACAAGCAGGAGTGGGACAACGAGCATCCATATCAACTACACCGATTTGAGGAGCAGCTCAAGGATCAATCTGTGCACGGCACGCAGGTAGCAGAAGTGCTTTGGACACCGTTCTTGCTAGAACTCTACATATATTGAGAATACGAACCGTTGTCTTGAAACCTTCTTTACATGAGTACTTGGCATACATACTAACATAGCAGCCCCGTCGCAGAGGACAGAAAGTACTGGTGGAATTCATGCTCCGACTCAATTACGCTACGTGGTTATGTAAGTAATCGGTTTACAGCGTTGTACATCATCTTCTGCTTCGATGGAATTGTTCATTTCAACGGCTTTCGCCTAGCAAGAGGCGACGAAGTCGCAGCACCACTGGCAGACAGCTCCGAAGAATCCCCTCGCGAGTTCTTTGAATCTTTCTCTGACAGCCCACTCACGCGGAGCTGAGTTGCTGTTAGCGAAGTTAACACATTGACAGGACAGCTCAGAATCCTCGGATATGGTTTCGGTGACTTTTCGCTTTTCCCTTAAACTTTGTGGCTGTCCTGGGCTTGAACGTGAATGAGCTGGAGAATGGAACCGAAGTGGTATGTTTGCAAAGATTCAATTTTGCATCCATTCTGCGGCTCTGGATGCGACAGAGATGTGACTTCCGAAGCAGCGGCAATATGCTGCGGGTATCCCAGCGTCAACAGGTACCTCCATTTATTAGCATTATGCTGAAAAAGTTCTAGATTTTTTTTTGAATTTTTTCTTGTCTTGCTCGATAAGTGACTAGCCAGTCATATGTTTTTGGACCTTCCGAAGAGGTTGTAATTCGGGACTGACTTTACACAGCGGGGCCTGAGCCAGAACGATGTAACTCAGCAGAAATCCAGTCCTTCGCTCATGATATGCACGTTTTGCTGGCCTCGATCCACCGGGCGTTTTTGGAGGACGCCCAGACCCTGGCTCGGAAGGGTAAAACCCTCAATCTCAAAAGGAAAAGAGTCTATGGTTCAAACCACTCGAAATTATCGCTCATTCGCGGCAGGCGCCGTTTCAACCTTTTCCGATATTTGGTCAGTGTCCCCCCTATACATCCGATTCCCTGAATTCTATTGCTACTCCCCTTCGCTGTCTTTACCTCTATCCGAAGACGACAGTTTTTTTAATTGCTTCCTTGCCTCCTGGCACGAAAACGAGGTATGTTATTCGCTCCAGCGGACCTCATGCGCATGACTGCGGCAGTCGGGAGTCGAAACATGTTGGCAGAAACAGCTCTTCGAACGCCTGTTATAGTCCACCCGGAACTAATCGCTCCACCAAGCGCTTTCTCGTCAACCCAGATGATGCGTCGAGCAATGGGGCCTTCGATGCCACCATCACTGCTGAGATATGTTCTTTATCTCCTTCTCTTAACGAATTGCCAGACGGAGGAGCCTTACGCAGCGGCATGGAGCAATTACAAATAAATAGGAAGAATACGGCCGTCAGATGGGCTGGTTCAAACGCGCCGTGTTTCGGGGATATAGTAAGTGCAGCTCATCGCACAACTTTGTTGGGAGGTGGAGACATGTCGCACGCGGCGAAGAGCCCATCGAATGGATCGAATGGGTGTCAAGCTTCAGCTTGTGTAGAGAGGGAACATCATCATAGACACTTTGGCCACCACACATATACGACGAACAATGGATTGGCCCATCAGCGTTCGAGACTTCTGGCAACGGACCCGCAGACGATTTACAAGCATATGGCATCATATTGAAATGATTTACATCCAATGTCATATCATTATTGGATCCAATGAACTTCACTTCTCCTACTGATTGCGAATCGAGCTGCATCTGGAACCATCCAGAGGAGTCTGGCGGTGCGTAGCGCCTTGATCGATTACGGACCCCTAAGCTTGTGTCGGTGTCCGGTAATCCGGGAATCCAACCGGTTACTCAACATGTCAGTAATCCCACCACACACCACAGGCTGCTCAGCGCTCAGCCATATAAACTATAAGTCAAACCCTTGCAACCATCATCTATTTGTCTTGGGCCAAGATGTCAGCGGCCACATCACTGGAGCTGGTCCCTCAAGAAGTTCTCGAGCAGATAGCTTTCTTCACAGCAACCCAAAGTCTAATCGGACCCCCTACCCAGTTGCTCCCATTACTTGGGACAAGCAGGAGCATCTACCAAAGCTTGTCCTTCGAGCAGAATCCCTACCTCTATGCCCGTATATTTGAATACAAGTTCGATGTGCGGGCAGCCATTCGCCGACTTGGACCGCACGTTTGCGGAGCCCGGATACTAGCCAATGAGTTGCGGAAGAGATTGGTGCTTCTGAAGTTAATAAGAGCTCGTTCGGGCTCTCGAATACATCCCGCAGAGCCCGATCGATCGTCGCAAACTACGATCGACCTGCTATGGTTAGCTTATTTGATGATGCTAGAGAACGATGGCAAGAACGAGCAGCAGCTCAGGGACTATGCCCACATGGATGCTTGGCTGATGGAGTACTGGTTCGACGATGGGGGCGCATCTTCGGCCACACGTATGATTGCCTTGGGCAAATGGCCTCTTGAAGAGGAGAAGAACTCCATCGCTATGTGGCTTTTCTGGTTTCTGCTGCGTCCAGGCGAGTCTTGCTCGGCTTGTTGTAGGTTCGTACAATAACCCTCTGCAGAGTCCGTTCAACAAAGCCTTTCCAAGTATCGTGCTTTGGAGACTGTCCTGAAGCTTACTGCTTTAGCTGCTAATCGCGTTTGTGTCTCAACTTCCTTGTCATAGCTACTTGCTAACAAAATCTCTTTCTAGTACGCGATATGTCAACCTTCTTGGGCGGAATTTCTGCCCGAACCACAAGGGATAATATCTCCGAGTGTCATCACTCATTTCTCTGAGACATACCGGATGACGCCTCCAACTCTTGCCCCGCCTGCAATTCTCTCCTATCTAACCCTTGCGACGCGAGTGTTAGTCACGAGACGCAGCCCAAACTACACAGCAAGCCATCTGCCTCAAACACCTTCTAGCTTTCCGCTTAGCACGAGGCGAAGCGAGGAATGGGATGCAGATTGGCAACGATGCGTTAACCTTGACCAGGCTAATTTCTCCAGAACACTCTCAGGGACTTATATTCTGGGCTCAATTGAAGGGGTCTGGGAGGGACTATTCACGGTTAGTTTCACTAGTCCGTTCTATGGCCATTTATCGATGGGATTTCCCCTTCAGTATACAGAGTTTACTGCATACTCGTCCTTGCTCTCTGGTGGAGCTCCGCAGCTGTTTCATAAAAGTTTGGTGGCACATCATCGTCAAACGTGGAAGCTACGGGAATACCACTTAATAGATGCGCAAGAAGATCTGATCGGAGAGAAGGCAAGACCGCTGGGTTCCGGTGACCCCCTAAAGGCATACTTTCCTACTGGAACCCGAATGCAGGAGCTGTCAGATTCTGTCGAGGTTCGTGAACCTGGAAGAGAAGAGGTACTGCGTTATTGCCGACCTTTTCGTTCTGCGACGCAGGATCGTAAGGTCATCGATATTATCGTTGTGGGAGAGGTACTTTATCTCCTTTTACTGGCTATTTGTTTGTTGACCTCAAACAAGGGACACTCCGCTTGGGGCCAGTTCAGCCTCTATGGTCGCGTACGTCCATGGGACGGTTTTATCAGTTTCTCCAAAGAATACGTACGTTTGAGCACTTTTATTGCGTTCGCTAGACTGCATCATTGATCATCCCCGTGGAACAGGTCGAAGGTGATCGAGGGAGGTGGCTGTACCGAGGTTACTTGGTCGGCAACGCCAACGGCCATCTCTCAGGACGATGGCGGGACACGCTCAGCCCCAGCCACGTTTCAGGATACGAGGGGTGCTTTGTGATGAGCAGGAGGAGATGAACAAGTTCCCAAAATGGAATCTTCGCTCCGTTCTTCGGGCCCGGCGGCTTGAGAATGCAGGAGATGACGACGGCAGCGCAAAGTAACTCTATGAAATGAAATGAGATTGATATTCATCCTTGTCTGTTAGTAGTATTGCTGTTGTCGAGGCTGGGGTTTCATCATCATCATCATCATCATCATCTCGAGGAAGTCGCGTCATGAGGATCCAATAAGGAGGGCAAATCCCCAAGCGGCAATTGTTCTAATTTTGAATTGATTTTAGTCTCCAGTATAGCTTGCCGCTCATTCGATAGGCATGAGAATGCCTGGCAATCACCAGACACATCAGAAATCTTCGCGCTCGGTCCTGTACTGCATTGCATGCCGTCATTGATCCACGATTACCGGCGGTCAGGGAAGGAGGAAACGACCTGTGTCACAAACGTATCCAGGAAAATCAGGCTGTCAAGTCGGACTGAAACTGAATCCGTAATGAAAGAAGCAAACGCCATGTGACAGTACGCAAGCTTCTCAGTGATTTACCTTTACCTCCGTGCGTCCAAACAATTGTTAAAGGCGAAAGCGGATTCTGTGAGGTTTATTGATGGAGTGGGATGTAACATGTAGGAGAGGATGCTAGGGCTACAGTTAGCATAGACCGCAGTTGAGGCAAGATAAAGTACGTATATGTGATGAATAACTGTACGGGGTGAGGTGAGGTGAGGTGAGGGGTGCGCAATGGGAATAATAGGTGAGTCCGGTGATGCAGTGGCGGTTGGAAGGAGACGAGTAAGCGACTATAGGATACATTGCGCGTGAATGTAGTGTATTGATGAATTGCAGTTGCAGATTGTATGTTCAGGGGTATGGGTTTCAGTATATCTAGCGGGGGAACGCGTCAGCAGGTGAGTAAACGTCTTCAATAATTCACGGACGCACGATACAGTGACGATGGGATGCAAGGAGTGCTGACAACGAAAAGATCCTGAAGAGCTACATGATGGTGAGTACCGGTTAAGGAGCTGTGGGCCTCCGTAAGGAGGGCAGAGAAGACGATACAAAGGGGCAGTGGAGTGAGGCCTCGGATGTCAGGTGTGGTGCGTCTGAAGTGTCACAAGAATACCGAGAGCACACAGAAGCATGTGCAGGCGTCGGGAAGCCGCGGGCCAGGTTGGGTCATTGGGTAGCGGGATAGTCCACCGTTGCGCCACAGGCCAGTCGGTATCCATCTTGACGACCTCGAGACATGACCTACCATATAAAAAGGGGCGGGCTCGATGTTAGCGCGCCACAATGGTGTATGCCTTGCACGACCTACTCTATCTTCCCTTGCAAAGTGGGCAGGGCAAATCTGACCGCACGGCACCGGTGGATACTTGAGGTACTGCGCACGGACGCCCCGCCTTCCCCCGTTCACAGAGCGCAAGATAAAGGAACCTCGTCTGGTGTACGTTGCAGAAGGAAGGCAGTTGAGTGCACATGTCCGGCGTATGAGTCTCTGGCTTGTGAATGAAGATGACTTCATGGCTACATACCTTTCATCTTTAAATGTGGAGGATAAAACGCTGTTCTATAGAGCCTTTGGTGCATACAGTTTCAAGATTGGAGAATCTGCCCAGGGGCAATACTGCATGATCGCGGTGGTATGGACCCTCGTCTAGTGATTAGTTCAGAAACAGTAACAAAAAAGGACACATCCAGATGCCATTCGGATCGGTTTCCCTGTAGTGTATGGAAACGTATAAAGCATGAAACATAACTCACCAGTAAGGCGATGATAAATGTGTGCTTGATACCTGACTTACTGTGGCGTCATCAGTAGCTTTGGGAGGCGAGGGTATCGCGGAAAGCAGAGCGCCAACGCGCACAGCAGGTGCTCATAAGCATATAAGTCGGAGCGCGCTGTGTGGGCCTACAGACATCTGCAAGGGAGTTGCTGAGTTATTTTCACCAGAGTACTTACCACGGACGAGTAGCAGACCCGGTCCAGGGAGGACAACTTCTTTCTGAGTGAGCTGGTTTGGGTTGGACTCTCATTTCCGCTTTGGGTAAACGCCACGTGAAGACCAATTGCGGCAAGTCAAGTATTCAGCTCAGCCATCGATCCACAGCGAACACACGTTGACCAGCGATTTGTACTTGGGATGGAATTTGCGCCTGTGGGTCCCTCCATATACTCCATCTCGCGGAGCCTACTGACATATCTTTAATTTTCGAAGTCAAATTTGAATCTCGCGCAGTTGAGGCGCAAGATGGATATCAGAGACCTCACTCTCTATATTTCAGGGCATAATGATTTCGAGAAGGGTAGATTCTACGTCCTGTGGAAGGTGATAAACCTGATTCACGATGTAAACAAATATTCTGACATATTTCTAGAATGGAAATTTCATCGTCATCCAGGCCGAACCATACTGCCGCCCTGGTATTCAGTATGACCCTGCAATGCCCTTGGGTTACTATGTCGAAGAATACCGAGCATTCAATTACCTTAAAGAAGTATTGCAGACTATGCTCGATACAATTGTTTTTGACAGCGAGTATAATTGGGCACATCTAGTCCGCCAGAAGGACAATACTTATCGTTTGGTTTATACAACGAAACGATGCGTACACAACTGCCCAATGTGGACGAAGGTGAGGCCATCTGTGCAAACTTTCAGCTGATTCACTGTTCATGCGATGCCGTTCCAGGTGGTCGATTTGAATGACATCGAGGTAGTCCGCGTTGTGTTGACCATGGCTCAGTTCTTAATATCATCACCCGCTCCAGGTGACGAGGATCACAGTAGGCGTACTCTGGGAGGGCATCTACGAGGGTAAACGGACACCATATGACCGCTGTGCACTACTCACCCACACTTACAGGGAAAGACGTTGACATCTTCATCGGCTGGGAAGACACCTGGGGCTCGTTCATAACCGCGGAGAGCAAGGGGCACAAGCTTATGCAGTCTCTGGGTCTCGGCCATTACACTTTTGAAGTGTTGGCACACGTGTCCAAGAACGGAATAGTCATTGGCCTCATGACAGAAGCCTACATTGGACGTAAGTAAACCAACGTCTTAGTTACCAGGTACTCATCCAACTATAGGGGGTATTACACGTTCTGATCGCTCTGCCGTCTTTGAGGCAGTCGCCGCCATACAGAGACACGGTATTCTCATGCCAATGCCCAGGAGAAGCGAGATCTACATCACAGACCAAGGCGTGCGGTTCTCAGACATATGCGGCGTAAAGTGGTACAAAGACCATGACAAACTCGCAAAAATAGCAGAAACAACTGTCTGGGAGGTACTCGCAGACATGTTCGATAACCTCGACGACGATCCTGTCGCAGGCCAACTCAATGCTTCGCGCTATCTACGGGGTGGTACCTACGTGATTCCTCGGCTCCCTACACCTGGGCGGCCGGTGTCATTATCCCCAGAACAGTCCATGATTCACTTAGCCTGGTCGATTGCTATATCCGACGAGCTCTGCCGTTCTAACTTTACTTCAATCGCGAAACTACAATATCTCTACCGTCCATCCAAACATTCCTCTACTGCTCGCCGCGATAAACGGGCCAAAAGTGGCAATAGAGCTCTTCTTCCCCCCGATGATGTCTTGGAGGGACAGGCGCACTTGCTGAGGACACCCGCAGACGAATCTCTCGTTATCAGCCTCCAACACTACGGCTCAAGCGCGAGGACGCATCCCTATGCCCGCCCTACGTCGAAGCGCTTACTGCTTGCTTAAGATAATGGTCGGCGTGCGGTTACCCCGTGAGGCTAGACGCCTCCCAGTGTGCCCGTCCTTTCTAAACGTTTCCTTTATATCACGATCTTTTCTCCATGGTCCGTATATTGTTAGTTGCTGTATTATAATCGGTGCGCTTCCCCGGTTTTCTTCCGCATTCCTTCCGCTCTTTTTTACTTCTGGAGACGTATGTATCATGCCACGGTTCTGTATAGAGTGACGTAGCGACAGAATGACTTGTCTATGGAATAATACCCCTGCTCTGTCTTACTCAAGGCCTGTACAACAGATCAATCAATCGCATCTGTATCATGATTACCAGTACAGCAATCGATCATCGCGGCTAGCTCGAACATCACCGAATGAGTGTCCACTGATCTGATCCTGATAGCAGGTGAGGAAAATGAGGGGGCCGAAGTCGGGTTGGTCTTGAGAAGCATGTCTAGTGCGTAGAAGGGCACGTGCCACGGAGCAACTCGAATTAAGAAGTGGACGGATATATGTGCTGCATTCAGGCTGCCTGATATGGATTGACCTACATAGCTGAGCAACTCCGCATTCCGTGAAGGGCAAACGGACAATTAAATGATGGGAGTCTCTGGGCTCTGGGACTGCTCAGGATGGCGGTTGAAATCACACGTTGTCAACCTTGGACAATTGTCTAGTCTTGAACAGGCCCGTGATCCACCGGAAATAGTGATTCGGCCAAGCTTGCAAACCTATCTCAGCTCACGAGAACAAAACCTTTTTACGCCGAGAGCAGGAAAATAGCAGTTCGCCTCAAGATGTGACTCACCTGAACTCCCTACATGAATCATGACTGAGCAACGATCGGGAGTAGTTGAACTCGATATGATGGTGAATGGCCAGTCCAAATGATAGCCAAATGATGAAAAAAGATTTCGCGCTTCCCGATGGCCACTTCCAGCCCCTCGGTGCTGTGAAATTTATAGCCGAAGGTGACGAGCACAAGGTTTGTCCCAGGTTACTGTTAAGACGGCTCTGGGCCGAGTCGTCACCGGTGCCAGTGGGTAAGTGCACCCACAAATGCAAAAATACCACACGGTGAATGAAATAAGTCCTAGTCCAAAACTCAGGACGGGAGTCCTCAGTCAATAGATATACGTGATCTATGCCCGCCACTAGCTTGGCTTGAGCATCCGCGGAATCTACAGGAGCGCGTGGAGCTCGCAAACGTTTCCCCCGATGACAAGCCGTTGCTGTAGGACCTGTATCGTTCAGTCTAGTTCAAGACATTAAGAGAGTGCCTCAATCCCCTCGTCGGAGTAGGTGACATCGACGAAGTTGTGGCGCTAAAGAGCACGCCCCGTCCTTGGCTAGTAAGGTAGACAAGCGCGGTTTCTGTTGAAATGTACTTACGCCACTGCGTTCGCTCAGAAGGCGCTTCGACATCGCTCTGAGTCTAAGCCGTTCCCTAGTACAGCCCCTTGAGTTACCGGATAATCCGTGGCCGTTCCCTGCGCCGCTTCGATGGTAACACAACCACCATTCGTCCGGGTCCCCTAGGTATATGGCGCGGTGCAGCAATAATCCATCTCCTGTATTGTCGGAACATGTCCTTTGGCGCCCCTATAGAGTTATACATCACTTGGGTAGCTTTCCACGGTCATCAAATGAGATCGCATAAACGGGTAACGGCGTTCTGCCTAGCAATCTGGCCGGCAAACTGAAATTGCGCTAAGCACCAACACGCACTGTAATTTCACTCTGGAGTTAATATATGAACGTTAGAAGTAGTCGGAGACCTCTGAGAGCTCTGTCCGATCGGTGTTCTAACATTTGGCGCTTTATACATGACCTTTTGATGTTCGATAACTGTGGGTCAAGCGTACCTCGAGACGGAGTTTGAGTCACGGAGACTCCTCGTACCATCATCCGGTGATTCCGTTGCAAAGCACAACGTGATTTTCGGTGCAAAACTGCGCAAAGTGAGTGTGACGCGATGCTTTGTGTTATGCGGGCTCGGATACCACCGTGACGAAGAATGCGAAGGGCCTAAAGAGTCCCTAATTTGGAAGGTGTTTGTTTGGCAACGCCCTCAAAATCAAACAAAGGTCCAGTTTGGGTACGGTATTACGGAATTGTTGCCTCAGTAGTCCCCACCAGGCAACTTACACCAGAGCAACAACTCAGATTCAAGGCCACTAACATTAATCTTGCGCTCACAGGTAAAATATCACACAAGACCCATCTGTTTTTGAAGCGCCATGTCCTCGTTGAGTATTGTACGACTTCTTCCTCCTACTGTGAAATTGATCATGTCATAGTGACCAAACTCCCGGGACACCACATCATGGATGCGCGGTGCCACTCTTGAAACGCACACCTTCAAGAGCTACTATTTCCAACAGCCACTCCACCCGAAAGCGCAGACGCGTCTCCATCGCCTCCTTTGACTTCGAGACTGAAATCGGGGTTCCTACCAACCCCGAGATAGCGCTAGAAGAGACCGATGTTAGTTCTACAATGTGACTCACCCTGCTTGTGTTTCCCTTAACTTCTCCTTTCAGGCGGATCGCTTTTTATCCACCCGCTCTTCCTCCTCCATACCACTCCATACTACCCCTCGCACAAATCGCATCGCCAAGTCATTCGGTCTCATAGATGATCGCGTCCTGAACTATAGCGAAGGCCCTTTGAAGCCATTTGAACCGAAGGTCCGGTCTCTTCTCAGGAGAAGTGCTTCAGAGCTCTTTTATCTTCCTCGCTCCCCCTCTTCCGTCTCAGCGAAGGCCAATCTGGCTGCTCGCAAGCACTTCGTGATGGCTCTCGACGGACCAGGTATCTCACGAGATCCTTTCGCATTTCCGATGGCATGGTCTCGGACAAACTGCATTGGCGTAGCGTTCAAATCTGACGTGTACTACCAGAACCTTGAGACTCGCGCGATCGTACATTTGTGTCGTGTGGCCTTTGCCGACGGCCCTGTGCACAGCATCGATTGGGAAGGCGAATCGAAGCCTCACGTATTAGCTCTTGGAACTACCAGCGGTAGCGTTCGTGCATGGGATGCTTTATCACAGAAGCAGATAGCCGACTGGTCGGACGATAAATCACCAGTAGGTGGTATGCATTGGAACGAGAATGTACTGGCGGTTGGGAGAAAGGATGGGCGAGTGTCGCTCTTTGACCTCCGCACTCCGAAGGAGATCAGTCATACGAGGGGTCATAAACGACATGTTCATGGCGTCAAATGGTCTCCGGACGGCAAACATATAGCTACGGGGGATCAATCGGGTACCATTCACGTTTGGGACCGACGAGCGAATGAGTACTTAACTTATAACGACAAGAAACTTCTTGCGAAGCATGAGGGGCCTGTAAAGGTACAGTTGTCGTGTTGACCTTGTCTCCTGTTACTCAAAGTTAAATTGCAGGCTATATCGTGGAGTCCGTGGCAGAGTGGACTCATCGCCACTGGCGGAGGCTTTCCGGACGGTGCTATCCAGATCTTCGACGTCAACAAACTCTCAGTTTCCTCTCCCCCTCTGGTCATCAAGACATTCACGAATATCACTTCCCTTCACTGGTCACCTCATTGTAAAGAGCTCCTCAGCACTCATGGCTCATCTTGGACGATGTCTCAGACTTTCCATACCTACCCCCCGTCGGGCAGAGAAGCCCCCACAACTCCATTCACAAATTCAATGACAGTACACTCATACCCTTCATGCGAAAAGATTGTTTCTGTCATTGGTCACAGCGCGCCGATAGGACATTCCTGTATCGGACCAGACGGCTGCTCCATATTCACTGTCAGTCCAATGGAGGAGACCATCAAAATGTTTAAAGTTTGGTCTGCACCGGACGAACAGGGAAAAGAAGACGGTGGAGGAATGATTCATAAGAGCACCATTCGTTAAAATCACTCACTTTGTAACCCTGCATATCATATCCTTGCATTCCTATCTACTCATATGTACCTTGTATGCCGAGACACCCCTGCCATGTATCTGTGTTCACAGTTGCCTTTTCAGTTATGTTATATTTAACTGTCAGTCGTGTTTTTGGGGAAATGCGGAGTGCCAGTTGCGACCTTGCTGTACGCGCTAAAGTCGGATTCGACAGATATGTCCTTCAGCGCCAGCCCCCAAGGGACGCGACCCCTAAAGGGCAATTACCGTGGAGCACACACACCTTGTCGGTAGTTTGATTAGATCTAACCGAAGGCCGTCAGTATCGACGGAATGAACTAGTTGACCCAATCCACTTCAAGTCCAGGGACGGTCACGAACTGATTGCGAGCCGTATGAAGTTTCCCCAAACCGCCAGACAGTCTAGCAGTCGCCGCAAAGAGCGGCCCTGTCATACTCGGAGTGCTTTTTTGCAGCAGGCGCACGGAGGTAGATATTTGGAGAAATGTAAACGAGAGCGAGTGATATGTTCCGCTGCATGGGGAGGGGGGCTTCAAGGAGGATTGGAGAGTAGTATAGCCGGTGGTCACTGACGGTGCGAGAGTCTCCTATCGCGGATGCGTTCTTCAGAAGACTAAAGCCACAGTATTCGATACTTTTCCCGGATGTGATACTCGATGAAGGACGCAGCGGAGCGGGTGCTTTTACCATGGTTTATTTCCACAGATTGGCCGGCTTAGAGGGCGCCCAACGTCAACGAGAACAGCATGGAATTCAGCAGCTGTCGCACTCAACCTAAAAGCCTATTAGATTGTGGACAGTGGCGCTACTGCAGTCCAAGATATAGTGGAACCACAGGAAGTCCTTGGACTAGATCAGGGGGTGTCTGCCCCAACCTGTTCCAAAGTTGGTCAATGCCAGTGCGTCGGTTGCAAGGCTACCGCGGATGGACCTGCGTGTCGTTGCTGGGATGACTAGCGTGAGATCGTTAGCAGTTGCTGTGTGTGCCCATAAGTAAACTTGAGGGCCTCTGGGGCTTGTGGCGGTGTGGAATCAAGCGGAATAACATTTTCAATTTTGCTTCCTCCACACCGAAACTCCGGCTCACGTGCACGAAGAGTACCCCTTTGCCTGAAACTCCCAGAGCGTGCCACTGGCGTTTCCAAGCTTGCGGTGCGCTCATCAGACTCCATTTGTAGCTCTTGTCTCTTAACAACCACCATTGCTGATAACGAGAAGAATACAAATAGGCGCCTCAGCACCATTGAACTCGCTTATCTTCGATGCCGCCAGTTGGAACTCCTGGAGGTTAGAAAATTGCTTGACTTCGAAGCCATCGCAGTACTCATAAGTATGTTCTCAACGCCCACAGAACCTCGGGAAGGAAATAAGCCAGAACCGCTTGGCAGTGTAGTCTTCGTTATTCTCTTTACGACTAGCACGTTGTGCTTGTTGTACCTGCTATGGCGGCGTGCTAGCAGTCTACGCGCAGTCGTATCCCACCAGTATGTATAATCCAGGTTCAGATAGCACCACGTGGGACTCAGATTGTCTCAGATTGAAAACGTGGACGGCGCAAGAGGGGCGTATCCGCCTCTCCGAGGACGATGGACCACCTGCCACTGAATTCCTGGTTGATGCTGATGACGAAGTGCCCGGCAGAATACATCAGGACGACCGCTCGATTCAGGGAGCTGACAGGATGGGAATACCAGGGAAACCTTCAGTATCTCCCCCACCCGTGCATGCCCAGGCGGATACCACAACTTGAAGCGCGTGTCCGATGTTCTATCTATCTGTTGTACCTTTTCCCACTGAAGTTAACATTGATCGGGTAACCTTCCGACTCAAGGTGTAACCCTTCACATACAACCATGCACGTATTTCTTTTCTATTTCAAACGAGGCAAGTCCGCTGACCTTCGCCTTCGTGCCGTCATAGGAGCCGGACTGTGTTAAATTATTTTCCTGCTGTCATCCTCTCAACTTGAATGAACTTCTTAGCTTTGGAAACTTGCAGAGTGGTCAATGTCTTGTGACCGCTCATTGGCATAAGTCGTGACCATAACCTATCAGATTCGCTGTTGGTGAGGTTCAGGGTTTGTGAACGCCCCCGCCGACTATTTCAGGACGGTCAAAATTAACCTCAATGGCGCGGTCCGGGGTATCCCGCCCTTTGGAGAGCTCTAAGTTCGACAATGTCATACTGGGCGATTCTTCCTTTACTATTAGGAACCAATTCAACACTCGCTCCTCGATGCTAATCTCATTATGCGGGACCGAGGTTTATCCAGGAGTACATGACCGCATCACGAGAACTTTCCAGAGTGCCATTCCGTTACCAGTCCAGACATTTAAAGTCACGACGGACGCGTCTCCCAGCACGTCCCATTGACTCCCCAGGCAGAATGCTTGGCCTCAAAGCTCTCGCTGGGGTCGCCGCCTTGATAGGCGGCGCCCACGCCATCGGACAGATGACCTGCGTCTCATTCGATTCCACCTCCTCCAGCTCAGACTTCGCCGTTGTGTCAAACGGCCAGGCTGCACCAATATACTACTCCTCAGAGGACTGGGGAGGAGTCCAACTTGCCGCGACGAACTTTGCCGAAGATATCGAACGTGTCACGGGTGTGAAACCAGCTTTGAACAATGTCACAACATCTTCCATGTCCTCAGCTGTTCAGTCAAATGCATACCCTATCATCGTCGGCACTCTCGGGCAGTCACCTCTTATTGATGCGATCGTAAACCAAACGAATCTGGATGTGTCATCTATCGAAGGACAATGGGAGGCGTTCATGACCCGCGTGGTCTCTAACCCCATCCCCGGCGTGAAGAGCGCGTACGTCATGATAGGCGCCGACAAACGTGGTACAATTTATGCGCTCTATGACCACTCAGAACAGTTTGGTAAGTGCATCAGTTCTAATGCCAATTCTCCTGCACTTTGAACAACGACTGAGCTCCGAGGTTTTAAGGTGTTTCTCCGTGGTATTGGTACGTCGGTATCTTTATGTCCTTTGTCTTTATCTTATTTCGATAGGTGGGCGGATGTTCCAACGACGCAACACTCTGAGCTGTATGTCGCAGCTACGGGATGTGCCCATGGGTCTCCTACGGTGAAGTATCGCGGTATTTTCTTCAATGACGAGCAACCCGCTCTTCAAAACTGGGCTATGGAGAAGTTCTCGAACGGTACCGGTGCATACTACACGGGCTCGCCATTCAATTCGGAGTTCTACACCAAAGTGTAAGTTTCGCAATTTATCCGTTATGTGAAAACAGCAGCCTAATGTCGTTCTGAAGCTTCGAGTTGATGCTGCGATTCAAAGCAAATTACCTTTGGCCCGGTAAGTGTTCTACGCCTTTGCTCAATGCAAATATCTAAACTGTAATGCTAGCCATGTGGAGCAGGTTCGGGATACACGTTGTTGACCGAAACTTTGTCGTTCTGATGATTTGCGTGTAGCGCGTTTGCAGTCGATGACCCATTGAACCAGTACTGGGCCGACTTCTACGGTATTGTGATGGGAACGAGGTAAGCCGTTGTGAGATCACGTTTCTCCAGTGTACTCAAAGTTTGATTAGTCACGAAGAGCCTATCATGCGCTCAACTCCAGGTCTGTCTTGAATATAATATCTTGAGGCGTAACTAACCTTTCTACCTCAGTGGAGTGGGATATCTTTGGCTCCGGACCATGGGACTACAGCGTCAACCGACAAAACATCTACGATTTCTGGGTTGTTGGTGCTGAGCGGGGCAAACCCTACGAGAACATCTACTCTGTCGGCATGAGAGGAGCTGGCGATTGTTCGTGTTTACTTCCGCTGCAAAGATGAAGCAAGACTGATGTATTCGAAAACAGTGCCAATGTCTTCCACGACGGATGTCGCGTTGCTTCAGCAGGTCATCGCTGATCAGAGGCAAATTCTTACTGATACGTTCAACGGAACGAACGTCACAACGATCCCACAAATGTGGTGCCTGTGTATGTTTGCTACCCTGCTCCAGCATCCCGCTCTTCATTGACTGATGATCTACTCGCAGACAAGGAAGTCCTTGGTTATTACGAAGCAGGTCTCCAAGTGCCAGAAGACGTCACTTTGCTTTGGACAGACGACAAGTACGTGTCGATGTAAGCACGGCGGCAGGTTGCTGACTCTACCCCAGCTACGGGAACATTGAGCGCTTCCCAATCTACTCTGAGCGCAACAGATCAGGTGGTGCTGGTGTCTACTATCACGTACGCCCTTCTTCCGGTCCGCACTGATCCACCTTCTGAACCAACTCTACAGTATGACTACGTTGGTATTCAATGATGCAAAAGTGTTCCATATGCTGAGATGTTCATCAGGTCGGAGATCCCATGGACTACAAATGGATTACTGTAAGGAGCATATCGGTTTCTGTTGTCTTTGTCTAACGATATCTTCAGAGCTCCCAAATGGCCAAGGTAAACTCACTCCCTGCCCTCATAGAACCGCCGCTCACAAGGCAAAAAAGACCTACGATCAAATGTCCCTGGCAGTCGATCGCGAAGCCGTCCGGATCTGGATTCTCAACGTCGGTGACCTCAAGCCCTACGAGATGCAAACCGAATTTTTCATCACCTACGGATGGAACGCATCTATCTGGACCCCTGACAATCTCAACTCCTTCGTTTACAGCTGGGCTCAGCGCGAGTTCGGTCTGACCGATACCGACTCCGAGAGCATCACCCAGATCATCGCCAATGTCTCGATGTACAACTCGAGGAGAAAGCCTGAGATGCTGAATGCGACGACGTACAGCTTGGCCAACTACCGCGAGGCGGAGATCATGTTGCAGGAGTGGGATGCCGTTCTTAATGCATCGACGGCTATCTACAACACCGTGTCGGCTGCGATGCAGCCCGCTTTCTTTGAGCTTGTTCAGCACCCTGTTGAGGCTAGTCACACCGTTGCGACGATGTGGATCTACGCTGGTATTGTAAGTCCGCGGTTACTTTCCCTCCCAGCCATACTCAACGGTTTACCCCTCAGAACAACCTGCGCGCTTCTCAAGCCAGGTTAAGCGCCAATGAATACTTTACCAAGGTTCAGGATTTGTTCCAGAAAGATTATGACCTCGAAGTAGAGTACCATACTATTCTCGACGGTAAGCTTTGTCGGTCAGATCTTCTGTAAGTCCGTTACTGAGTACCTTGTGGTCGCGCAGGCAAGTGGGATCAGTGAGTCTCGGTCACTCTCACCTTGAGCTTTCTCTGACTCTTCCTAGTATGATGGACCAGACCCATATAATGTATTACTACTGGCAACAGCCCATGCAAGACACGTATGTCCGCAGCGATCTCTATATATCAACACGCTGAATATTCCACACAGAATGCCATATGTCACCTACATCCAACCACGGAAGGACAACATCGCCGGTGTCATGCGAATCGTCCCTGAGCAAAGCCTTGGTGCTTGGTATGTCCCTTCTGTCGGCGACATGACAGACCGAAGTTGAAGTAGAAATCACCGGCAGGCCCGGCGATAACATGAACGACTGCGCACAAGGCTATAGTTGCCCGAACCCTACTTTGACTCTTGACCCCTATATTCCTTTCCAGAACCGCTACATTGATATCGGAGCTGGAGGCGCTCTCCCCTTCACTTTCACAATCTCCACGAACGTTAGCTGGCTGGACCTCTCCATTACTAGCGGGTCCATTTCCCCATCTGCTCCCGAGCAGCGGGTGTATGTTAGCGTGAAGGATTGGAGCCAGGTCACAGGTGCCGAGACTGCAGTTGTTAACTTCAACGCGACCTCTCCCGGCCAGCCTATGCTTAATGTTCCCGTCACCTTTATTGCAAACCACACTGTCCCTGCGAGTAATTTCACTGGTAGGTCTTTGGCCACTAGAGATGGGGATGATTTAGCGAACCCATTTGGACAGGTTTCGTTGAAGGAGATGGAGTTATTTCTATCGAGGCTGTGAGCTATAGGGGGTACTGTGACCGATGGCCACTGAAACTTTCTTTTATTTCAGGCACATACCTCGAGCAACACATCTGTATCTGGCATTATGTGGATGGAGCTTCCAGGTTACGGCCGGACGCTTTCTGGAATTACGCCCCTGCCCCGAATGGGAGACAACGGAACAAACTTCACCGCAGGAACTGGTCCCTCCGTGTAAGGTTGTTTCCATCTCCACATACTCCAAAGGCTCATACGTGACGTCAATCAGGACGTACGACTTTTACAACTTTAACACGATCGGCCAAGCCGGAAACATTACGATCACGACCTACGTCGCACCCTCCTTGAATGCAAACGGGAACGATCGCCCGATCGCGTTTGCTATTCAGGTTGACGACGAGGCGCCACAGACCGAGTACTTCGTCCCATACGCCGCAGCAGGTTCGCTCCCGGCTGCATGGGACGGGATGGACGGATTCGCGGCAACCAACATAGCCGCCGTGATGACCAATTTTACGGCGGCGCCGGGAGCCCACGAGCTTAAGGTTCGTAGCGCCTGTGGCATATCAGATTGAAATCGATAGCATGATGGACTGATGATCTTCCTCGTCAGATTTGGATGGTTGAGCCTGCTGTTGTCGTTGAGAAAATTGTCATTGGTGAGAGGGATCGTACGACCTTTGCCAAAGAGCGCCCTCGCTGATCCCACTGATCTTTCGCAGATACTGGGGGGCTTCTGCCGAGTTACCTCGGCCCCCCTGAGAGTATGAGGGTGTAAGAATTCATGGGAAGAACTATTCGAGTTTGAAACTGTGATATCCTGTATAGAGATTGATACGATGATGACGATGTTTCGAGTTGAATGTGACAAAATATCTTATGATGGGATGGTTGCTTTGGTGATCGACTGGAAAATTCGTACGGGGCTGCGCTTTGAGAGCCGCATATTCGTGTTGGAAGGGCGTGGTATTCTATCAAGGCTCGTAATACTTACCACATGCAGGATATAATCGGCAGCTATCATGATGGATCACCGATGGAAAAGGACCCGGCTCCGAAGACAATCCTGTCAGTGAAGGTCGGGAGTAAACGCTCAGGACTGATGTCATTCTCCGCAGACAAGAGACAAGAAAGACATCAGCTATGACGCGACGCGTATAGCTAGGGCAGGCTGATAGTATTTGCACGACCGCGACGCTGTGATAAGGTCGAGCCTTGAGCTGAAAAACATACTCAGAGATACTCAGCATCATCTGAACAACCGCGGAAACGTGAAGCTTGGCATTTTCAGGGGAAGTCGAAGATCTGCCTGGTGACGAAGTACTCGTGCGACGTCGGAACAGCGGCAACGCAGTGCAGTGCGTGCCATGTGAAGTCAAGGTGCTTTCCCAGACGCTAAACCGTCTCAGATACCAAGAGTTGCTAGCGCTTAGTACATATGAAAGCTGTCGAAAAAGCTATGAATTTGCCGGCGCAGCTACTGCGACTGGCATCGATTGTACATTGGAAGGCCATTCTTAGTCTGCGCAGTGCGACTTCTCATATACATGAGACATGCAGGGGCCATGCCAGTGATTTTGGTGAGAAACATACGATGTTGTTCCGAACCCCCGAGGCTGTTCTTTCTAGAGTTGCGTTTCATGCAGAGTTTAGTAGAAAATATTTATGCGAGAGTGTTTTGGCGACGATCCAGCACCACTTTTTCACAATGAATTGCCATTTAAAGGCAGTGGCGGTGTATAATACCGGGCAAATTAGTAGAGTTTTTGTACATTTCCATGACGTAATAAAGATTTGATACTAGAGCCGCGAATGGCCGCTCGCAAGCCGAGTAGCAGGATAACTTCCGAGGAAGCCCAACAACACACCTGGCATCACGGCTACTCATCATCCTCAACTTGATCTTGATGTCCTCTTGAGCGCTATTAAACCCAGTTTCTTTCTTTCTTTCTTACCCTCATGTTCTCTAGCTTCTCCTCGTTTCTGCCGTCCGTGTTGCAGACAAACCAGGAGCAGCGCTCCCCTCACACTCCGAACATTGCACAGACGGAGAATGCAGGGCCAAGTACTGACCAACAACTTGAGCCACATCAGGATGCACCTGCTGTTGTTGAGGGCGTGACTTCAAAGAAAAAGGACAAGAAAGATAAGCCCGCGAACGAAGTAGTTCTTGTCTTTCCTTGCAATCCAGCAAGTGCTCAGCTCCCTTTCACTATAGACTTTCATTGTCGTTCGACCCCCGCCATCAAAGTCAAATCATCCTCTCAATCTTCAGGTTCAACTTGTACCCCCGCAATCTCGTAATGACCGACCCTCGGCAACTGTCCAAGCCCTTGATACCGCCGCTCAAGACACGCTCGACCTATCCAGCTCCACAGACCTGAGGCGCACCACCTCTAATAGGTCTGAAACCTCCACATGCTCGGGTTATACTTCAGCTGCTTCGATATCCTCTTTCGCATCGTCGTCTACGTCGAGCTCTGGACGTCGCATGATTATTCCATTATATAATCTTCAGGCGCATAACGTCATGACCAACACAATAGTAGACGCTGGCACTGACGCCAAAGTGGCTAAATTCGCAAGAAGGGGCCTGGAAGTGATTGGCCTCGCCATATTCGAGCCAATCGAGGTCTGGAATTCCACTCCATTGCCGGGGGCTCTTCCCAGCGGTGGCAGTGTACGAACAAGCATTGATGACGGTAACCGCGACTTTGGTCTGTCCCCCCGACCACAAACACGCTCTCCCAGCAGTCGGCCAGCCACTCCAGATCGTCCTTCCACCAGCGCCTCTCCCGTACACGCAAGCCGAGAACTTCTTCATAAACCCAGCATCAATCTTACACCTGCTCCTCCTGGTGCCACATCGCCCACGGACGCACAGCCCCAACGCAGCGCCAAAAAACTGTTTACGAGAATGTTCAAGAAGAAAGACCCCTCGCGACCGTTGTCGATTGCGGTACCTGAGGCTGGCGATCACGCCAGCCCTCTTAGCTCTTCCGTACGCACAGCGGTGTTTACTGCGCGCCAGTCGCACGAAGTTCCAGCATCAGGCTTTCTGCAACCCGATACCCCTGGTGATCACTTGCCGTCCACACCGATGACGAGCACCGGCGCTACTTTGTGCCCCCCAGTTCTTGGTATTCAGCCTACGCTTTATCCACCCATTGTTCCTCCCCAAGGCCGCCCAACCAAGTACGTCTGGGTGGTCAGAAAGTGGCTTAAGGGCACGGAAACTGGGATCTTGAATGGGATGATGGGCAAGCTCAGTGTAAATGGGCGAGGTGACGCGAATGCGTCAAGCGCATTACAAGTGGAGGTTCGCTTCGAGTGGTCGCGTGGGCGGAAGAAGGGGAAGGAGAGGGGACGCAAGGGGTGCGTGGATAGGAAATGCTCTGCATCAAGCACTGCCGAAAGCCGAAGCGTAAGCCGTCGCGGCAGCGCTGTCGTATCAAATCACTCTCCTTCTGCATCCATTCATAGGACAGCTTCGCAATCGCTCGCCCCATCAGTCCAGGATACGATAACAACAAATCACCGCCACTCTACGATATCACAACACAGCACTGGGTCAGATACTGCGACGAGCGTGGGTAGCAGTGCGATTCATCGGGCGGCAGAAGACTCTGGTGACGAGAGCGACCCTGAGGACTCGGAAACTCCCTGGGCTTGTGCGATCACTGTCCAGCGCTTGGGAGCTTCACCAGGACGACATACAGGGGATTCGGGGGCTCGAGGGGAGCATGTCATTCGTCTCAAAGTCGCCACTCTTTCGCCGACGCCGCACCATCCAAAGGTCGTCGGGCTGCTAAAAATGCCATTCCCTTTGCCGGATATAGAGGTCGAGCGGCTTTCTGTACGTCGGCGTATTGTCACCGCGCAGGGCGTCACCAAAACCACGTCTAACTCGGGAGAGCTCGTGCTTACCGCGGAGGAGATTAAAGACACCATCTCGTCCACCGCCCTTTGGTTAGTCGTTCGAGAAGCCTTTGGCGGCGTTGGCCGAGAGCGGAGAAAAGGAGATGGCTGGAGAATCAGAGCTTGATCTTTTTCGTGCCCGAACCGCATGACCCCTTGGTCCTTTACCCCAATCTTCGACTTATCTCAACGTGACTACCGCGCTATATATCCAACCCCGCAAGGCATACACCTTACATCGGCGGCATTCCACGTCGCGCTAATCTATTTATTAGGCGTCTGCGTTAACGTTCATCTTTTCAACTTGGTTCCAACCCGATTTCGGTTCTTCGTTATCTACTTGCTCGGTGCATCCCATCCCATCCATCCCACAGATCTAATGAAGCCACGGCATAGGCGTATATATTTGATGTACTTATCAAGTGTACTCGTAGCTGATCATGCTCTCACATTCCATCTATACAACACCAGTCGCATAACCATTGGGTATAAATCAAAACTTATAGACATGTGGCGACCTCGTGTGCCTTAAGGTTTTCGGAAGTTGATTATAGATGCCGTTTCAGATGTCCGAGAACCAGATATAGGGTTCACTATCAACGCCATACCAAATAAAATCACATTATTTCTATAAAATAAAGCGATTGCCGTGCCAAACGGAGAGGGCACGAGCAAACGAACAGGAGATTGAACGATGGGCGATCGACTAAACCACGAAAGCGCCAACGACGACCACCCAAACAGCGCCCAGAATTGCTTGGGCCGTGGTCTTCGCGCCAGAGAACCACTGCATGTTGGTAGCAGCAGCCGACTTTAAAGTTGTCGAGGGGGCGCCCGATGAGGTCCCCGACGGGGACCCACTGGAAGCAGACGGGCTGGCGGCCGAGAACACGCGGATGGACTGAAGTTCAAAATAGGCATCGTCGTACCGCGGGCTCCCAGGTCCCCAGATGTTGTCGGCCGTCTGAAAATGTCATGCGTGAGGGCTTGATGGCAGCTCAGCAATTCGGTGTTGAGATACGTACGCAGTTGCCAGTGGGAGTGGTATGACATGTCGACTGATAGACGCTTTGCACGCCAGCCCTGTCAATCACAGATTAGTTGTGATTTCGTGATGGTTTAGGGTAAACTGTACCAGTCGCCACAGAGCGTGATATCGATTACTAGCTGCTGTGCCCCGAAGAATTTACTGATGTCGCAGCTTGAAGAGGGGTAAGCTGCGGAGGGTGCCCCCCATGACGAAGTATCTGCGATAGAGGAGGTGGCGGCTTGCTTGACGGAATCGGGAAGGTCCGCACGCTAAACAAAAATGATTGAAGGGCTTCCTTCGGCACAGTGACATGAGGGGGATGATTCAATGATGACTTACGCTCCAGAACCAGATGCTGCATAGCAATACACGTTCAGAACTTCGCCTAGATACATGAGATGAGTGTGGCTCACTAAATCCCGGAAGTGTCAAATTGCGCAGCAAATACACCTCCGGAGGCAGCTGCAAACCCGGATCCGTAGCTGTTCTGCTTCGTTTCTGCTACAGTACAGCCCGATCCCGTACTGCAGTCATTGAGAATTGAGCTCCCGACTTGGTTTTGAGGGGTAGTGTGTGAACACCCGGGCTGAGTGTGCAACGCCATTTGATTGTTGTTCATGAGGTTAACAGCTTCAATAATGTCGATTTCACCGTCGTTCGGCCACGCGGCGCCCTTGGTCCAAATCTGGTGTCCGGCGCAATGTGAGGCGGCAGCTCATTAATAGCTCGAAGGAAATTAACGCACCGACGGCCAGACCTGTAAGTTCTGTGAGTCAAGTTCATTGCCGTATTGGTCGGTAACCTACGGAGCATCCAAAGGGCATGTGCAGAGCATCTATAATGAAAAGTGTGCCCACGGGATAGAAGTCCGTTGACTCCATGCGAATCTACATAATCATTGCGTCGCACTCAGACTAGGATCCTGATCCGAAGGCTGTTAGACTTACAGAGTTCCGCTTGTTTGGGTAAAGAACATTAGTAGAGTTGTCAACTTTGATGATGGCGTTTCCAGTGCCGGACACATATGCTAGCTTCTGCGAAGTGGCGTCTTGCTGGTCGATGAAATTTACATCCCCTGTTTCCTGTTATGAGTGGCTCAGTTCCAAGTAAGAGCTGGCGGGGCGCACCGTTGGTGGTGTTGTCCCAGTTATCGATGAAATTCCAGCCGTTGAAGAAGTTTTGGCCAGAATGATCCATGACCAGATGGTAGGAAGCTGCTGCCACATGAAACAGAGTGAACCAAAAAATGCCAGTAAGCACAGACTTCATCTGTGATAGAAGTTACTGTAGAGACAGGCGAAAAAGAGTGTAAGTAATGTTACAGAATCTTGTGCTGAATTGATCGTCTGAAGTATGATGATCCACACTCTCCTCAATTCTGCGCAAGTTGATATCTTGGAGCCCACCGGCTTTTTTTCTGGTGCCTGGTGACCTAGCTTAGCACAATTCCAGCAACCCATGGCCAGAACACCCTCTCTGTAGCAACACGGGCATCTGTCGCCTCGGTCGCCATGCTTGTTCTCGGGAGTCGGGTCGCTGTCAAATGTGGCTGGCCAAAAAAGCTCTTGGCCGAAACCTCCACAAAAGTTCACCCTTCAGACAGAGGCTCTATGCCAGCTCTACTTCTTCACTCGCATGAGAACTTCTTCACGATCATCAGTCAACGCATAGAGCCAATGGTAGTACTTACCGAGCAAAACCCTATATAATAAAGCCGTTCGCATCACAGCCAATAAAAGCAAGCTCGTGCAATCGAGTCTTTATCAAGCTAAACGGCCTGAGGTCTGCGAAGTTCCCATCCTTCGGGACCGCCAACTGTCAGCACTTATGATAGGGTCTGCCCGAAAGAGAACTACCTTTTGTGTTGTTTGAGGTTACAGCGGTTTCCTGAGGCTAGAGTCCTTCGTCGTCTTCTAGCAGGAAAGTTGAAACCGACATCCCGCGTCACGCATTCCGGCATCTCAAGTACGTACTCATAATTGTCTTCTTCTTTGTGACTTCCACGACGCTTAGTATCCCGCGAGCGAACAAAAGCACAGCACGGTTTTTTTCAGCGAGGAGTCGGGAGTTTGTTCAAGACTGCACCATCTGCCCAAAGCCAAATCCTAAAGGATCTCAGATTGATTACTCCTTGGGGAGGCGCTGGCAATTGCTTGTTTCAGAGGCTTCAAATGCTTCGTAGCAGCTTGTTCGCCCCGCCAAGTCCACAGCCACTTGTCTTTGATGGGTGAACGTGGTGACATATAGGCCTGTGAGCGTCTCGCGTCTACTTTTATTGGGTTCTCGAACTGACGAAGAACGATTAAGGTCGGTTCCGGTGCTGTGCCGCTCAAGATCGTCCAAGATCCGCACATTCTCCTGAATACCATGATTGGCCGATTGCTTATTGATCTTGAACATAGATTTAATCGTTCATGCGACTTTTGGTGTCCTTTGCATATAACCGTCATCGTTTGGCCACGTGGCTCTTTCGAGAGAGAATGGTGATGGCGGAGTCCGTCACCAGCCCTCTTCCCAATCTAGCATTTGGCCTTTCTTACTAGCCTTCACAAGCCTTCTAAAATAACGATGCCGAGGCAGTAGAAGGCTGCGTTTTTTCGGGCTGTACAGCTTGGGAATACGTATTCGCGAAATTTACGACGTTGCCTCTAGCGATGTAGCCTCGCCAGGAGCAGCATAAATTGCGCTCGTCTGTTTCGCGCATACTTCACTATCTATCCCTCCATTATTTCTCGGACGGTCATATCTTTCTTTTGCTCGTCGTCAGTCGCACTATCTAAACCTCAGCCTAATGTCTTCCCAGGTGCATTCCTTCGTCATCGCGGAAGTCCCCTTGCTGACTATCGTTTTAAGCACGCTCAGAGTCATTACAACGTTCCTACTAGTAATGACGACACGAATCCCAGAGTACCCCGACGGACAGCTATGGCATGTCAGTTTTGTCGAGGTAAGCCCACTCACTACCTAGGTCTCTCGCCCCTTGTTGACCGCATCGCATCTTATCGTCTCTGCAGGCCGGAAGCTGAAGTGTGATGGAGGTCGACCAAGCTGCGGCAATTGCAATCGGCGCGGCTATCCATGCGTGTACACTCCAGTGTATGGCTCATTTTACGTCGCAGAACGCTTTCTGATCATCTTGCAGTTCTGAACAGCAAAAATAGATGTTTTACTTCGGACCTGCATCTCTTCGCTTTGGCACGGACCTCTTCGCTTCCCGTTGCGCCCAATCTAGTGGAACTTTCTACTGTAACATCCACTGTTCTGGTCGATACATTCGCATCGCGGAGTTCTCGACGGAAGGCCGCAGAAGGTGGACATTGTGTAAGATAAATATACCTACATAGGCTAATTCATTGCATAATGTACGTGCAAGGACTCCTGTCAATATGACATTTGCCATCAGCCGCTCATGTGGCCGGGGGTGGTAGCACGATCACCTCGGATGGGACCTGCCACGGTTTTACAAATTATTACCGTACGTGATTTATCTGGGACAGAACGCTTCCCGCTAAAGTTGATGGAGGACGCCTAGCTCACCCAACCAATACTTCCGATCTTACTTTTTTGCCATTCCATTCTCATCATCACGGAGCTAATAAGAACCACCCACAGTCTTCGTTGATTAGTACCCCCCTAACTTGGTTTCCACCAATAGTGAGTCAGCCAGTCGGTCGCGAACAGGAGAAATCAAAACGGCGCTGAGACGGTGAATGGCTGTGCGGTACCCAGATCGTTCCTCTGGGATCAGGAGCATGCCGCACGCCCGAGGTACGGTCTCAGAAATCAAACAGAGTCTAAGATTGGAACCGCTGGCGTCTAGATGAGGGGTAAACCGATATCGAAATGCCATATGCGCGTAGGTCACCGATCTTACACTGACAGCCTGCAACAAACTTTCAAATCTCACGTTCATCTAACATATGCCGTTCACGGAATGACCTCAAGGCCAGGCGGAATGGAAGGTTAATACGAATTTCTTTTGCGGTCAACCTGCGGCCGTGGGACAAGTCTGAACGGGTGCTGCGCAACACTCCGGCCTTCAAATTATCCGGTGTCGAGTTGTGTCGATACTGTTGAGGTACACATGTGCGCTTGAGCATCTCGAGCCGAATTGACGCTTGCTCACTTGCTCTCATTCGCAACCCGGCTACACGGATAAGATCGGCGGGCGTTTTTGTACAAGAATACAGATCAGTCCTCGACTTCCTGACTTTTTTTTTGCTTTGTATTTGACCTGTCAGCACCCTGGCCAGCACCAGCCTCCCTGAAAGGCTCCACACGACAGAAATACGGCTCGGGGCGGACATCTGCGTCGGCAATTCGACCGAAAGTCCAGGCCAGTCAGAAGTCCTGTCGGTTCGGAGGAGATCGAAGGTGAGATCGAAGGCTGATACTGTCAGGATAGTTTCAGGCTAACGGAATTCCACCTTTCAGCTTCCCCGATGAGAATAAGTATTAAAGTAACGGACCTGCGGGCAAAACGGATCGATCCAGGCAACTGATGATAGATCATTTTCATGGGCCTGGAGTTATATGATATTTGTTCTTGATCACTGCAGCGAGGGCTCCTTCTCTCGCCGCAGTGATATCATGGACCTTGCTTCCATTGAATTCCATGACGGAGTGTAGTAGGTAGCGAGCCCCAAAAAATTTTGCGAGCGCCACTGTAAACCGAAAAGTCAACGAGATCTCCACCCAAGTGTCAGTATTATAACCACATGATTGTGATTTGCCTAGTAGTCTCTCAGGGGCTGCGTGGGCGGTGTGATTTATCCGCGGAAGGGTCCTGACTGTACCTATTGGTCCAACTTGACCGTGCAAGGCACAATGCTGATCATCCGCGTTCACACCAGCATCATCGATTATTCCAAGTCCATGCTAGCCAGGGAAATCGATTGTTTCAGACCTTCATGGCATACTTACGGTGCAATAAGAACGTAACTTAACCTTGCTCTCATTGATATAACTTTCTGTAGAGGCGACCCGCCGAAGAAACTCCCATGGATTGGTTGGCGCCCCATAACCTTGTTAAGTGTCTGCACCTGTTTATTGGTTAGCCCACATCGTCGGGTGTATATGTCGTTAAGAGTACCGAACGATAATGTGTGAAGTAACATGCAAAGTTATTTGCCCAATGATTGAATCTGACATGAATTGGTAACCTTCGTGGGATTTGGACTCGGGTGACTCCAGGGCGTTATGGTGTCATGCATGGCGGCCTCGTTGACCATTTACCATCACTAACTTGAAAGATCGATCAGAGCTTCCTTCATTACAACTTTACAAGATACTTTACTCCAATAAGTCGAATTGATCTTTGTACTGCAAACGAGCATAATGCAAAGCGGAACAGTCCTTTCGAATTATTCTCTTACCTCCGACACTGCAGCAGCCTATTACATCCCGGACTTCATAACCGCGGACGAAGAGGCTCATTTACTACGCAAAGTGAGTCTAGCCTAACAACTCTCGGCTGCATGGAACAATATTGGAACGTTCGTATCCTCGGTTGTACTGACAACGAACAATCAGATTAATGAATCGCCCAAGCAAAAGTGGAAGATGCTCGGGAATCGTAGGTGAGCTTTCGTCATCAGTTGAATATTTGACTCTGAGCTGGAAGTTTGACGCCTAACGCGCCGCGTTCGTCGTGGTTTTTATTATCCCAGATTGCAGCTATGGGGTGAGCTCATGCTGGCAAGCTTTTGAGGACGCTCGATCGAGGTTGAAATCCTTTTGGCTAGGCGGTGAGGTTCTACGAAAGAATATCCTCTTCCGCGAAGAGATGCCACCATTCCTGGCTTCATAGTGAGCTCTATTAAGGGTTGCCTTTGTCTCCAGACTGAGTGAAGCCTAGTCCAGATATATTAGGGCGTCTGAAGGCTACCACAGCATTTAATTCTTCCCCGCACCAGGGGCCGAATCACGTTATCCTCAATGAAGTGAGTTTTGCGCGATGATTGCGTGGTGTCCTTTGACAAGATGCGTAGTATCTACCTGGTCAAGGCATCATGGTGAGAATGCAATATGCATGTCCTTTGCCAGCTTGTTTGAGCTTGCTTCCTTCAAAATACCCAGCCTCATGAGGACGGACCATCGTATCACCCTGTGGTCGCAACGATCTCGCTGGGATCGCATACTGTCTTTCATTATTACAGCTATCGCTCAGAGAGAGAATCGGCGCCATCGAACTCGGCTTTCTCAAACGCCGGACGTACGATCGATCCAACCCCCGTTCTTTCCGTGTTTCTCGAACCCAGAAGTGCTATCGTCACAACCGGTCCTCTTTATACCTCTCATTTACACGGAATAGACGAAGTTACGGCTGACACGTTTACGGGGCACGGGAAGCTACGACGTCCAACTGGGGAAGAAGTGGTCATCTCGAACTGGCAGGCTCTCAAAACGGAAGGCATGGGTGAGGTGCTCCGCGATGGAGGTACCCTTTACAGAAAGGCGCGGTATAGTCTAACATGTAGAGATGTGGAGAAGGTAACGGGGAGGAATCTTTGTTGAGCCCCTTTTGAACACGAATTGATCCCCCTGTGCGCTACCTGATTTTGGTATGGAGAGGGTCACGACTCACCTTGTTTTACACCACGGTTATATTGGGTGTAATCAGTATCTCGAACAAGAGCAGAGGAAGGCATAATCCGACTGTAACTAGAGCTGGGCAATGAATATTGAAGACCCTTGGAAGGCCCGCACTACCCCCCACAATTCATCCTCTCACGTCCGGAACATCTCGTGTTCCGGGCGTCGGACGAGGGCCAACACAGAAATAGTTCAAAGATTGTAATATCGTCCCAGCAATCAACAGAGATGGACTCCGAGGCGTAGTAGTTAATGCGCCGTGTCGTGTTGACGTATATGAGTCGAGGTACGGGCGTTCGGACTGAAAGCGAGGTGCGCGGAGGTTCGATGGGTTGCCTGGGGAGCTGTGCGTAGCATCACTCGTCAACAATGTAAGTGCAGTGTCCTGTGACGTGCTATCCCACGGAATTCTCTGCACCCCGGTTGGCACTCTACCCCTTCGTATCGCACCCGTCTGTTGTTTGTTTTATAGCAGCGTATCTCATCGTCCGCGTTTCGCGTGGGCTCCGCACACCGTCGTCGGGAGGGCTGATAATCAGGAATGATATGTCCGTTGGGGTGGTCCTGTGACGGATGCAAAAGGTGTGGTGGAAGACCGGGATGATGGGGTCCGCTTAAACCTATCCCAGCGGTCGTAAGCGTTTTTTACGGGATAGGGCTTGCACGCAGCGCCCACGCCAAGGGGCCTCAACAACTAGATGGACTGCGGAGTGCCTGGGTCGTAAATGACCGACAGAACGCGTAAAGATACCCCGGGAGGTGGGGGACCAATCAATAATACAACCCGCGAACTCGACAGCACGCCATGAAAGACATGTATGTTCCGGGCGCCCGTGCCCAAGTGGTTAGTGAGGATAACACGAGGGGTGGGTGAACACAGGCTGTACCAGCTCCCCTGATAATGGTCAGCTGCCAACGCCTGTGGCACTGCCATTGCACCTCTAAATCCGCGAGGTAAATCGAGTCAAAAAAGTGGTTCGAGACAAGAACGTGACTCGGTCGTACGATTGTCGAGTACCTGGCTTGCAAATGGATTACTAGGTGGGGCTCTTGGCACTTGCATGCTCTCCGACGGGAGTGGAACGAACGTACGCTGAATGCGGTGAGGATGACCTACACTGCTCGCTCACTGCAAGCTGTCTGCGTCGATCATGCGAGGCCTCGAACGTTCATAGAGGAAAGCGAGAAGGGAGCTTCCGAGTGATGATCTAGTAAGATGTTGTACGTGTATTTGATGCAAACTCGCGACAGGGTCAGGACTCAGATGGGAGAGGGCAACTCAATGCTTTTGAAAGGGTGATTGGATTTTGGATGTGTTACCACCGCGTCTCAAGTCTCAATTGTGCCAGTCTTAGGCTAGCTCAAGCGCTCAAGGCCAGAGAGACCACCGATAACACTGTCTCTCCGTGAAATCTCTGTAATGATGCGGCTGGATCCATCGTGGGACTAAGGGACTAGCAACTCTCGAGTAGGCGACGCGACACTCACCTCCGCCAAAACTGATGCGCCGAAAGTTCATCCTAGGACATCCTCGTTAGCTATTGGCCTGGCCACGTGGAGGGTGTCACTGTGTCAAGTTCAACTCCGTCGCGCAGGCATAAGGATTCCAACGGGGCCACTGTAGGCAGCTGGGTACTAGGTGATCCTCGTCCCCGATGATCATGAGCAAGGCCGGGTTCTCTGCAATTGATCCGTTGCAACTGAGCCAACCCGACGGAGACACCGATGTCGAGGAAGACCTCAATTTGAGGTAGATTCCGCCAAAAACACATCATTTGACCATCAACCACGCCACAAAAGGTTCGATCACTACGAAATTCCCACCGAAAGTGGAATGGCACGATACTCGTTTGTCGTACCACGCTCCTCGCGTTCCCTTCTTAAACCTTCACTTACACTTGCACCACCACCACCACCGTCACCACTACCTCCTCATCGCGCGTCCCGTCGTCGCGCACAGACCAAACGATGTCGACAAAGCCCAAAGTTGACGCCACCAACAATGACTTGAATCCCCGAACAACCACCTATGAATTCATGGGCCCCCCTGGTGCACTCGCAATAACCATCGGCGTCCCCGTAATGACATACGCTCTCTACTTTGGCTGCTCAGAGGTTACAGGCGGATGCCCCCCAACCTCTGTTCTCTCGTTCTCGGTGTTGGTCGATAAAGTGACCGAAGCTGTGACCGATTGTGCGTGGTGGAAGGGACTGTGGGATACAGAGGCTGCTGTGATGTACCTTGCGTGGTATGCGTTTTGTGTCGTTTCTTGGGCGATATTGCCTGGTGATTGGATCGAGGGAGTGCTTATGAGGAATGGGGAGAAGAAAAAATACAAGATTAATGGTGCGTGTTTCCTGCCGCGTTCATGCCACCTCGCACTAACACGCGTCTGCGCAACGCAACAACAGCGTTTTCAACTTTCCTCCTAGCACTCGGTATAACAACAGGCTACATCATGCGCTTTGGTCCCCAGTCGTTCACCTTCATATACGAGAAATGGGTTGGATTCGTCACGGCGTCACTCGTCATGTCGGTCGTACAAGGTCTGGTCGTGTATGCAGGGTCTTACAGGAAAGGCGCGCTGTTAGCGCTTGGAGGGAACTCGGGGAACCCGATCTATGATGTGCGTTTTCTTTGTTCTTTCCTATATGCTCCACCTTGTCCCCTCATCCAAGAACGAAACGAGGTGAAATACTAACGCCTGCTCCAACAGTTCTACATAGGTCGTGAACTAAACCCCTCCATCGGTTCCTTTGACATCAAATCCTTCAACGAGCTCCGCCCCGGACTCATCCTTTGGGTCCTCATCAACATCAGCATGGCGTGCGAGCAGGCAGTCCGGAGAGGTGGCTGGGAAGGCGTGACGTGGAGTATGTGGCTCGTGTTGGCCTTCCAGGGGTTTTATGTTGCTGATGGGTTGTACAACGAGGTACGTCGCCTCCCGTTCACTTCTCCCTCGTGAACGAGAAACGCGAACTGAATACTCCCGATAGCCCGCAATATTCACAACGATGGACATCACCACCGACGGGTTCGGGTTCATGCTCTCCGTCGGCGATCTTACCTGGGTCCCATTTGTGTACTCCCTCCAGGCGCGGTATCTCGTCTTCCGCCCCGTCGAGCTCGGGCTGGCAGAGGTAGCGGGGATCGTGGGGTTGAACGGGCTAGGCTACTGGATTTTCCGGAGTGCGAACGGGGAGAAGAACGACTTCAGGAATGGGAAGAACCCAAAGAGTGAGCTTTGGGTTTTCCGTGGGGGTTGGGCGGGGGTGCTAACAAATGGGCATTTGACGCAGATTTAAAATATTTCACGACGGAGAAGGGGTCGAAGCTGCTTACCTCTGGATGGTGGGGACGTTCGCGTCATCCGAACTATTTGTGCGTTTCTCTTCTCCTTCCCCCACATCTCAGCCTTTTACTCACGCGTCCACCCCTCCATCTCTCACCCGCTGTCCCTCCGTTCCTCGGCCCTTCGATCCCACTGTCACACCCCACCCCAAAACCAACACAGCGGAGACATCCTAATGGCCCTCGCCTGGTCCCTCCCCACGGGCTTCGGCACCCCAATCACCTATTTCTACGTCACCTATTTCGCGGTGCTCTTGATGCACAGACAGCTTCGGGACGACGAGAATTGTGAGAAGAAGTGAGTCGTTTCTTCTCAGTCCCCCTCCTTTCCTTCCGCCCACCCCTCTTCTTTACTTCGTTTTGCATCCCATCGTCCGCGTCGTCCCCATCCCACTGCATCTTGTCTTTCGCTTCGTTCGCGCACTGACACTCCCAACCCCCGCAGGTACGGAAAAGACTGGGAGACGTACAAGAAGCTCGTCCCGTATCGTATCATCCCCTACGTCTACTGAGTAACACTGATACTTGTAGTTCGTTTCGTGACCTTTGGATAGGAGTATAATGTAGAGAGGACGATATCCAATAACGAAGAAAAAAATAATTTACCTTGCTTCATTCACCACCAACGAACGCGCGCGCAGGCCGCGGTTGCATTGTTTGAATCATATCATGGGACCCCCTCCACCCCACCTCACATCGCCACACCTAAGGTCGTGGTAGTCCCTCACGTCATGAACCGAGATAAGAGAGATCCAATTCATATTTTTAAACACGATCGCGGGAGACAGGTCTACAGCGTGCAAGATAGTGTGTGTACAAACAAAGCCTAGAGGCGTCAAAGGGATGGGGCGGGGGGTGGTAATACTCGTGATAACGGACGTCGCGAACCTACATACAACCTCAGATTTAATCGTTCGTTTCTTCTCTTTCCTTACTTGAACTGTAGAGGTGGGTGAGTCAGTGATCCGCACGACAAACGCGGGGTAACGAAACGAAACGAGCGAACTCACGTTCTTCCCATCCTTCCAAGACTTCCCGTCCACAACCAAATCCCACGCCAGAGCCCCCTCAAAGAACGCCTTATCCGCGTCCTTCCCCAGATCCAGCTTCGTATACTCATAGCTCTCCCAATCGGGAGCGGCGTCCACCACGCCCTTCACCTCCTGGCCCCGGAGGATGAGCACCCCGGTGATGATGGAGTCGTTGGGCTCCCCGAGGACACCGACGGACCCGAAGAGGTATTTGCGGGATTCTTCGAGGCGGTTGAAGAAGCCTCCTATTTGGTTTGAGGACATGAAGGTGAGGGTTAGCTCGCTGTTGTATTTGAAGTCGACGCGGTGGATGGAGAAGCCTTCGGCGTCGAAGCTGTGCGGAGGGGTACGGGTAAATAGTAAAAGCGAAAGAAGAAGGGAGAAGGGAAAGAGTCGGTCAATAAGAGTATCACCAAAACGTAAAGGATGTTCAGGACGTACTTGGCATAGAACCACTCAAGCGCACCGTCAGCACCCCGTGTCTCCTTGTTAGAATACGCCCGTTTCCAGTCCTCGAGGTTGAAAGTCGACTTGGGCAACGAGTCGAGGGGGTTCTTGGCCTTGGGTTCTTCGGGGACGAGGTTCCCGTCGTCCTCATCGTCGTCGTCCTCCTTCTTCGGCTTTTCCTTCTTCTCTTTTGGTGCAGCCGCGGGCTTGGGTTCAGCGGGCTTCGCCTCCTTCTTGGGGGGGATGAACTGCACGGCCTTTTCAACGTACTGGATCTCGCCATACACATCCTTGAGGGAAGGCTGGTTCACGACCGTCTCGAGGTGGCGAATGGTGTTGGGGAGTTTAGTGCGGGTTTGGGCGTCGACGGTGAGCGAGACGGCGCGGGAGAGTGTAGAGGCGATGGTGATGTCGGCGAGAGTGATGCGTTCGCCGACTACGAATGTGCGCGTGCTGAGGTGAGATTCGAGGGTGAGGAGGGAACGCAGTTGGCGTTCGGCGAAAGTGGTGTGGTGCTGCGGGTTGGAGGGTTAGGTGGGATGACGGTATGATGGGGGGAGGGACGTACGGCTTTGTTGTATGCGATGTAGCTGTTGACCATCTGGAAGATGAGCTCGTTCATGATGGAGATCTCGCTCTCAGCGAAATGGACCCATTGGTCGACGAGGGCTGCGTCCTCGGGAGTCGTGCCGAGGAGATTAGCGTTGGGTGCAAGATTGGCGACTGTGGGGGGCGGTTAGTATCGAGCGATCGGGAGATATGGGGAGCGGGGATGGGTCAGATTGAATTTCAGAGTCTACATCGCCCGTTAAGACAGGGATAACTGATCAATCAAACTTATTTCGTCACTCCCATTCCCCTCAACCCACCGATCCGGATGTATTCAAACACAAAAACACGCGATACTCACGATACCGTGCAATAGCAGCGCCCTCGGTCAGGTTGAATCCGTTAGCACCCTCGAACGCAGGGATCTTTCCGTGAGGGAACTTGGAGAGGAACTCTGGTTTCTTGTTGTCCTCGAAGTGGGCGTAAGCAGGGATCTCCAGCTCTAAGCCACCGAGAGCAGCGACGCTCTTGATCTGACATCCGCGATTAAGATGAGCTATCTGAGTCACGTAAAGAGAAGTGATACGCACGACAGCCGTCTGGCGCATCTGGGGGACGCTGTAGAGTTTACCGATTGGCGCCATTTTTTATTAGGACTGCTTGTAAGGAGGAGAAGGGAATCTAGGGGAAGGAGATGAAAGTTGAAGACAAGGAGCGATTTCGATCTTTTTATTCTTCCGCGTTCGAATCTGCCACAAATTTTTATCAGCGATTAGACTCACAAAGCGCCAAAGATAATCAGGGGACACGTGGGTTTAGGGTAGGTCTTATCGATGACGGACTTGGCTAACCCACTAAATAATCTAAATAATTAAATAATACGCGACCATGGATAGCGACGAGGGCAGCGACGGCGACGCGTACGACGACGAGCAGACCAGGTTTAAGCTTGTGGACGACGGTCGTGACTATGGCAGACCCTCTTTTGATGCATACTTTCTGCAGGCTTCGTCGCGTTCGCGTACATCCACCAACGTGTTCTCTTCGCGCGTGCTCCCCCTTACCGCAGACGAATACAACGACGCCATCTCAGCGTATTCCCCGCGTATTCAACCCACCCTTGGCCCATGGGACGCACGCACAGCTTTCAATCGCTACGCACGTGAACTCGATGAAGGGTTTAATCTCCTCTTCTACGGCTTCGGCTCAAAACGCGCCACACTCAATACTTTCGCGACGCAGTGTCTCTCCAAGAAGGGCCATGTTGTTGTCGTTAACGGGTTTCATCCCAATACAACCCTCAAGGATGTCATTGCCTCGATTGAATGTGTACCAGGCGTTGCAGATGCGTCACTCCCGTCTTCGAGTGCAGATGCTCAGATACAAAGGATATACGAGTTCTTTGCGGGGGACGCTCCTTCTGGTTCAAGGGGACGCCAACTCTACCTCGTCGTACACAACATCGACGCTCCACACATGCGCACCCAAAAAATAAAAAACCTCTTCTCTCTCCTCGCTCTAAACCCGAACATCCACCTCCTAGCTTCCCTCGATAGACTCAACGCCCCTTTGATGTGGTCTGCGAATGAGATCCTCGCGCGCAAGGTTTCGCCCAACCCCACTCAACCGGGAGAAGAGGAAAGAGAACCCACGACCCCAAAACGCGGATACGCCTTCCTCTGGCACGACCTCACATCCCTCGCACCCTACGACGCCGAGCTCGCATTCTCCGACCGTTCGTCCATCGCCGGTGCCTCCTACGCTTCCACCGGGTCCCGTCCTCCCGGCGCTACCACGGGGACGGGCGCAGGAGCGGCCCAGCTCACAGAAAGCGCAATCACGCACGTGCTGGCAGCCGTCACCTCAAAAGCCAAGAAACTATTCTACTTGCTCGGGAAGAGACAGCTAGCGAACATCGAGGCTGCGTCCCATCCCGATCCTGCTGCCGCCGATGCCAGTGGTGTTGGCACCGGCGCCCAAACAGAGGCCAACTTCGGCCTTACATACGACGCGCTCTTTGCACTCGCGAGGGGCGACTTTGTGGCGTCGGCTGATACGGCGCTGAGAGCGCTTTTGGGGGAGTTTAGAGATCATGGGTTGATTTTGAGTGCGAGTTTGGGCGGAGGGGGAGGAGGGGGATCAGGCGAGACGCTCTGGATACCGTTACGGAAGGAGAGATTGACTAGAGTGTTGAGCGCTATCGAGGGTGCTGGTGAGTAGCCCCAACTGTAAACTGGTGCGCGTGGCGTTGTATGCTAGATCGTTGCTGTATCGATATGAACGGTTGACCACTTGAGAGCCCTGTCCGGCCTCCTTGGCTTGAACCGGATAAAGCTCCCACCTCGACACTCTGAATTCTGCTAACATTCTCATAGTCTCGGCTTCTCAGCGCCTTTGCAGTGGTCCCGCTCATCGATCGTCAGTGTTCTCTTTGCTACTCGATCAATGAGGGATCTTGCTCACCCCTTTACAGGTTGCATTAGCTGGCCACTACTACCTCGCACTGAACTGCATCATAGGGCCCCAACAAAGCGCGCGGAGGTATAATGATCGCATGCCTTGCGAGCTCGGAGACTCGGAAAGCTCTCCCCATTACGCACAGTGCGTAATAACAATGCACGGTGTGTACCTCTAACATGTTCTTAACCCCAACCACCCCGCTGGTAGCCGCATCTTTTGACGTTTAATTTGGGGGCAAGAAAACATGTTCAGCGGTGAAAAGGCGGGCGCCACTATCATAGCGAGAACGGACCAATACTCATCGTGATCCAGTAGGCGAACGGGCAAGACTTCGGATTCTGCTGTACGTGTTTTCTTCGATGACCACTCCTAACTAATTGATAGGCGAGGAAGGTCGCTGATCATGAAGAAGTTCTCGGGGCGGCGCTGACTTGGTGGCTCTTGATCGCTTTCCTCTGAAAGGCTCGCCCTATGCCATCCGGATGATGGTGCTTCCACCCGGTTCCTTGCCAAAGTTTAGAGTCATCACAAAGGCTCGTGCTCTTCAAGTGCTCTTGCTCCGAGGAGCGGAGCAGTGATGACGTCGCCGAACCGCTTCTCTCAGCCCTTATCTTCTCTGAAAGCGTCGGAAGCGCGCGAATGAAACTACGTCGATCGAGAAGAAACGCTGAATTTAGCCGTGGTGATAGCCTCCCGAAATTCGCGCTATGTTATCCGGACGATCTTGAGCGTGCTCTGGAGTCTGGAACTTGGAGTCGTCACAACGCACGTGGTCGTTCTGCTCCGATCCCCCGAGCCCGAGGGGAGGAATGACGTTTTATATTGCTTTTCGTTACTTCTTTCAACCACCCACCGAAAGGCTCACGTACGAGCTCCCTGAGATTCAACCTTCCCTTCGCGAATTTTGCTTCATCTTGGCCACTCTAGCGCCTTCCATCAAGTCGTTGCGAGGTTCTTTCAGTTTTTCTAATCCCACCGACATACTTGGCGCGCTCCACACGATCGTCCAGCGCATCCGTCGTTAGGTTTGCTTTTTTTTTTGCTGGCTCGATCGTTCAGGAGCCTTGCTTACCCGTTCATAGGTTATCATCGGCCAGTTACCTCTTCTCCTCCCTCGCACCGCCCGAGAGAGCTCCAGACCTCACCACACACAACAAAGCGGGTAGAAGAGTTGTCATACAAGTTGCATTTTCCGTTCTTCATTATCTACATGGTACGACGCGAGGCCTAGGACCTCGGAGACTCGTCCCCTCCATGCGTGCAGCTCGGATCGATCGCTCTTGGGAGCGCAAGAAGTAGGCGTTTCTCCTTCCTCTCGACTCCAAGCTCGCCAAGTTAACCCTTATCTACAGCCTCGCTCTTGGAGCTTCATGTCGCTTTCCTTCTTCTCCTCGAGGATCTCTTGCCAAGGGCTTGGTGAGAATCCGAGACTCGAGAAGCTGCGCTTGTTATGGAGTCAATGATACTTCGTTGAGCTATAGCGAGAGGTGCACGGCACAGATACCGGGAGGTACAAAATATCGCACATCGATATCCAACAGCCAGTCATACTTTCCTCCCCTCCCCATGTCACTCACACCCGTAGCTGAAGAAAAGGGCGCCCCAACGGCGCCCACGTCCCCCACGCCCTCCCACACGACCGCCGACCCAAAAAAAACCCTACCCAGTCCACTCGAACTCACAGACCAAACAAACCTCCTCCCCTCCCGCAAAATAATCGCCGTAAACCTAGGCCTCGCGCTCTGCGTCGTAGTCTCCGCCCTCGACTCCGTGATAACAGCCACCGCCCTCCCCACCATCACCACCTCCTTCTCCGCGGGGTCCGTCTCCTCGTGGGTCCCCTCCGCATACATGCTCACGTCGACGAGCTTCCAGCCGCTGTACGGCAGGTTCAGCGATATATTCGGGAGGAAGACGGCGCTCTGTTTGGCGATGGTGGTGTTCATGATCGGCAGCCTAGGGTCCGGGTTTGCGAAGGGGATCGTGGAGCTGATCGTGTGGAGGGGGTTGGCCGGGGCTGGCGGTGGCGGGATTGTGAGTATGGCGCAGATTATTGTGTCGGATGTTGTTAGTCTGAGGGATAGGTACGTGGGTTTTCGTTTTTGGGTGAGGTCAGGAATTGGAAGCGTGATGCGGGTCGTTCTGTTAGGGGCAAGTATCAGGGTATAATCGCTGGGGTTACCGCGCTTGGATATGCGATTGGGCCTCCCGTGGGTGGCGCTATCTCTCAGAGGGTGTCCTGGAGGGTGAGTCTTGGTGCCGTTGCTCGTTTACTAGCTGTCCCTCATCGTAACGCAGTGGTGCTTTTGGGTTAACCTTCCCGTGTCACTATTGGCCATTTGCGTCGTTATATTAGTGCTGCCTCTGAAATCCGTCGAGGGTGATTTTAAAAGGCGCGTTCGAATCAAAGATCTGCGCTGAATGTAGATCGTCTAACACCACACAGGAAACTTCTGGCTGTCGATTATCTCGGCGCTGGCCTAACCCTCATCGGTTCTACATTGTTGCTTTTACCGCTTATATGGGTACGTCCACTAACGACAACTGCGAGTTGATCTTCTCTAATTTGGGGGCATCAGGGAGGAGTCACGTTCCCCTGGAACTCACCCATCGTCCTCGTCCCGCTATGTCTCGGCGTTCTGGTCGTCTTCCTGTTTTGTATCTGGGAATGGAAAGGCGCACGTCTACCAATCGTGCCCAGTGCGTTCCTCCTGCTTCCTTCTCGTGCTGGCTACTTACAGAGGCCTCACAGTGCACATCTTCAAGCACGTCACCGTAACAGGAGTATACATCACGATGTTTGCAAAGTATGTGCATTTCGCGACGTGCTTCATCCGAGCTGACGCGCTATGGAACAGCGGCTTCATATTCTTCTCGTCGCTGTACTATTTGCCGCAGTTCTTTCAAGTGGCGCTGGGATACTCCCCAATTCGGTCCGGGATTTTCTTGCTGCCCGTGCTGATCAGTCAGTCGTTCGCAAGTTGGATCACGGTACGCACTTTTTCGAAGCGCAGCAACGTCGCTGAGCTCTGTTTTGTACAGGGAATCACCGTCAGTAGGACAGGCAGGTACCGCGTACGTATGCAGCTTCGACCTCGCGCCTACCGGTTATTGAACAGGTGATGTCCATTCCAACAGACAATAGTCTACGTCGGTTTCAGCGTTTGGGCAGTGGGATGTGGCTGTCTTTCGACTGTAACAACTTCGACACCGAAAGCGCTGCTTGTCTTTTATATGCTCTTGTCCGGAATGGGCGCTGGGCAGGTGAGGTCATTCACAGTCACTGCTTGATATGACTTACCTTGCGTACTGGGTCTAGACGCTACAAACAACTACCGTTGCGGCGCAGGCAAGCGTTTCGCGAAAGGACATGTCCGTCGTAACTGCTGTCAGGAATGTGAGTCGGCGTTACACACCACCAATCCTGTTACATCACTGAGACTTTGCTTCCCGCCAGTTCATAAGGCTCCTGGGAGGAACCCTATCGCTGGCTGTCGGATCAACCTTAATGTCAGTCGTCTCCCACCTTATCCAACCCCACCCCTCACTCACGCGAAACTTGCACCCCTTCACAGAAACAACTCCCTCCGCACGGTCCTCACGTCCCTCGCGCTTGCCCCCGCAGCGATAGACAAGATCATAGACGACCCCACTGTCCTCTTCTCCCGCTCCTCCGCCTCCCAGCTCGCCTCCCTCGGGCTGACACCTTCCAGTGCTGCATACGCGCTCTCCGATGGATACACGAAAGGCTTCATGTTCGTCTTCGTGCTCAATGCGTGTCTTGCTGCTGTAGCGACGCTGGCGAGCGTGTTTATGATCAAGCACAAGGAGCTCATGAGAGGAGACGAGGAAAAGCTTCGGGCTGAGGCGAGGAGGCTTCTGGGTCAGGGACAGGGCGTGAGCCAGGGATCGTCTTTAGATCCTGAGTCAAGGGACGATGGGGAGGGGGACGTTGAGATGGGGAAAACGGTGAGTCGCGCGATTTCTAGTTTTGATTTCGTTGTCTGCATGTGGCTCACTGACCGGTGGATCTGTGTTAGAAACAGAACGAGTGAGGCTTTGACTTTTCTCGATCCGAAGTCGGGAATAACACGGATGCCAAAGGATTAGGCAAAAGCAACGTGCCCGACTGGACGCACAGCAGAATATTTTCGTTCTTCGTTATGTATTTCATATTATGAGGCACCCGCTTGTACCATAGATTAGAAGAGCGGGGAGCCTGCTAGCTGATGTCAGTTGCTGCAGTCACTGAGCTCGCCAACGTCGTGAACATTGCACTAATGACCACCATCACGCCAGCGTTCGTGATGTCGGTGGTACAGCAGATATCAAACACTGTAATAACAGGTTGCGACGAGAACGTTAGAGTGCCTTGACGATTCAACAGGTCGCATACGAGGAAGAAACGTCGTGCTGATGCGAAGCCCAGTGGACACTGTGAAACAACAGTTTAGTCTATCTGTGAGAGTAGCAATGTCATATCAATATGCCGAAAGACGTCGAGCGTTTAGGGAAATCCATATTGACCTTGTAACGGAAGGCGAAGGAACGGAAATCTGAGGAGGACTCAGGAGGCGATGTGTGTCATTGGCCGGTGACATAAGGAAGTCGGTGTATGCGACTGTGGGTCCCAG
>KN839847.1:561987-669900 GCA_000827185.1 Hydnomerulius pinastri MD-312 | reverse complement strand
AATGTTTGACTTTACCACCCCTCGCCTCTCTGATGATGATGAGTCCCTCTTCTTCGTCACCACTTGCCACCAGTTCGTCATCCGGCGAGATGGCCATAGACTCGATCCGAGTCGAGGACTCGTGGCCGCTCCACTCCTCCAGAACTTCATGTGTCTCCACATCCCATACCTTTACTGACTCGGATCTAGCCCAACTACCACTTATTATCCTCTTTCCGTCGTTCGTAACAATAAAACAATGTACCCATTTATTGTGCTCCATCGGCGCTCCCTCTTCCTCACCCGTTCCCGTGTTCCATACCCGGATAGTCACGTCGTTCGAGCAGGTAACGATCCGCTCACCATCAGGAAGGTACGCAACACTCCAGATAACGCCAGCATGCGCTGCGATCGCCAGGACCGGCTTCGTTGCGTGGTCGATGGACTCTGTGGATTTGGTAGACATGGCTGCGAGGGTGGGCGTGTGGGGTGACGCGTCGTAGACTGTTGTGAGAGAAGCTAAGGATGATGTAACCTGGATGAGCGGAACGTAGGTGAGTTCTCCTCAGCCACCCTCAAGCTCACGCTGTGGTCGCTCTACCCCCGTGGCATTCAACGTTTTCAGTGGGAACTTGGACCCACACATACACCGAGTTCAATTTGTCACCGGCAAATGACACACATCGCCTCCTGAGTCCTGTCAAACCTCGATCTACCTGGCTTTCCCTCAACACTCGACGTCTTTCGGTGCATTGCTACGACATTGTTACTCTCACCGATAGACTCAACAATTGTTGCACCATGTCCGCTGGGCTTCGCACCAGCACGACATGTCTTCCTCGCATGCGACTACTATAGAATCGACATTTTACACTAACGTTCGCCTCGCAACCTGTGAATCCAGCATTCCGGTAGGCTTGTATCGTCTGTAGCCCTGTTCAATTGAATACGGGTGCATCACCCTATCTACCGTGACCCGTCTGCCGCTCACCAGCGCAAGGCTCGACTCAATCCAAGTCTCTGAAATACTAACGCGGAATGCTATGTAACACGGGTTTCACCAACCTGGAAAAATTCGACTAGATCTCGTTTTCCTCTGATTCGTGTCCTGGATCAAATATCTGTTGATTCACAGGTGAGATCAGCGCAGTGTCTTCGTACGACATAATCTAAGACGTTCTTGTGAACTGGAAGGCGGTCAAATGTGGATGCTGTATTCTCAACCGTCAAAAGGATGCGCAAGTTACAACGAGCGGAATATCTGGTATGTGGCTGTAGCGCTGACATCAGCCAGCAAGCCCCCCGCTCTTCTATTCTATAGTGCGAGCAGATACCTCATAATATGAAACATGACGAAGAACGAATACATTCTACTGTGTACGTGGGTAATATCCAGCCAAGCATATGCTTTTGCGTGATTGTTGGGTGTCCGTCTTCGAATAGAGCCAAGTCGAAGCGTCACGAGTTCTGCCCCTGATCCAGATTCATTAGTCAGTGAGACATAGGCAGACAACGAAAGCAAAGCCAGAGATCACGCGACTCACCACCTTCCCCATCTCAACGTCCTCCTCCCCGTTGTCCTCCGGCCCCGGATCCACAGACGTCCTCTTACGCCCCTCCTGCCCCTCACCCAGAAGCCTCCTCGCCTCAGCCCGAAGCTTTTCCTCGTCCCCCCTCATCAGCTCCTTGTGCTTAATCATGAACACGCTCGCCAGCGTCGCTACAGCAGCCAAACACGCATTGAGCACGAAGACGAACTTGAAGCCTTTCGTGTAACCGTTGGAGAGCGCGTAGGCGGCTTGGGCGGGCGTTAGGCCGAGGGAGGCGAGCTGGGATGAGGAGGACGAGGAGAAGAGGACGGTGGGGTCGTCGATGATCGTCTTTATCGCTGCTGGTGTGAGCGAGAGGGAGGTAAGAACTGTGCGGAGGGAATTGTTTCTGTGATGTATGTCAGTGCGCGTGAGCGATCGGCTGTGGGATATAACGGAGACGACGAACATCAATGTCGATCCGACGGCCAAAGATAGTGTTCCTCCCATGAGCCTGATGAACTGTGAGTGAAGGAGGGGTTTCAGCGATAATACATAGATCAGCAGAGACCGCCTACTCACGTTCCTGACGGCGGTCACGACGGACATATCCTTCCGCGAAACGCTCGCCTGCGCCGCGACGGTCGTTGTCTGCAGCGTCTACAATGCATGAGCGCTTAATATGAGTTCTGGGAAATGCCGAAGGACTGCGAGCTTACCTGCCCAGCGCCCACCCCAGCTAAGAGCATGTAAAACACGAGAAGCGCTTTCGGCGTCGATGTCGTGACTGTCGAAAGACAGCCACAACCTACTGCCCAAACGCTGAAGCCTACGTAGACAATTGTCTGTTGCATTTATGCCTCAAAGGTTAGCACCATTCCGGGGGAAATGGCGAAGGCACACGTACCCGGTACCTGCCTGTTCTACTGACAGTCATTCCCTATAGTCGAGCAAATCAGCGACGTTGGTACGAATAGCTCAAACGAACGTACCGCTATCCAACTAGCGAGCGACTGGCTGACCAGCACCGGGAGCAAAAATACTCCGGATCGAATCGGAGAGTATCCCAGCGCGACTTGGAAGAATTGCGGCAAGTAATAAAGCGAGGAGAAGAAGATAAAGCCACTGCACATAGCTGTCAGCTCAGGTGGATCGCGGCCTACATCGCGAAGCGAGCATACTTTGCAAACATCGTGATGTATACACCAGTTACCGTGATGTGCTTGAAGATGTACACTGGTAAGCCTCTGTGAGTGGCCCGCACTGAAAAGAAGGAAGCGAGCAACGTACTGGGCACGATCGGCAAACGTGCGCCTTTCCATTCCCAGCAGCAGAACAGGAAGATGACAAGAACGCCGGAGCAGAGGGGAGCGAGTACGATTGGCGAGTTCCAGGGGAATGTGACACCTCCCTGATATCTCCACATTAAGGAAGATCAATTGATAGTACTCGTTGACGGACCCACCCAAATAAGCGGTAGAATGAGCAACGCAGAGCCGACAAGGGTCAGGCCAGCGCCGAGGTAATCAACGGCCAGAAGTTTCCTGCGTGATGTTAGACGACCTGCGTTCGGAGGGGGTTTTATCACGAACTTGCCTTCTCACATCTCCCTCGACCGGCTTCAGAGGGAGTACAAAGGCGACCACGCATATGGCGGACAGCGATATAGGTAGGTTCACCCAGAAGCACCACTTTATTGACCTTAGACATTATACGCGACGAGGAAACCGTGAAGACTCACCCTCCAAGATACTTTTTCCGAGAGGGCACCACCAACGGGAGGTCCGATTGCGTAGCCTAGCGCGACGATTCCACCAATGATGCCCTGATACTTTCCCCTGAGAGATACAGCACCCGTCTTTTGTTTCCTCACTGCCCGAAAAAGAAAGCCACATACCTATCACGAAGACTGACGACATCCGACATGATGATCTGGGCCATACTCACGATTCCACCGCCTCCTGCTCCAGCGAACCCACGAAAAACGATCAACTCAATGATGGACCTCGAGAATCCCGAAATCAAGCTCCCGATCATGAATACCACCATAGCCAAGCAAAGGGCCGCCTTTCTCCCAAAAATATCGCTGAAGCGACCGTATAGGGGCTGGAAGCTCGTAGACGTGAGCATGTATGCAGAGGGTACCCATGATGCGACAGAGCCTGCGTTGAACGCAGCGGATATGGTGGGAAGAGCTGTAGCTATGATGACTGAGTCGAGCGCAGAGACGACCACGCAAAGAGCAAGACCGGAGAATACGGCAACGACCTTTTTGAATGGAAGCAGATTCGTCTGGTCTGTGAGCTTCAATGGGGTAGACAGGGATTTCTTAGGCTCATTGACCGTGTGCGACGTCACTGTCGTGGTGGGCGCCGTTTGCGTGCCCTCCTCTTCGTCGACGGGTATGGCAGACATGGAAGGAGTAGGTAAAGAAAGTCGTGAGGCCTCACCTCAGAGCACAGGTTCTCAAAAGACATGTGGTCGATGGGTCGGTGGGTGACGGCCGAAGGTATTTTCTGGATGAACATGTTGCATCATAAAAATAGTGACACGACTCGGATAGGGAGATACTACGTTGCCGCGGTGGCGGACCTTGCGTGTTCGTTGGGGAAGCGTGAAAGTCGCGAATGCGAAATCACATCCTGGATCGTACTCCCCAATCCAGGACCAGCCGAGGTCCGAGGATGCATTTGAACGGAGTCGTTCTTACTCGAGGTCGCCTTCAAGTTCGACTCGGGTCATTGGCCAATAACTTTGGAAAATCACAATTTGTGACACAGCCACCCTGGCGTTGCAACTCAATCCGGAAGCTTTCTTCCCGAACCCTTGAACACACCCCATGAACTGTTTTTACTCTCTGAGTGTCCTGTGAGCGTTAAGAAATGCGACAACAAAGCTATCATATAGTATTGGTGAAGCAGCCCAAGGGTGTTGCAGTCACCCGGAATCACCAGGGAGCTCCTTGTGTCTATCGGAAGGGCGGCACTGCCAGCGAGGACCACGACGAATTCGAACGACCAATCAAATTGACAGTTGATCGCCAGCTTCCCTGCCAATCCGGGCGCGTGCTTCGGGAGAAACTGCATGCCCTCTCCGACGCCACGTGCTCGGAATTTTCTTTCGCAGTGAACGGCGTGCACTGCTACTCAGCTCAGCAAGTGCTGATATCCTTCGAGTATATGACGCAGAGGGAACGTGATATGGAGGCGTTCTTTATGCGGGAGCGGGATCGAGATCGTAAATGCCAAGGAGGTATCCCAAGTCTCTCTTTCCTCGTCACTCGCCCTCCATGAAGTCCTCGCCGTCCTCAGTGCTCAAATCAGCAGGAATATCATGAACGCCCTCAAACAGCCAAAAAAAAGTCAGCTTCTCTTATCCATCCTTCCATAAGGACCATAACTACTCTTCACGGATTTCTCCCCATACCCCCGAAAATCCCTTTCTTAGGGCGTACTTTACCGTCGTGTTGGTGGGTGCTATGCACGGTTTTGAGCATATCTGGGTCCGCTCCACTTCTCTACGAACTGATTACTGTCCCATCTTTATTGAGATCCCGGACCTTTCTGTCAACCGAGCTTAGGTGCGAAGCTACTGGATGAGAGCCTTATCCTGCGGACCACAGGGTTGACGAGAGAAACCAGTGGCTGAGGGGCGAGGATTGGGACTGGGCATTTGGGGCCCATTGGGGTGGAGCTTGGAAAACGTATCAAGAACTACCAGTGGTGGATTTAGGGGGTCTCACTCTTACTACAGGTGACGATAGGTAAGTTTGATGCTAGCTCTTACAAGGAAATTGCTATTCCCTGTTTGCTCAAGGAGCCGAAATAGCTACGTCGCCCATATGTGTTGTTCATTTCCCAAATCAAATCCCGGCCGCAGCCGAATAGATATAGCTGACGAGATCCAAGAATGACGAATTATGGGGCCTTGAGAGGGTTTTAAGACTCAAAAGACCCGCGGAACGACCTTCTTATCCCTATCTTTCTATGTCCTTTATACTCACAATGTTATTCCACCGCAGCGACGCAACCAAGTCCAATCAGTACCTCGACAAGCTCTTCCCGGCCCCATCCCTTCCACCATCTGCGTTATCTCCGCAGAGGCTTCCCGGGAGTACTCCCGAGACTCTTTCCGCCCTCCTGCGCGTCCTGAAAGACAATCATGAGCATCACCACATCTACGTTAACGAAACACGACACAAGTGCACATTATTTGTCTTCTTCTCAAGTGCAAAACATTGACTCACTTCGCCGATCCAAATAGCCATATAGTCCACCGAGCGCTCGCGTTGTATGCATTGGGAGCTTCTGGGCCTATGATCGAAGGGTACTATATGGCTGACAGCGAGGGTCAGCGCAAGGCGTATGATTCCCCTGAGCAGATCACGGAGGAGAACTTCGTTGAGCATCTTGGGGATCAGGAGTGAGTGTCCATTTCGCCTCCCGGTTCCCATCCTTATCAGCCTTGGCCTGGATCTACTGTCCCCGATGCATGAGCTTACGACGTCTCGATCCTCATTTAGTTATTACCAAGGATACCTTAGCTTTTTCACCGACCGGGTTGAAGAGAAGGGCGCATCTAAGGCCCTCGAAGGATATGTTTTCTCGAAGGAATATAACTTCCAGCAGGGCAGAACCACCGAGACCCAGCCAGAGATGCTGTTCCGTCTGATGACCGGAATCTTGCACCCCATGATCCACGTAGGCTATGGTCTCGAATTTGGTCTGAAGGGGATCCTAGCTGAAGGTACGTATACATCTGGCCTGGAACGATTCTGGGTGGGAGCTTGAGTTGGCTGAAATAGTGCATAGGATTGGCGATGGCCGCTGTACATGACGTGTGCGAGAGGGGTTTCTACCCTCCCTCTTTCTTCGAGGCCAGTGCAGACGTTGCGGTGGATGAGCAAACGGCTGAGCTCCTCGCTTCGCTTACGTTGAACTCGAGTCCAGGCAGTGCGACCGCCTCGGCGAGCAGTAAAGACGTTCACGCGTTCTCCATTCTTGCACGTATGCTCAAGGACGATCAATTCAAGTCGAGGGCACCCAGAGCCCATGATAGACAGTGGATCGATACGCTCGCCGAACTTGGCACCGAGATCAGGCGATATGCAGAACAGTGGACCGTCAACGGAGACATCGAGAAGAAGATGGAAGAACTAATCTGGACGAGCACCGTCATTTATGCTGTCGGGGGTTTCAACGGGACGGATCGCTTTCTCGCCGATTTTCACCTGTGAGTAGCCGTTGCTGGCGAAAAACCTCCGTCGTCGCTGAACGTTGCGCAGGATGCATCTAGTCACGTCAAGCCTATTCGTGTCATCGATAATTCCATACCTGAGCCCGCGCTCGCAAGTACTCTTCCTCCGCGCTTACCTGACGACGATCTTGGCGTGGTGGATCGCGCGCGGCCGACCCGTTCTTGATTTTGAGTCCTTCATGACGCGAACACCCGTCCAACCAACCATACCCATCGATCTTCTGCCGACTCCCACAGCCACCATACCAAACACTCAGACCCCAAACTCATTCCTGCCCATTCTCCAGTCGGCCATGTCTCACTCCGGAGACCACGTATGTAAGACCCAGCGTGCCTTGGCGCACTGTAGTGCGCTCTATGGGGACCATCCTTCGGAATCCTTCAAGGGCACGGAGTTGGAGGGGGCGGAGCTACTGGATGGATCGGTGTTTGTTAGAGCAGCTTTACTCACGGCGGATTATGTGGGTTGGGTCAGGGAAGGTCAGCAGTCGAGGAGATGGAGCTTTGAGGGGTTTTATGGGCATCAGGCGGGGATGGAGCATCAGGTGGGAATGGGGCATCAGGCGGGGATGGGCCATCGGGCAGGGATGGGACATGATTCTTGAACTGTGACATGAGAAGTGGATGACGATCTGATACCTTGTTGTAATATTTGCGATTTTGTATTTCACTTCCCAGTTTGCCGCAGGGAGGCGGAGTATGCTCATATCGGCTGCTCTTTACAGGGGTCTGGTTCGTGCCAACAATCCCCACATGATTACATCGAAATTGCGAAGGGTGAGGGTCAGCGGCTTGCGGTAAGGTCTGGGAGATCTTGTATCCCCTACCCAGACCATTCAAAAGGAAGACAATCGTTCCTTCTGTCTAATGCTGGCCGGGGGCTGATCTCGTCGATTGTCTATTGGCTCCGAAAGAAGCTAAGGTTTTCTGCGGGGGCGATGGACCCTTTCGACGCGTCTCACTCTATATCCTCCTCTCAGTCGTCCGATAATTAGAGCACCCATGCGATCTACAAATACGGATGAGCCTTGTTTCAAGAGGGGTAGGTACTAACTCAGGTCGCTGCGGGTTGAGCCACTCGTCACAAAAGACGGCAATCGCCGGCGACACGTTCCTCCACACCAGCACCCACAGAAGCTCACATTATCTCAACAAGGTAAGTTTCTGAAACTCCGTCACTGATATCGCAGGATGTTCCCCTCGTGTGGACGACGGAGTCCCAACTTCCAAGTTGCTGTGGAACATGGACAATGCAGAATCCCGCTGACACCTGTGGAATGAGGTCAAGCTTTGGCTCGCCAAAACACGTTCTCCGTGGTATGTGTGGCGGCGACGAGTTAAATACTGGGACCTACAGGACAGGATGAGGTTACCCGCGCTACCGATTTCCTGTGTACCCTGTACTTGCGATCCCTCTGGAGGGAGCGGCGTCACATATTATATATCTGGCGACGAACGCCACGAGCAAGCACAGGCTCCCACCCCCGTACCCCTGTTAGCTGCGATCCGACTCTCACCAAGCGTGTTACCCCTCCTAACCTCCCAAACCGACCACCACCCCTGCGATTATGCTGGCAAGGGCCGTCTCTGTCTCCCATATCACGCCGACACGGCGTCCTACACCGCGTTTTCAGGCTCTCCCAAAGATCAAGCGCGTAAAAATGAGCAAGGGGGCAAGAGCTACGCTCGCTATTATACTCCGCCCTTCAGCGACCTTGTGGAAACCTTTATCTCGTCGTCTGCGAAGCACATGGCCCACCAACACCAACACCAACACCACCTCCACCTCCACCTCCACCTCCACCTCCACCCCCTCCTCCTCTACAGATACCCTCGTGGGGTCCACTTCAGTAGAGACTGTGACGCTCTCTGATGGGACGTCCTCTACAGAGTACACCGGGCCAAAGGTATTTTACCTGTCGACTTCAGTGTGCTGCTAACACTAAAGGACTACTTACAGAAAGTCCGTTTCGACGACCAGCCTCTCATTTTCTCCCCAAAACTGCTGGCCAAGCGGCCTAGACGTGCATCTTGTCGATCTCCAGAACGCCCATGTCTCGTTGTACGCGTACGTCTTCCCTCTCTATCGTGCGAAATGAGAGCTGACGCAGCGCCTTTAGAGGTACAGCGATCCGTACACAAAATCTCCAGAGGCAACAACCGGTGCAGACGTTGCATCCATCTACGAAGACTGTCTCTTCGATTATCTAGGCTTCAAAGCCGATCTCCAAGCTCTCGAAGACCGCGAGTACCTCGACGAACGACGCATTGAAGATTCTCGTACCTCTGCATTCTACGAGACGGAGTTCGGCGTCACCAAGTTCGACCGGGTGGGCTACGCGCAGGATTGTCTGTCGAAATGGATCGATAAACAGCGTGAGGCGGAGCGGGCTCCTAAGAAGCTTGTACTTGAAGACCCTGCGCATCTTCCGTGGCCGAGTCGCGCTCTTCCCTCTGTTTCTTTCGAAAGACCAGATTGGGCTCGGCCGCGGCCCCCTAAACCTACCCCTGTTCTACCCTCACCTCGTTCTTTGATCGAGCGCGTACAGACGCGTATCGTGGACGAGTTCGAGAATGCTGTTGTGGTATTGAGCATTGGACTACTTATCTATACGTGCCTTTTTCTTTATTTTCTCTACGACGTGTTCACGCGGGGTTTTGGACGACCGGACAGTTGATTATTTCCTTCTGTTGTATTCATTGGGTTTTTGTGGTGGTTTTTCCTGCTGTTGTCGTTTGCTGTCGCCTAAGCACAATCTAACCTGTTCAAGTAGTATAAACTTGTATCGCTACAATGTGCAATTGCATCTGTTTGCTTATCACTCACCTGGCTTTGACTGAGTTCCCTTCCTGGAGACCAAGACGCTGGTGTGTATAAGATATGCCCTACTAGCGTTACTCGCGTGTCGGCCGTCGCAGAATTATTCAGTCGTTCAGACATAGACAGCGCCGATACCACGCTAGACCTTCAAGTTGAATGTTCAGCTGAAAGTACCTATCTATCGAACACTACGTCGCGACAGTGAGACGGTCGTTACCAGCTTTGCATTGGGAATGCGGATATGTGCGATATTACCGTTTCCACCGGTACGACAACGGTCAGGACCTACGTGTAATGACACCAGCTTCGAATAGATTGCGAGATATTTATCCCAGCAGGTCATCAAGAAAATCCTGCATCTGTACTTTTGGCTCCTTCTTGACCACTGACTCGGTCGGCAGAGGAGGAGCCTCAACGATATCGTTTTCTTCGAAGACTTAGTAGCAGCATATTCAAGGGTTAGAATTACCGACCTTTCTTTCTCTCTTTCGGAGCCATTGGCTTCGCTCTCAGGTTATTCGTCTTCGCTCGGAACCTTTCTTTCAGGTCTAGCAGCGTCGGCGCCAGTCAAATAACGTTTGATTCAATTCTCCAGGAACAAAGTACCAGAGAAAAGAAGCACACGAACCTCGATTGGCTTCAGCTACGGCTTTCTCGCGGCTCATCTCGTCCAGTTTCTCGTCCCATTCGATCGTCTGTATACGGCCTTTCTTGGACTGCGAGGGGGGCTGGCGGCGAGATGATATGTGGGCCAAAGAGGGGTCTATGTCATCGTCGTCTTCGTCTTCAGCTGGGGGTGAGCTCGGGGAGAGGGTTGAATCAGATATTCGTTGTTTCTCCAGGAAGGCCGATAGATCGATCTCTGGTTCCTTGATCTCCTCACCTATAAGATAAAATCAATACATCAAGCATCAACTCAACACCAGACCCATCATCATATCCATATGTACAGCATATCACCCACCATCCGAATCCAACTCCGGCGCTTCCTCTACATACCGATCAGCATTCGTCCCAAGCTGTCTCCTCGAGTACTTTTTCTGCAGCTCCTCAGCTTCTTCGGGCTCCAAGTCTTCCACCTCCTCGTCTTCTAATACGAGACGCTTCGAGAACTCTGCAGGGCGTCCGAACCCTCGTCCTCGTCCTCGTCCTCGGGCGCGGAGATACTTGCCGAGGCCGCCTCGTGATTTGCCTCTTCCGCGACCGCGAGGTTGGGAGTCAGAAGATGTAGAGGCGATGGCGTCAGCCATGATATATAGGCAACGAGGAGGAGTGTCACAGGCTGAGATCAGGAGCGCTGGGATGGTCGAGATAACACCAACACGTGACTGTCGGTATCAAGCTTGGAGAGGGCGCCTTACGGCACAAACCCCGTCGACCAGACCAAATGCCAAAGTTGCTTGGTGTCCAAGTGCACAGACCTGTTGTAATCAAGCAGCAGAGGGCGTCACAAGTATCTTAGGCCCTCGCCTTTTACTAGGGCCTACCGTGTGGTGTCCTCATTCAAATGCTGCGCAACAATCTTTGGAACCTGCACTGTATAGTGTGTACTTTCTTTTTGGCTCTTCCTTCTCGGTACCTCCAATGACCGGGACTGTGTGTGTTTCTATGACGCACTGTCAATGAGTGGCAGGAACTCTCGACGCTCACATAAGTTGAAGCGGCTTCTGACCATTTTACTTTCTAAGTGTTGCGTTATGACAGAAGGAACGCGACACTCGACAAGTCCCATGGGAAATAAGGATATATTCCTGCGTAGCAAGGACATCATCGTGAACTATGCAAGATAGTACCAACGTGGAATGAGTTAAGAACGAAAACAAAAGACTAGTGATATAACAGTTCTAATCCAGTTAATTGGGTGAGTGGTATGTAGCGTGTAAGAGATAGTGTTATGCATGATATAACGAGAGTGAGAGCCGTGCGATAGACGGCGTGGGTTGAGAAACCGTGAACATGAATGTAAGGTTACAAGCGACTGGCGCGGAAAGACCGGGCGAGTTCGTGGGGTGGGACGATTGCCGAATAATTACAAGTTCGAAGGTGCGGTTGTCCTGCCGGACAGAAAGGGCATCTACAAGAAGAAAGTGGTGCTGGAAGATTGTCGGAGTGGACGTCCCCGTGGCACATCAGACCAGCTCGTCGCCACGATGATGGACCGTTTGTACAGTCACTTGGACGCCATCACAGTCGTGTTCACCATCTCTGGGAAGATGAGCGGGACATATGCTAGGCGAGCTAAATGGTCGCAGGTTCGAGGGTAGTGTAACTGAGCCAGCCTCGACGATCATAGAAGTCGTGTAGGCGCGGGGCACAGGGAATGACTCGTCCATTTCGAGGAAGGTCTCGCCTTCCTCCGAGGAATCAACGTTGGTTGAGAGACGGTGGTGGCCGGCTTCAACATCTGTGGAGTAGGTCGGCAGTGGCGGTATTTCGCTGTGTTGTACAGAGAGCGAGTGCGACATGAAGTTCCCGTCGACTTTCACGGGCGTTCGGGAAATAGTCGTTGTAGGGGAAGTGGATCCTGCCGACATGACTTTCTCATCCGATAGACGGAAAGAGCGAAGTGAGCTGATCTTCAAAGGACGAAGGGTCCTAGAGGGAAATACATTGTTAACGAAGAACCCATGGGGAAAGAGGATCACTGCGTACCTCGAGTTAGGAAGACTTCCAGTGACGAAGGAATCCTGTTGAGGGGATTGTCGCAAGACATGACGGCGGAAGAGAGAAATGACTTTAGAGTACTCTTTCCTCGCCTCCTCACCAAATCCAAAGAAGATGAAGAAGATAAACGCAGACGCAGGCATGCTCCACCAGAACAGGTACTGCGCGTTCAAGAAGGCAGGTGGGAGCTCGATGGTGGCGAAGAGATCAACGCGGGAGAAGTTGGAATGAACGTCAGCCCAGTTGTCCCATACGCGCAGGCCCGGAGCTATATTGTTATACAAGTCGAAAGACGTAAGGGCAGTTCCCCAAACAATCTCGGTCACAGCCATGGCCATGAGCCGGAGATACCGATGCGTCGTGAGCGTCGAGTTCGAATTCTGTAGGTGGGTGGCGAAAGAAATCCGTCGGCGTACAAAGTGATACAATGCGAGAGCTGGAGTAACGAGTCAGCAAGAGTGAAATCAAACAACGTCAAGGTGAACCGCTTACATGCGTAAACCAAAGTCGCGAGCGAAAACGCGAGTGGCGGAACGTACACGATGAAAATCGCGGGGACGGAGAAGTATACGGTTGGTTGACACCCGAAATTCTCGAGGATATCATAACGGTGACCCTGTACGACATAATCTGCGCTCACAATGAGAACACAGCCAGACGCAAAAGAGGAGCGATCTTACGAAGTGCCATGAAGATAAGTGGAAGGCCAAAGCACATGAGACTGTCAAAGATTATGCGCCGCCGTCTGTCTACGTGGTCGAAGCGCACGCGACGATTTGATGACACGAGCTCGAGATGCTTGCAAACGCACATCGTGGCGATAGGGAGCGCACTGTTAGCACCAATGATGATTTTTGTCGCTAAAGCACAGTCAATGAGCGGACGGCGGGGACGTGCAGGACGATGAACTTACTGATATCGCACCATACTGGTACAGGATTGTTGACATTTCCGGCCCAGACGATGGTGTTAATTCCGTAGATGAGGTTCAGGACAAACAACCAAGCCATGATGGCAAGGGTGCCTATGTTTCTTGCTCGCCAATGCCATGGTAGGGGGACAAGGACGAGAATGGCGGCGAGAAAGGCTGCCGCAGGCAAGGATGGGTTTTGCATTTTCAAGGGAACAAGGGGAAAGTAAGCAAACGTTGCTGAGGCTGACCATGTCTGTCGATTATATCTTTCACAAGACAAAGGCGTCGCTTGCAATTTCTTCCGTCAATTTGTGACCAACAATGCGATCGGTAGAGATCAATTGATCACCTCATTTGGGACTCCGAAGCAACAACAATGCTCCAAACAAAGTCCGCTGTGTACTCAGCGGCAGTCATCGGGTGCAAACAATGGCCAAAGCACGCTTGGGTTCGGCTGGGCTTGATTTTGCCACGTGGCGCTTTCATTGTACTCCCGAGTCGGTACCTACTGACAAAACAAGGGTCTGGTACCAACGCCCAGGCTTGCACAAACCGGACCAGCAACCAGGTTGCGACTAGTGGTTGAGTTGTTCGAGGCGCGACCGTCGCGCCACAAGAGGTTCTCGCAGGCTGAACATCCATTGACTATCATAAGTGACCATTGATATTGAGTGATCTCTTTGATTGATCCAACAAATGAGGGACTCCGGGAGTACTTCGGAGCCAAGCTGCCGGAAGGCGCCAATCTCGCTACCACTAGCTGGTAGCTACCACGTGTAACGACGGATCGGCGGTGTGACACCCTCGAGAACCCGATCCAAGTAGGTTCAAGCCTTACCCTGCCTTACCTGTCCAAGCCAAGCATACCACCGGCGCGCATGCAGAAGACCCATTATAATCGTGAACGCCAGTACTTGAGCCAGTGAGCCCGCTAACTCGTAACTTCTCAAAGCCATCGGAGTCAGTGCGACAAGGAGACAATCCGATGTATTGAAATTATATGCTGCAAAATACCATACACAGATCATGTAAAAATACAGCCGATGCAAGTGCTGCGAGGGTATGGTGACTGGTAGACTTAAGTCTAAGGGAAAGGAGCGTAACAGTTGAACAAGTTTGTATGAGATCGAAAATATAATGTATCGTGGACGCAGTGATATGCGTCGTCGAAGGAACAGAGCGCATGCATGAGAAATGTCGAGAAATGTTAGAAAGCCCTGGGAGTACCAGTAGGGAGGGAGTGCTCGTTCTCGTACGCGGGTAGCGACGACGAAGGAGAAGGGATCGAAAAATCTGATTTTTCGAGATCGAAATCTGATCCGGCGATGGAGAGTTCGAAGGATTCGAGGCGACGCTTTTCGAGGGGCGCAGACCTGGGGACATAGACTGGGAGGGAACCAACGGACGCAGCACCGCGAGGAGTCGCCTTGCTTAATCTGGTGATCGCATTAACAACCCAGCTCACAGAAATCAGTAGCAACGTACCCATAGAATCCTGTTGAGGAAGCCGCAGTGCTTTGCTTGTGACCAAAAAGGGAAGCCACTTTGAAGAATGCGGCGGAATAGTTCTTGCGCGCTTCACCCGCGAAGCCAAATAGCGCAAAGAACAGCAAAGCGCATGAAGGGAAGAGCCATCGCGTCAATTCCACCGAGGTACGGAAGGATGGATCCGTCGCCCACTCGATCGAGGGGATGAGGCCCACGTAAGAGAACCCATAGTGGACGTTGGACCAAGAGATATAAGGCTCCAGTGGGACGCCAACGTTTGCGATGTACATGCTGTAGATTCCGACAGGGATGGTGCACAGCATGTCGATGCCTGCCAACAGCATGAGACGAAGATACCGACTAGTGTTCAGAGATGTATGTGAGGACATCAGTTCGTTGAACTGCAAGCGACGCTTGTAAAATGCGCGCAACGTCAATGCTGAAGCCCAAAATTAAGCACGGTGAGTAATGAGAGCCCACAAGAGACCTACCAGAGTAGACAAACGACACACAGCCAAGAACCACTGGCCACATGAAAACGCAGAAGTAGGCTGGTAATGTGTTGTAAATGGAGGGGTAACAACCAACATCCTCTAAGATATCAAAGCGGTGTCCTGCAGAGAGAAGTCGGTCACACCACAACAAGGGCTATGAAACGCAGCACACGAACCCTGCACAATATAATCTACAAGATACCCACGTCAGACAAAGAGGATTGAAAGGCACTAGAAAAAGGCTTACGTAGCACCATGACCAGAACTGGTATACCGATCGCGATGCAAAGGTCGATTATCACCTCACGTCGTTTCTGTATACGAGTTTGAGTGAGCGGGTAAAGACACCAGAGTGAATGTACGCACATCCTGACGGGTGGTTGAAACTGTGCGCACGCGAGAAATGTTGTAGAGGCGCCTGGTAATGCATAAAGCAGATGCTGGAATGCCTACACTGGCTCCGATGAGGAACTTCGTAGCTACAGGTGCACGTGAGGTACCGCTCAGGACGGAGAGGAGAATAGTCTTACAGATATCGCACCAAACGGGTGCCCAATTGTTCACATTGCCGTGCCAGACGACAGAGTTAACGAATTCCACCAAGCAAGAAAGGGAGACCCAAATCATGTATGCGCAGGTGCCGGAGTTCCAAGCTTGAAGATGCCATGGGAGGGGAACAAGAGCCAGGATGAAACCTAGGAACGCGAAAACGGGGAAGAGCGGGTAGGGATCCTGCAGCATGATACAAGTCTAGAGATCAGAGATACAGTACGGGGGAAACACAAGCAGCCTGGTGATCTTACCCCCAGGATACATATACATTTTTGACGACAATCAAGAAGAATTATTAGCGCCTGGCCACGATGAGTCGGCAATACGGCAGATTAAAACTCCGACAAGCAGACAATGGTCCCCCTTGTGACAGCCATTGAACTGAGACAAGGTACCGCTCTCTAAGGAAAACAATGCCAGCAGCCAGTGGGCGAACAATGCGCCGACATGGTGGGTCCTGCATGTGGGCAACAAACAGCCGTGTGGACGATGGTGCTGGGATCGTGATATAAAGCGCCTGTCCGTTCCAAATTTTCACCTTACTATATTGACACCTCAGACTGTGCTAGCTAAACAGCAAATCCTTGCACCAAGTATCATTGTGTAACATCACATCTATCTCACCTGCGTCTATGGACTCATTCACCACCCTCGAGGCTGTACCCTCGTTTGAGGTTGCATCCTACGATGAACCTACCTCTTTACCTGCTTTCCACGAGTTGGACTTGCACTCAATACCCACCGAGTGTGACCATGACACCGGCGGTAGCTCCGGCTTCTTCTGCGTCATCGCATGAACAGCCTAGCGCCTCGTCGTATCGCTGCGACACGCTTTCAGTCTTCGCGTAAGAAGTGAGTTCACTTTGGTGGTGACACAGCGTTCCGCTCTGAACTAATCTTCGTCACTCAGCAATGCCTCCGCGCGACTTCGGATATCCCGTGGGCAGAGCCCTATTTATTGCTCTATATTATCTCTTCGTCCTTCCTCTGTAGATCTCTGTCTTCAATTTCGTTTTTTGGGCGGTGCGGCCATAATTGTCCACCATTACTACCACGCTCCTTCATTTTCTCATTACTGCCCAGCGACATGTATCGTTAGCGCCACCATTTATCAGGATTAGTACGATGAATCAAAGACAGCATTCGTGTCTACTCGTTTTTGTATTAGATTCAGTTATGAATTGGATTGAATGCCGCTTGCTCCAAACTTAGTGACTCGGGTTCTGATAGTAATTGTTGGTGTACGGACCTACGTCTTCGTCTGTGCTACAGTAACATAGACAGCAATGCCCCCCCCTGGAATCGGGCCGCAAACTCCTCTGGTCTCGCCTGATACGCAAAGTGCAGTTTCGGAGTTGATTTACAGCCGCTATCGGCAACCACGGAGCCCCTCATCTACCACTTCAAAAATTGACGACCTAATAAACCCTGGCTGCGCAGTGTACACTGTACACCCACACATTTCCTAATACTAGTGTTCCTCATATCGACTATCACATCAATATACTTATATTTAGAGACTAGTACTAGCGTCTGTCAAGTCGCATCGTGTGGTGTTTATCGTAACTCTACCAATCACTCGACAGTAGAGCCTTAAGTCGTATGGAACATGTTGGTTTGGTACTCTAACCAGCAGCCATCATCCCTTCCAGCTACAAATGTAATGGTGTACTACATGGCTACGTGCGAGGAGCTGTAGTCCGGAAACAAATGGTATAGCACGGGGCTTGGAGATACGGACTCATCTCGCATGAGGGATACACCGAGCACTGAAGGCAATGTTAAATAATGATAGCCAAAGTATGAGGGGCAAGGAGCGACGCGGGCAATGGTGCCAAAGCTCTAAAGAACGAATACAAGCTTCAAGGGAGAACGAATAGACAATGGACATGTTTTCCCTATCAAAAATGATAGGTGTCGCTGCTGGTGGGATCGAGTCTGAACACCGTTACAGGTAAATAAAGAATGGTGGAGATATCTTGCAACGCCCGCACAACGCTGATCACAGTAACAGCACGGCGCAAGCTGCCGAGCGTGTGGATCATGAGGTCTGCGCCGATACCTCACACATCAACAACTGAGTTTGTGGGGAGAGGGGGAAACCGACACGTTCAGGCGACAACACACCATCCGCTCTGGCCTGGGCCAGGTTCTTCCTCGTTGACAGGGATTTCGGGTTCAAATGGAGATCCCACAAGGGTATCACAGACGAGGGTGAAAGAATCCATCAGGGGGCGCGGTTGGGTAGCTTAGAAGGCAACACTGCCAATGTGTGAGAGGTCTCCTGCGAGTATAAGCGATCGCGCTTCCTCTGGCTTTATAGTGGACAATCTGAGGTTTAATCGGCCCCGCCTCCTGACCCACGATTGTTTTCACTACAAGATCGGCCATTATTAATGAGAGACAGTGCGCCATACTTACCGACCGGTATTTTTGACAAAAGAGATCAATGACATGCTACACTGGTAAGGTACTGTCCTTCTAAGTGACCTTTTTCCGTTGCGCATATGTCAAGCGATACGGTGCCGTCTTGATATATGATCTGGCTATCAAGTGCATGTCTGGATATGGTCGGAGGAAACAGGGAGGCTCGATCGTGTCTGCGTGACCATTGTTCAATGTTCAGTTCTGGGAATCTCGCACTTGGGAAAGAGCCTTTCAGCCGTCTCACGTTTGAGAACAAAGTTGAACTGATGCGCGCTAGGCGCAGAAATACTGCACACTTGGCATGACTTCGGATTGGCGCCCTTTGGAACCATAAATATGCAAACTGGTTTGGCGGGGCTTACTGGTATCCGATCAACGGGGGGTCACTATAGGAAGGCCACCGTTGTTATCTCGGGATTGTGAGGGGGTACCAGGGTCATGGTCACTCGTACGTAGTTCATGGAACGCTTACCTAGGTGGCGATCTCTTACAGTAGACTCGGGGCGCGTTTATAGAGCTAAGTGCTCACTCGGTCACTCAGTAGTACTTAGACACTTAAGACGATTTGACTTACTTTCTTGGTTACGCAATACGATATTCGGTTAGGCTTACCGGCCTTGTATCCTTGCCGAATCAACGCCAGTATTGGGAGTGTGTCTAGCTTATTTTTCTCGTATCGCGTCACATCACTCGTCCTCGGAGTAACGTGCCCGTTTCAGGGGGGTATATACCAGGTGATACTAGTATGATATGTCAAATGTTTCTACACTGCGCGGGGTATACGAGCGATAAGTTCCATCGACCTTGGAGACCTGCGCGTTGGGAGTGGCGAACTTCGGCTTGGGCATTCCATCAGACCTGGAGGTTTAGATTAGCATGGGCCGAAAGACACGCATCATGTACTAACTTAAAAGGACCCGATGCTGATACCAAAGTGGCGTTTGTTATAGGAGGGTCCTGAAGGAGACGGAATTAATGTCGCGCCGAATCCAAGAGAACGTAGCAGAGTACTCTTAATTGCATCTTGACCAAAGGCAAAGACCCACGAAAGGGTTGCTCTGGGGAGAAGAACAAGCGGGAAGTAAGTCTCGGAGAAGTTCGAATGGACGTTGTCCTAGCTGGTCCATGGGCCACCTCTTAAGGAGAACCACATGTCAATGGAAGATAGCAGGGTGGGATCCACTGCATCAAGATGACAGATGCAAGCCTCATAGATCCTACGTGGGGCGGCAAGCAAAGCCTTCGACGACATCAAATATTCCGAATGTGGACCCAACTCGCGAAGCTCACCAACATTGATCACCGCACTCGGGATGCTGAGCCATGGATGGTGTGCGAGGGGGAACAAAATGTAACATAGATAACTTGTACGGTAACTAAGTAATACAGTGCATGTGCGATAGTGCAATTTTCGATACAAAGAAAACGAAAAGAATGATACAGCCTGTGCGATTTAGGGAAATGAATGTGAGCGCATTAAGTAAGAGATTTCGAGAAGATGAAGCAAGAGCCAAGGCGTCGTGATATAGATGATGTCCATCTCATACGGCATCGTGGCCGTTGAGTGTAAACTCCTCACAGTCGTCGCCTTTCTCTATCGAGGATCGTACAGGGTGCGAGGAGTTGACGTAGGGGGGTACGATAGATTCACGATCGTCGTCTACCTGAGAGCAACGATATGGCATCGTAGATGGCGTATAGGCCATGTCAAACGTCTCGATGCTGCGCGGGGTATACGAGGGATAAGCTTCCTCGACCTTGGAGGCCTCCAAGTCGAGAGTGGTGAGCTCAGGCTTAGGCATTCTGGCGCTTCTGGAGGTTTTAATCAGCATAGGCCGAAAGACGGGTATCCTGTGCGTACCCAAATGAACCTGAGGCTGACACTAAACTGCTAGTCGAGGATCGATCAGGAAGACGGAGAACGTTGCGCCGAATCCAAGAGAATGTAGCTGAATACTCTTTTATTGCATCTTGACCAAAGGCGAAGAACCCAAAGAAGAAGAGGGAGGCGATGGGAATTGTGACCCAAATTGCGAAGACCCATGAAAGAGTTGACTTGGGGAGAAGGACGAGCGGGAAGTATGCGATCTCGGAGAAATTCGAATGAACGTTATCCCAGCTGATCCATGGGCGTAGGCCACCCCGTAAAGAGAACCACATGTCAATCGATATGACAAGAAGCCCAAAGATCATTTCCACGATAGCCATGGTCATGAGCCGGAAATAGCGGCCTGTCGTAAGAGTAGAGTTGGAGTTTTGTAGGTGCTTTGCGAAGGTTGCGCGCCTTTGCCAGAAGTGCGCGAAAGCCATAGCTAGTAACATTGAATGCGAGATCCGTATCGTGAATAGCTCGAACACGTACCCGCAAAGATACATCCGCCAAGAGAAAATAGCAGGGGTGGGATCCACATCAAGATGACAGATGCGATAGACTCGTAGATTGTAGGGCGGCAACCAAACCCTTCGACTATATCAAAACGATGGCCCTGCACTACATAGTCTGATTAAATATATTAGGTCACTTCGTACCATCCAAGAAAACGAAGAATACTCGCGAACAGCCATGTAGACAGCGGGAACGCCAAAGCAAAGAATAATGTCCACGACTTGGCGGCGGCGCTTATCCGAGCGGGTAGTCCGTACTTGACGAATAGATGAGACTCGTTCGAGATGCATGCAAAGACTGAACATTGCAGCTGGAAGTGCGATAGTGCTGCCGATCTGCAGCTTTGTTGCTCGAGGGTCGTCAGACAGAAATCAAGGAAGATACAAATTAGCAACAAACCGATATCGCAATACACAGGAGCAACGTTCAAAACAGTGTCTGCCCATACAATTGCGCCGACGCCGTAGATTATGTTACTGACGAACAGCCAGGCGCTGATGGAAAGCGTCGATACGTTGCCAGCGCGCCAATGCCAAGGGACTGGCACGAGAACAAGCACCGCGCAGACAAAAGCAACTATCGGGAGCTGCACAAACATTGTGGTGGGATGGATAACAGTCGTGAAAACTGGGGGGAAAACAAATCACTAAATTCCCGACCGCCATCGTTGATATGCTCCTAGCACAAAGGAGAACCAACCCCGAGAACACAATGGTAGTGATGTCGGAGTTTAAAACCACTGGCATTGTCACGAGAACCAGGCATAATATTTGCATAAGGTCCGAGTCTTACAGGTCTCACCCACTATTGTTGCATAATTTACTATCAGCCAGGCAACTCAAGGCCACAATTTTTTTTACAGGAGGCTGGAGAAGTGACAAAGACTTGATGTCTCACTTGACAAAGTATGTATCAGTTTGAAGCCGCGAAGGCCCAGGTAAATATGTGGCTTGTCGAATAGCCGTCGATACAGGCTGGGTCACGGGTAGTCAGAGGTTCCTGTGGAAAATGAAACTCCGCCACTACTCCGCCTTTTCTCTGTCGCGTCCCGCCATACACACACATGGCGGCATGGGAAATTTGGCAACTATTGTCTGACAATGACCTTCACGCACGCCCTAGTCGAGCGTGTTCAACCACTCCAGAAGACACTTTCTCGGAGACAATTGATTGCTCCTATGTGCATTGACCTGAAAGCGGTACCCGAATGAAGCGTTCAAGCTTCAAGGTTTCAACCACTACTTTCGATATATAAGACTCACGACCAAGCCACCGCTACCTCTATCTATTGTGTTGTATTGCGACTCGATTACGCCAGCAACCTAGTGGCGTCCCCTAACACTGATCCGCGCACTATTAGCTTTCGGCATGGCGGTGGTTAGTAAGTACTAAGGCATCCACATTCACATGTGACTATAGAAGGTCATTAAATCTTGGCGACTCGTTGCTGTGATCAGAGATAGGCTTGAATACGCGGCAGAACGAAAGACGAAAGATTCAAGCATTGCGTAAAGAGGTTAAGATACATTTAGGACTGATGATAATGATAATAACCAAGTCTCCAGAGATTGGAAAAAGGAGTGACGCGTTGAAAGACCAAATAAGCCACAAAGGAAGATCGAATAGATATCACTCCCTACCCTATGTGGTATAGGGAGTGCAAGGCTACTGGAGAAAATGACAATTAGATGTGCTGTCGGAAACGATGGAACGAATAGACGCGTCACGCACCATTCGCACAAGACAAAGTGATGGTGTACAGTATTGGGGAGAACAAACACAGATTGTTGCGAGCTCTAGCAGCGGACTCATCAAGGACCTGTAACACCGAGAAAGCTGAGGAAATACTAACGAGATTATGCAACCACGCAAAAGCCGCTCTGACCGCTACCAGGATATTCTGCGTCTACAAGTACGCTGTCGTCATCTGGGTGGCCGTCGGGATTTGGTGCACCCGACATGATGTCAAGGATGAAAGTGAAGGAGTCCATGTGAAGTTAGGCAAAATTACTTGGAAGCAAGATGGGGTGCGGGGGATGATGAAGTTTCTAAGGGGTTATAGCAGGTGTTCCCTCTGCTCTTATAGTATTGACAAGTCGTATTGTTCGTGAACAATGAAGTCTAGTTTCGCATCGAAGGTGGGATATTCGCGTGTGGAAATTCTGGTCGGTGGGCTGGCCCTCGTCCGATCGCACATGTTTGGTAGCACCTCGTGGAACACAGGGACAATGGCGACAATGGGGGACATCATGCTTGCCGGTATCGACGAAGTTCCACATCGGCCATCCCAATTAGGTCGGCAATGTCACTAGGCGAACGAACAATGATCCCAATGTCTCAGTGTGTTTTCAGTGGGCATTGTCCTCAAAGGTCCGACAGCCGAATTAGTGGAACCACTGCCCACGCCCTCCACTCAAAAGCTCATTACCATCCACCTTTCCCTCAGATAAATACTTGACCGCCCCTAGCCATTTGTAAGAAATCTTCGCTCTGTAAATTGCATCAGCAGTTCCCACTACACCTGCGCTACACTTGCACTCCTGCACCTTTGCACTACATTATCCAAACAATGGACTCCTTCATCACCATCTCTGAGTTCCCAGAGCTCCCACAAACCCTCTCATCGCCGTCACGCTCTGACGTTGAGGATCTCGTCCTCGTCGACGAGGACACGAAGGGGGGCTACCCAGGCTTCTGCGTAGTTGCGTAGGCCATCCCTGACACCCCGCATCCGAGATCTGGGCATTTGAACCACTTGGTCCGTCCTCATTACTCTACGCTTATGAATGTTGTTTCTGACCTGCCCCATTTCATCAGTCTGGTCAATGCTACATCAATCATCTCTCATTTCCATCATTTTGGCGTCACTCGTCTGCACCACACATTGATCCGCTAACTTAAAGCTGGTCGTGCGGGTGCACCCAGCTATTTATCGCAGCTGTATTTTTACTACCGAGGATTTTCTTTCGTTCTGTTGTATCTCCTTCCGGTCGGGTTTTAAGCCCTCATCCACTCTTTACCTTTGACTCTTTCACATTTTTCAGTTCTACTAGGGTACGATTACTAGCACGGTCCCAGTGTGTTGTTGCAGTCGATCGTTAGTTGTGTATTTTAGTACATCCAGCGCCCTCCGGATACCGCACTGAGTGTGTTTGAACAGAATATTCCGGATCGTCCCTGACCTGATTTTTTTTCGAGAAACTATTCAATTATTGCGAAGTGAGAAATAATTGCCTTGAGAAACTTAGCAACAACGTAATTCCAACATCAAATTCTTGCCGCTCGCCGTCACTGTGCGCTCCTAAGAACATGAACGGCTCTATTCTTCGTCAAAGGCTGGGTGGGTCTGATGTTCACCTCAAGTCTCCCGTCGGTGTAAAATTGGGTCCAACTACCGAGCAAGAATACCTTAGCGACAGCGCCTACGACCGTTTTCAGAAGTCCAAGTCCACTCTGATCCACGGAGATGAAGTATCCTCGCCGTCGCAATACGAGTCTGGTAGCGACACTGGCGCAGAATCAGATGGCGCTGCAGTAGTATCGCCATCTCAGGAAGGGCGGTCGAGCTCGCGGACTCCTTCAGCGGCTTCAACACCTCCGCTTCAGTCACCTTCCCGAAACGGGGAAGACACCCTCGAAGCTGCGAGTAACAGAGCCTGGTACGAGTTTGACCTCTCTGTCGTGATCGCCCTGGTCTCTCCAATTGGGAACTGGTTGACTGGAGGCGATCATGTCAAAAACATTCTCCTGATTCTCCTTCTCATCTTTTACCTCCACCAAATTATCGAAGGTGTGTACTAGCGTCTCAATTCTGCTATAAGAGACTCAGATGTGATAGTTCCTTGGAGCCTTTACCTGATGTCCAGACCACGCCGAGGAGCAGCACCAGATAAGGACGCTTCCGTCGAGGGTCGTTACCACCGTGTAGCTTCAACTGAGCTGCGCTCTCTGGAGCTCTTCTATCTCTCATTGACTGTCTTATCGCCTTTTCTTGGTGCGCTGCTGCTCCGCACCGTTATCGTCACCGTTTCAGGCCCCACGACCATCTCTTGGTTCAGCACATCGCTTTTTGTGCTCGCTACCGGTATGCGTCCGTGGAAACACGCTGTCGAACGCCTCAGGGAACGCACGACGGACTTGCATGATGTCATTCATTATCCTCCGTCAGAGGCACAGAAAACCCAATTACAGCTCGAGGCTTTGGTGGAAAGGCTCGCGCAGGTCGAGGCCGAGCTCAAAGCATCAAAGAACCAGCTGGAAAGTTTCACGACAGAGATCTACGAGCACGTAGAGGATGCAATTGATGTTGTCGAGAAAACGGCACGTAAACAGGAGAAGAAGACTGAGGTTGCAAAGAGTGCCCACGAGACCAGGTTGATGAAACTGGAGCAAAGCGTAGAGGCTTTGCTGGAAAGGAAGGAGATTCGCGCCGACGGTCCCACGTTCTACGGCAGCGTTACCAGAGCCTCCACTTTTCTCTCTGCTTTGACCGACCAGGTTTACCCTATCCTGCCAGGTTGGGCAAGCTTAAAGGACGAAGGACCTCCATCCCCACGGTCATCTCCGAAATCAGGACGTTCTCGCGCTGCGTCCAAGCTTGAAACTATACCGGAAGTTTCCACTTTCCAGCCCAAATCTTCCAGACAGCCGTTCTCTTCCCTCCGCATTCCTGGCTTGGGTCTCGTGCTGCGTATCGGAGACCTTGCGACGCTCCCAGTCCGCCGCGTTGTAGCTTATCTCCTCGCGGGACGAATTTACACACCAAGCAGGGCTGTATCACCGCTTTAAAGTATATATGCCATTGTATGAACTACACACCAGCCCGCTCTCCCAGCAGTTTCCAACCCACGTATCCATATCCACCACCTCTCGTCACGGACATACGCATTCTGTCTCAAAAGCATCATCTGTACGACTTCATCAGTTTCCTGAGTATATCATTATTCACGAGCTCCTGTGTGCGATACTTTACCTGTTTAGTATTCTCTCGAGTGTTACGTTAGTAGTTCCGATAAGCCTGCTTCATGCCCGCGCGCACCGGAGATACGTGGACTGATGTGCGATTGCAGCAGACGATTCCGTTGCTTCTGAACGCTATCCAGGTTCTTTACTATTTAGCGTGGACTTGATTCCCAGAAACACGAACCTTTACACCTTCCATATCGGGTGACTACTTTCATACCTGCCTTTCTTGGATTCACTCTTCCGCTAAAGCCAGTCGGTAATCGACCTGGTTTTGACGTCCCATGACGATGCCCTTGTACTTTCTTAGGAGGTGAGCTTATTAGGCTGCAAGGATCACCCCCAAGGTGGCGCCTTGCCTTTGTATTCCGGCCCAATGTCAAATTTTGGCTGTACGAAGGTGGTGACCGGAATTTAAGAATGCAGCCCCTTCAATGTGTGCGAGAATCTCCAACTTTTGGATACCCCTCTTCATTCTCTTCCTGACGCTTGTTGTGCTGTTGCGATGCAGGCTGAGATACCGGCGCTGTCATTCATTTCTGCGGGACTTGTCCTCATCCCCGTAATCTGGTATTTTCGCGCTCGCAACATTGCTGCGGTAGCCATCGGCACATGGCTCTCGGTCACAAATATAATATACGCCGTTGATGCGCTAATTTGGGCCCAAGACTTTGACATCAAGGCATCGGTGTGGTGTGATATATGTACGTTCATCATCACTACTGCTTGACCTGGTCTAACTTGAGCCATCCTTGCAGCAACAAGCTTTATCACTGGTTCACATTTTGCGCTGCCTGCGGCATGCCTCTGTATATGTATCCATCTCGAACGTCTGGCGTCTTTCTGCCAGACCTCCACTCCTGTAGCAAAAAGACGTCGTATTGTATTTGAAAGTGTAATGTGCTTCGGATTGCCCGCTGTATATATTGCCTTGCGTATGTTATTTAAATTCAAGATCTTCTGTTCATACTATCTCTAATACTTATTTTTATCAGATCTCATTGTCCAACCTCGCCGAGTTGACTTGTATGATGGCTTTGGTTGTCGTCCTGCAACTTACCCAGCAGTCACGGCCGTCTTTCTTGTCTGGATACCTCCCTTCATACTTGCGTTTGCGACCATCGTGTATGCCGGTAAGTCCGGCGTGTTTAATATTGGTTTCACTATGCTTATGGACTATTTTAGCGATTGCTTGGCGCCATTTCCTCGTTCACGGGGTTCAGTTTTCTCGCGACGGCGCGCGAAGCTCAGCCTCCTCTCTTACCTGTAACCTGTACATCCGCCTCGTCGGTATGGCTGTATTGGAGGTGGTCTCCTCCGTCGCGATGGCCGTAGTCGCAATGTGGTACACGCTATCCCCAGGGCTGGTTCCTATGACGGACATGTCAAGACACCTGAACCAGGTGTTGATGTGGGGCTCTGATGCGATGACGGACACCATCCGGACAGTGCTGATGGTCGAATGGGTTGGTGTAGTTATCCAGTCGGCAATCTTCTTCGGACTCTTTGCCTGCCGGATGGAAACGCTCAACCAGGCGTGGCGAGCCGTCCATCCGTTGCGGCAGCTTTTCAGCAGCAGAAAGCGCCGTGGGGTTACTATGTTCAGACAAGGAATGTCTATGAGCTCGTCTATGGGGCAAGTCGATTCGCAATGCGTTAAGGTGATTGTGCTCACCCGAGTCTGTTAGCACTTCTGCACCAATCCTGCCCGTCGCTATTCTTGACTTCACGGCTGCTGCAAAATCTTGCAGTAGTACAGACTCTCGTCACGGGCATTCCATAGACAAGTCTCTTCCATCGACACCTGACCCTTCGCGACCTCCATCTCTTGCTGAGACAGCAGAGGGAGTAGAGATAACTGGTATCGATCCAGCTCTTATCCCCCTCGAGTCACCTTCTGGACGATCAGCCATCTCAGCGATCCCATCCTCACATAATTCGCTAGAGTCTAACTTCGATCCTCGACAACTTGCTCTGCCTTCTGACGAGTGGCCAAAACCTCCGTCTACGATCCCCGTTCGTCCGCCCCGTCGTTCAACGAGCTTGGGATTCATTCCTAAGCAATCTGAGATCCGAGTTGCAGCCCTTCATCGAATTTCGAGGGTACGCTGAATGCAATCAGGCTGCTCTTACCGCGCTGAAACCTCGAGAAGCTTACAAGCCCACCCGATAGCCTACGTGACGGAGGCCAAGAGAACTAGATGATGATCGGGAAACTTCAGATTTTACCCTCCGACAATTGTAACCTTACCAACTCTCACGTTCTTTCCACTGTCTCCACTCTTTGCATGTAGCCCTAGGAATCTGCCTTAGATTGTTTAATTCGACTTCTTGTACAAATCATATCATGACCAATGATGTACCATACTTATACGCCCTCTTCCTGCAGGCAAGAGGTGGGCAGTGCCTTGCACAAATACTATACATCGTCCAAGGCATCGTCTAAAACATCTACATCATCATGTGAAGTGCTCGCGGCAACACGTGATATCAGTTGATTACGGCAACTCCCGCTCTTATTGTCTTTGACCTTTCAGGGCAGTCGCTATTGTCTCCAATGTCTCACTGCGCGGCCTCATAAGTTACACGGCTGGCGGTGGGTTGTTTGATTTCGAACCCCCACGTTCTGCAATGTCCCGTCTCCAACCGCCCACAGTCCAAGCGGTTCTTGCACGATTGCGCGCAAACCTAACCTCTCCAGAACTCCCCGCCGCGACACTCGTCCATGGTAACTCTTTGTATTTGCTAATAGTGCCGGGAAACTACGCCCTTCGATGCGGTATGGTTTGGTCAAGGTATTATCCCTTCTTGGAACAAGGCCGCTATCCTCCTCCTGGTTTCCCTTGACTTGTCTCTGGTAACCTCTCATTCATTCTCATGCGGCTGTTCCCCGAATGGTGTGGGCAACTTTGTCGTGGCGCCAGTTCACGACGACGTTATTCGATCCCTCTTCTTGTCTGCTAGCCACTTATGCACTCCTTCAACTTGTGTGTGCACTTGGTTCTAGACTGCGTGGGAATTTCTTTCCATGATGGTGGATTTTGCTTATCGCCTCTCTTTCCCGACAGGTGAAGCTCCCTGAATATTGTGACGGGCCTCTGATAGATCATGGGAGCATCCGGACATGTGCTCCCAAGCATCGGAGCCTTCGAACCTCCATTTGACGTGGTGCGATGACATTTTTATCCGCTTTACCTTTTCGGTGTACAAACGGACTTCCCGATATGGATGTTGGTTTATGCGTCGAAAAGGCAATGCCGATATCTGCAAAGAAGTTCGTCAACTTTGAACACGTTTAGTCGCACCCGAGGACAAGGGGACACCCAAATCCGATCATAAGGTATATGTGCTCCTAAACGCTTTAATAGGATGCCTTCGCAAGGCGATGACTCGTAGCCCTACCCGTGGACTTTTTCCTGTCCTCTGCTCATCAGCCAGCCTTCGAATCGCCAGCGCTTCGATCCTGGTCAGCCCCTTTACCCGAATTCAATCGTCTGCAACTGCGTTGTAAAGATGGCTGAACCCCCGAACTGGTTTTTCTCCATGTGTGCTTTCTTCGGGTTTGTACTCGTCACAATCCCCCTTCCATGGCACCTTGAAGGTCAGTCACATGCGCATACTTCGTCCAGATGTTACCGGGCCTAACATGCAGTATAGCCTGGAACACTGGTACCTGCTTGTATATGATCTGGACAGGGCTCGCATGCCTTAACCAGTTCATTAACTCGGTGGTTTGGAATTCGGACGTTATCAATCGGGCCCCTGTATGGTGTGATATCTGTATGTTTTCGCGGTCCCGTCTGTTGATCGTCGCTCACGGAAATCATGATCAGCTACTAAGTTTATCATTGGGTCTGCGGTCGCCATTCCCGCATCTTCCCTGTGCATTAATCGACGCCTGTATCACATCGCATCGGTCACCTCTGTGACGAAGAGCCGCGCTCAAAAGCGACGCGATGTTATGGTTGACCTAGCAATCGGCCTTGGTCTCCCTATCTTGGAGATGATTCTCCGTAAGTGTTATGTGACAGCCACTGCGTGTGAGCTCATGTTCACGTTGGGACAGACTATATTGTGCAAGGTCATCGTTTCAACATCTTTGAGGAAGTGGGGTGCTATCCATTCACTTGGAATACTCCGCCGGCCTACGCTCTCGTCTTCTGCTGGCCTCTTGCCATTGGTGCCGTCTCTATTTACTATTGCGGTACGTACCTTACAATTGAGTTTTGCGCTAAATTCTGATGATATAATACAGTCATGACCATTCGAGAGCTATCCATCAGAAGAGCCCAATTCAAGGAGCTTCTGTCCGCGAACAAGAACTTGAGCTCTGGTCGATACTTTAGGCTCATGGGGCTTGCGGGTGTGGAAGTCGTGTGCACCGTCCCCCTTGGCGCTTACTCGATCTACTTGAATTCCTCTGCGGAGCCCATTCAGCGCTGGGTTAGTTGGGCCAACACCCATTACGACTTCTCGCGCGTCGGCCAATACCCCTCTGTCGTATGGCATGAGAACCAGTTGACGGTTATTTCCATCCAACTTAGCAGATACTTCATCATTATCTGCGCCCTCATCTTCTTTGCCTTCTTTGGCTTTGCTGATGAAGCGAAGAAGAATTACCGTCTTGCATATGAGTCTGTTGCAAAACGGGTTGGTCTTTCCACCGGATCAATGTCTACCACCGGAACTTGGACTGCCAACGGGTACGTTATCTATCATTATCGAGTTGGCCTCTATCTAATATCGGAATTTCCATCAGATCAAAGCCAGATATGTCCTATAACAGCCGCTCTGGTACCATGCCCGTTTTCATCACTCAACGCACGGAGCGCAAGCGTGATTCTCTCGCTTCGTTCTCGACGGATCTTTCTCTTGGCGACTTTGGTGGTGCTCTGGATGACGTGAAGAAGGACTCTTACTCCCCGACCGCGTCAGGCGGATCGATATCGAAAGAAACCCTTCCTATCTCTCCCGTCGACTCGAACGACATTCCTCTACCCACTCTCCCAGAGCCAACACTCGATATCAACGCAGTCCCTCGACACATCCCCGATGCACCCGAATCACGGAGAAGCTCGATTGATGTTGTCTGAGTGCTCTGTGCTCATCCGTGACCTGTGGTACCCATTTCCTTCTGTTGAAACGTCTCCCCCATCGTTTTTTTCGTTCGCTTTCATGGTATTAGTGTTGTTTGGCGTCCAATCATTGTATTGTTAGCTCTTCTCCCGGATCTCTCTTGCTCCTTTAATCTCTGCCGTAGTGGATACCCAATTCTCACTGAACTCTCGTATCGCTATTGCTATGTATATCTGGGTTTGATAGAAATTGTAGCAACTCCTACCTTACGAGACAATAGATCTCTTTGAATTCTGACCTACTACATGCGTGAGAACAGTCGGGCAACCGTTGCGGTTAGACGAGCTTCCAGTCGGCAGTGAGATGAGTGCTGCAGCTCTGGATCTCTGGTTGTGGCCAAGCTTTGGCTCGGTCACACGTTTCAATTTGTTCGAGTTGCTTGGCCGCGCTGCTCCCTCTTTGCTTACTAGGTTTTTGTCACCTGAGGAAACTGTCCCTGGGTGTTTAACGATGGTGGTCACTTGACAGCACTAGTAGTCTGATTGACTCGCTCAGGCTCACGCCCAGCTTAACAAAGCTGAGGGCGCTTCGCCCATGGTCATGACTCCATGGGATTACTGCATCCTCTCGCGAGTTGAACCAAGGACGCCACATGGGTTTAATGCACCCTTACCAGTCTAAGCCAAGATAATGCCACAATTACCTTGAAGGTCCCTGGATAAGCTGCCAGCAAGTCCCGGGCCGCCTGGTCTCAGCCAACATCCATCAAAACCTTGTTTTGGGCCAGGGGCATTCCCCACCGACTGCGAGGGTGTCTTTGATTAGCGGCGCAGAGGATGAGAATCTGTGCCAGGAGATGTGTCAACAATCCTGGGGTATGGCATCAGGCTAGCGCCCGTGGAGGGTATATCAACCTCGATTCTACGACGAAATTATCGTACCTTGCCGAAAGATGAGCTCTGCAAACACCCTCGTTGGCTCCGACCCTGATGTTATTCGTGGTCGGATTGGTGAGTGAAACGGTTGTTTCCCCAAAGCTCTATCCAGTGTGACGGTCATGCCTCTACTCCGTAGATCGCCTTGCTCCTGGTGCCGAACAATCTTTGGTTGCCACAGACGCGTTGATTGCCAAAGTTGCTGCAGGCGAGTTTGCTTCGTCTGTGTATCGCTATAGATCATCCTTGACGTGTGTGCCAAACCTTCTAGCTAAGGGCAACGACAAGGAAGTCAAGCGGCTTGCCACGAAGATTGTCAGCGGTGCCAACCAGGTAATCGAAGTCCTAGAAGGTCTTGCCGAACTCCATCCCGTCGCTAAGGTGAGCGCTCGAGTTTTTTGACTTGGTGGTAGCTTCGCCGTTGACTGTTGATGGTGCAGGCGACTGTCACTATCTTCAAGGTAACTATGCTCAGCATGCTAATTCACCCCCGACTGACTGTTTGAGAACTTTGCAGGCGCTGATCAAACTTGAGTTGGATCGACGTGACAATAATGAACAGATTGCCGTTATATGTCACTCCATGGTGAGCCCATATTTTCTGTGTTGAGCTGGCGTTAAACTTGATGACCCTCAGACGTCCTTGATGTATGTGCTGAAATACCTCGCCCCAATCATCGACATCGACGATGGTCTGAATGCCGCTCTGGAAGAGGAGCTCACGAACATCGCCAGCAACATGCAGGAGTTTGGTGAGGGACAACGAAGTAACAGTTGATGTGCCTGACTCAATACGAATTTCAACAGGAAACTTCTCCAAGTGAGCTCGAAATCTCTGCTTTCAGCATAGATATTTACATATTCGTCTAGTGTGTACTACAAGTACAAGAACAGTATATGTAGGTGGTCCCGTGTCTGGGTCATTCTTCTTCACGGTTTTACTTATTTGCGCAGTCCGGGTCTGTCGTTCTGCAGAGTATAAGGATCGTCTCTCGGGCTTCCAGGTGTCATTTACAGAGCAGAAGGGCAACCTTCAGCAGCTTATTAGCTACCGAGTTGCAATCGAGACCCATGACACTGCTGGTCAGATTGCGGTGGTCGCGGCGAATGTCGAGAAGATTATCAGTAAACTCGGAGAGTCGACACCGAAAGAGGAGCAAGCCGCCAAGTTCATTCAACAAAAAGGCGGCCCGGACGCAGTTTTATATGTACGCAGTTTCCTCCAGATTTTCCGCAACCTCTGTTAACCAGCTGTGGTTCATTTGTAGGATGATGCCCTCCTGGCCGGTGTCGCAAAGATTCTTGGAGAGAAGTTGAACGGCTCTATGAAGACGGCATTACGGGATGACTTGGATGCCCTTCTCTCAGCGAATCTGTGTGTTTCTGCCGCCCGTGCCTTGCCTTTTGTGAAGGGTCATTAATCCGCGAACTTCGATTAGCAACCAGTTCATTCTCAAGGTCGACGGTGCCAAATGGCAAATCGAGGAAGCCGTTGAACGATCGACAAGTACAATCCTGCGTCGAGTAAGTGGTCTTTCTCTCCCAGACAACACTGAGCATCGAATGCTTCTGCTTCTCAGCTCGACGCTGGCCCACACGAGCTTATTGAGGACGAGGACGTGAAGGTCGTTTGGAAAGGTAAGTCCTACATTCGATTCCCCTAAAAGTAAGCATATGCTGAGTACGTGCTCAATAAGAAATGGTAAGCCCAACATCTTTTGCATTGAGAGTTGCCTTGCAAGCGAATCCCTCCGGTGTAGCAATGGAGGACCAGCATCAAGTGCAGAGTGTTCATGGACGGTATGCCCACCGCTTTCCCATCCCGTCCTCAAAGAGACTCATAACTGCCTAGCAATCAACGACCACTTCGAAATCAAGTTTAGAAAGCACTTCCAGGACAACGGGGTAGCTCATCCGGATAGCTGGACACTTCCTTTCCTATCCAAAGTGATGTGTATGTCATCATACCAATTTGATGTCAATTGCTCGCTCAGGAGCTGCATCATCAGACCACCCTGCCATTGGAGATGCCATCGATGAGGATGGAAGTGGGTTTGTTTCCGTCCACGAGTGCAATCACTTCATCAAGCAACGCCCGCCCAATTGGAGGTGAGTATATCATCCATATATTATAGTTGGGAAATCTGTTGAGCTTGATATCGCCAGTCTTCCTCAGTGGTTTGCATTGTGAGTCTGCTTGAAAGTCTGAAGTGTCTACCTAACCACTTCGCGGTGACTTCTAGCTGGGCGGCAGTGTGGTTTGACAATAACATTGTGTAAGCGAAGGTCGGCTTGTAAGGTAACTCTCACTAAACCGTATCACATAGGTACTATAACAAGGTTGTCGACATCGTCGATGACATTCGCACCGCTGCAGAGAAAGCGAAGGCCAAGAATAAGGACGGGATCGCCTACTATCTGGTCGTTCTCGACTTCTTGCAGCCCATCATTCTCGACTCCCTTGACTCCGGTATCGCGGAAAATGCTCAGGACGATTGTGATCTACAGGAATTCACTCGTGTGCAAACCGAGTACATGGATCTAGAGCAAGGGCAGGTTAGGCAACGCCTGGAAGAAGCCGACTACTACCTGGAAGATGAAAACATGCTGGTCCACGCCACCAAGTCGACGCGTATAGAGCTGGTGTGTGTCGTTTACTTTCTTTGTCTTTGTCTGCTGGGCTCATTGGCTGCGTAGTCAATCATGTGCCTGCTTACTCTTGTACTTGAACATCACAAAGGCACGATTATCCGAGCCCAAAAGGAGGTCATCGAAGAAGATAAGCTCGTTGATATGGGTGATTCGCTCGCAACTGTATTCTTGGCTTTCAACAACCGAATGGCCGACCTCATTCGTGGATGGAAGCAACAGCGCTTGACCGTCGCCCTTCAAGTCCAGTGCTTCGCTGGCGGCATTTACAGTGGGTGGTACGAAGAGGTGCGCACAGAAGGACTACGTTCACTACAAATTTGACATTCTAACGCATTCTAATTTAGTCGCAAAAAACCGATAATGCCCTTGATCGTCTTCTGAAGTTCTGTAACAACGAGGATGACGACGAAGAGGAAGAAGAGTCTGCGGAGACTCCTGACAAGGTATTTGAGCTCGACTGACCGCCCGTTTAAAGAACCTGGTTCCCCTGACCTTGTCTCCTCGCAGATGTCTGAGTTGGTTGACCGTGTAGCTGCCTTGGAGACCAGGCTTGGCAACATCGAGCATATGCTTCAGATCCTCACTGGAGGCAATCCCTCGAAGCCAACTGTCGGCGGCAATAACGCACGCAGTAAGTCCAGACGCAATGACGTACCCGAGGAAGATCCAGAGGAGGAGCACGAGGTCGCACACCAGGAATTTGACGAGAATGAGGGAGAATACCAGCAGGAAGAAGAAGAACCCGAGGACAGAGACGAAGATCAGGACTACGAATAAAGAGCATGCGATCAACGACTCAGACTGTACAATTGGTGTAACAACTAGTGCATTAAAGGCGCTAAGCCAGCGATTCCCGTTCAACGATTCATATTTGAACCCTGATCTAACTGCCAGCTCACCAGCTGCCGGAAAACCACGACGGACTCGAACTGTGACACCCGGAAGAACATAGAGACCCGTATCTGAGGGGAACAGAGAGCAAGTCAGAATCTACTAGGGCGACGAAGGTTCGAAGGCCGTGCTGAGGATATCGGATAGCCCCTGTGATGGACCGGAAAAACCAAGGTCGTTCAGTTTCACCGCTCTCTTATCTTGAACGATGCCACGAGCTCGCAGAGTCGATTATTACTACCACTTACTCCCTCTGTTAGCTCGACGTGGTGCGGCCACGGGGGAGGTTGAGTGGAGTGCGTGCATTACTAATTTAACCCCCTAAATCAAGGCCGAATCTTGTCACCATGATCAGGAAATACTCTGATATTACGCGTCCACATCGAAACAGCCCCACCGCAGCGCCTCCCAATGCGTGAGGTTCTGTTCTCTCATCTTCCCAACCATGACCACCCCGCAATCACTGACAGATATACTGACATGTTACGCTACACCGTCAGCGGGGATGCACCCCTGTCACACTCTACCCCTAAAGCTTCGTGCCATCCGCGACGCCGGATTCACGTTGGTGGAAATTGCAATGTTTGATATCGAGGGATTCGCAGCACAGGAGCACCCCGGATACAAAAAGATGGACGAGGGGGGCCAGGGCGACATAGAGACGCTCATTACCGTCGCGCGTAAGGTCAATGAAATATGCAGTGAGCTGGGTTTGACGATTCTCGCGGTGCACCCGTGGGTACTCCATTCATGATTAGAGTTTCCTCAAATTCAGTGTTAATCCGTATAGGTTTGAAAAGTTCGAGGGATACAAGGACGCTGGGAGGCGCGAGGACAGCTTCGAACGTGCTTTCACCTACTTCAAAGTCCTGAAAGTGAATACAGCTACCTTCTGTCTGAATTGCAGAATGATAACCCTCGGATATTCAGGAACTGAACTGCCAGATGATGCAGATAGGATCATCCGATGATCCTTCTTCGAGCCCCGATCTGGACATCATTGCCCGGGACCTGCGCCAGCTAGCGGACGAAGCGAACGCCCAAGATCCACCGATTCGTCTGTAAGTCCCCTTGCGAGCGTACGGAGAGCATCAGAAGTTCCTCAAAACACCCAACAGGGCATATGAACTTTGGGCTTGGGGCGCACATGTGTAAGTACAAGCTCCGTCCCTCACCCTCGCACTCAGACCCCAAACTGGCTTTGAATAGGAACACATGGGAAGGCACTTGGGAAGTCTGCAAGCGCGTCAATAGACCTAACTTTGGCCTCTGTCTGGACACATGGCAAATTTGCGGTGAGTCGGCTTGTTATCTTGGAATGTCCAGCTAATCAGATAATGACAGCGCGCACATACATGAATCCCGACCCTTCCAAGGATGGATCTGACTTGTTCTCCGTTTCTGCGGGCGCCCCAGTCGTGCCAGCGATGACGGAGTCACTGCGGAACTTGACTGAGACTTTCGCGGCTCCCAAGTATCGGGAGAAAATATTCTATTTCCAGATCTCTGATGGCAGCGGTCCGGGGAGGGTCAACCCCGCAGAGCTCCTCCAGCAATCCAAGGAACAAGGCATTCCACCCCTCTACCAGTGTTCAACGTCCTGGAGGCCACTCCCGTTCATGGACGACATCTATCCTGGGTCCAACTATGGAGGATTCTTACCTGTCCTAGATGTCATTGAGGCAGTCATAAGAACGGGGTGGAGAGGACCTTGGTCATATGAGGTACGGTGATTGGATGCTTCATGATGGGCAATGCGATCAACCTTGCTAACGACCGGTTACATATGCAGGTGTTTTATCAAGCAGATATGGGCAAAGATGACCAAGAGGTCCCGAAGAAGTGGACCACGGCGGCCATGAAGAGTCATGAGCACATCTTGAAGGCCTTGGCGCCGTTGCATTCTGCCAATGGGGCCCAGGACTAAGCCAAGAGAGTCATAAATATCAGAGTTCACCGTAACGTCCTTTGGCTCAGGCTGGATTGTTCGGTAGAAAAGAGCCTACGACCTTGCTTGTATATGTTTTTCACGAATTGATGAACGATTGCCCCATATACCGGCGGGCAACGTATTGCAGTTGTCGATATTGAATTCTGTAGCTAGGGTACGTCAGGTAATGCTCCAGGACTCACCTCATTTTCGATCGCGACTATCTCTTAACATGACTGAACTGAGGCTCAGGGTCTCGGGCCTTCAGGCTATATAAATAGTCGGGCCTTGCGAGGCCCACTCCCCAGAGCTAGTACTAGCGTCCAGCAAAACTGCACCTTGGCAACAAGTTCCTGCCATCCCTCCAGAGCCATGGCTTTCGGGAAAATAGTACTCCTCATAGCAATAATGATTGGCCAGCACTATTCTGCAACAGCCCCAAACGCACGACCTCCTTCGGAAGAACTCCGCAAGCAAACGGGATGGGAGCTTGTATTTCCGAACCTGGCACGGGTGTTAAAGGTGTGCATTGATCCAGGAAGTATCCACTGGCTCGGAAGCTGATGTTTCCATTCCACAACTTTCAGGTTATTCCGTGGGTGTGGACGTTAGCAGAAGTTGCTGTATTGTTTGCAGCCAGCGACTACTGTCCTCCCGGCGTCTCGCAGAGCATCGTGGACCACCTCGTTCGAAATGAAAACCCCACACAAGCCCTGGCCCAAGTTGGCTTGGTAACGCGATCCTTCCTGGCGGGCAGCTTGTCCAGCATATCCGGTAGCCTCATACGAATCTATTGCTATCGCACGCTCGGCAGGATGTTTACCTTTGAACTGAGCATCCGGAAGGAACACAAGCTGATCACCTCAGGGATGTACTCCGTTGTGAGGCACCCAAGCTACACAGGGGGCATTGGTGTCATACTTGGCTTCTTGTTATGCCATTTCAACCCTAATTCATGGCTCGTTTCCTGTTCGGGTCTATTCCCAAGCTCTGAATCGAAGCTTGCCAAGGCGCTGGTGTATTCGTGGGTTTCGATAGCAGCCGTCACTACGCTTGGGATGAGGAAGCGTATGAATGAGGAGGATGCAATGTTGGAGAAGAACTTTGGTGAGGAGTGGAAGGACTGGGTGAGGAGAGTACCTTGTCGATTGTTCCCCTGGGTATACTGAACAAGTACCGCTACGATGTACATGCTAATTGGTGGCGGATTACAATAGATTCTACTGGTATGGAGGAAAGGTGACAGCGGTTAAATAAAACACCAACAGTGACAACAGCAGAGCAACGTTGCAAACACTGAACTGAGCACAACGCGAGCGTTCCGTAACCAAGAAAAAGAAAAGATGAGTAAAGATGGCAGGCCCCAGAATGTTCAGGGGGGGGAGGAAAGACGCAGAAACTTCATCCAGACAGGCCTGATTTCGTCAGGTACAGTTGGAGCCCCTGCTCGACATACACCTGGAGTCGAGCTCGGAGCTCTCGGATCTTCTCATCCCTTGTATCCAGCCCATACTCAAACGTTGAGAACTGTAACGCGAAGCGCTTCAGCTTTGGCTCTGATTGACAACGCGATTGCACGAGGCCCGCGACGGCGTCTACAGGAACGGCAGAGGAGCACCTGAGCTGGAGCGTCTCGAGAGACGGACATATGCGCTGGAAATCTGATGCACCGTCTGTGCTTGGACTCCCATATGTGAGGGCGGTCAGGAGACTGTGGTTAAGTCGCAGGACGCCTGGGAGGAAGAACATAGTCTTTAGGTGATGAAGTTGCGCGATGCACGACAAGATAGCTGGATCTGAAACATCCATTCGGCTGAAACTGATAGCTTCGAGCGTGTCAGCACACCGCTCGAGGAATGGCAAGCATTCCGTCTCTCCTGTGAACGACCCAAGCGCCAGGCTGACGTTCTTGATTTCAAAGCTACGGAGTTTAGGGAGGCGGAGGGCATCGAAGAAGTGTCGGAGATAAGCGGTTTGAACGTAGACACTGACTTTGAATGTGTGCACGTTAGTGAGGGTGACGGGTTGGATGGTCTCTGGGTCAACATCTTCTATGGTAGCGCCAACGCCAAGGAAGCACGTGGTTAAGTTGGGACACTGGGACAGGATTTGGAGATAGTCGCTGTGGACTGGATTCCAGAAGGAGCTAGCGTCGTATTGGAGGTTGAGCTCAAGGAGCTGATTCCATGGGACTTGGAATTCACGGAGGTCGAGGCTACACCATGATACGCTGAGCCTGCGGAGATTAGGGGCCGAATGTAAGATGAGTGCAGGAGGGTTATCGTTAGCAGGGAGGGAATTGCTGTTTTGCAGCTCGAGATGTTCCAGGTATGGGAGGGGGCTTTGTGTAAACGTCAGGAGAGTGCTGAGTGCTTGAGGTGAGAAGTGGAGGGTGAGTTCCTTGAGCCGGGCTCCGAGTGTAAGAATCTCTTTGTCGAGAAGCATGAGTGCGGCCCATTGAATTTGTGAGCCCCTGGGATGATTGAGGAATACGGATATCGGGACTGCTTTTGATCGGGAAAGCCAGACATGCATTGACATGATCTTGGACTGCATGATTCTTTCCCATTCTTTCGCTCCCGAAGGGAAGTCGACTTGTAGCGTTGTCCACAAGCATGGAAGTGAGAAGAGTAGAGATCGCCAGGAGTGGCAGATCTGGCCGAGTAAAAGGGGGGCCAGCCGAGGATCAGGCTTCGGCATGTCTTGGTCCCGAACAGCATGTTCGAAGATTTTTGCCATAATGTCCGTGGGCATACGACGGACAGGGGACATCAGAGCTTCGAGCTCATGAACGACCCCTTGAACTTCCGCATGCTTATTTTCGAGCCGCTGTACTTCAGCACGTGCACGTTCGATCTCCTTGCTGACGACGGAAAGCTCCTGATTCCGCTCCGCAAGCAGTTCATTGATCTCTTGGGCGTCCATCGGAGAAGGGACACTGTTTGTATGGAAGAGTCGCGAGATAGACGACTGTGAAAGAAGGAGAGGGGCGTCATTAACGAAGATGATCCTTTTTATAAAAGCTGAACTTAGAAATGTCCCGTGGAAGACATACTGGTATTTTTGGGTCCATTGCGGTACGGGACCGGGCAAGGGAGGGGGCACGAGAACCAACGAGGAATGGCATATGGGGAAAGGAACGATTGACCGGTCGGCCCTCCCTTGCGTCCCGTCGTTCAGTTTTTGAGGTGGAAAGAAGGGACACGAGGTACCCAGTGCATCCTCGCCCTGCATATAAGTGCCCTCACTTTACGTGCTGGTTGTCCCTGACACGAGACGATAAGCGCTGCTTGGAGCATATCTTACCGATCTCGTCAGGCAATCTCAAGGTCTATGTAGCTATTAGTACAACTTGAAGTCACACACGCCTTGCGGCGATCAGTGAACAACTAAAAAGAGGGGAGAAAACTCCTGCAGAAGTGTTCCACGACCGATGTCTAGGTCGCCCATGCGGTAATGCGAGTGCCAGGATCGGTGAAACCACGCGGCTCCCGCCAGTCAGGTGACAGTAAATGGGAAGTGCCTCCTCCAGAATGGCCATCACTGCTACGGTGCTACAAAGTTTCATGTAATTGACGCCCAAGATTGAACCTTAAGACGCTGGAATTATTGACTCTCAGCCAAGTTCCACTGCATCCGCTCTACCGTCATCATGGTAAACGAAGAACAGCTGGGGTCACGATGGTGGGGCACGGGGCCTCGCAGATGGGAAAGTGTCAATTTGGTTTTGTTATTTCTCAAAGCTGTTGCAAAATACAGTCAAACAATCACCACCACGCTTTATCGACTTCTGTGGCACAAGGCATACGCGTCGCGGTGAGTGGATCACATATATACTTTTTGTGGCTGATTCTTACCGGTTTGCAGTCCAGTACCACCACAAACCTCAATTATGTCTTCATCAATGGCTGTAGACTCAACTACGCCTCCACCAAAGCTGGTGTTGGACGAGTTCATCGCCAAAGCACTATCATCAACGCCTATGGAACTACATCCGTTCTTTGAAGCATTCAACAACCTTTATACCAGAAAGTAGGGCCCTCGCATGTAGTGTACAGAACAGAACTCATACTCTATCGCAGGCTCTGGCACCAGCTCACCCTCAAACTATTTGAGTTCTTCGATCACCCCCTTTCCAAACCGTTCCGAGTAGATGTCTTCCAGCACTTCGTGCGGGACTTTGAGTCCAAAATGAACCAGCAAAGGCTAGTGGAAATGGGGACGAGAGTTTCGAAGGAGATAGACAGTCAGTTGCTTCTTTCCGGTCATCCGTTCTATCGAAATTCATTGCCTCGCGAAGATCCACAAACACAGCTTACATTCCTCACATCCCTCCTTTCTCGGATCGATGCCGATAAATCAAAGGAGGCTTATGTGTTACTACTTGCAAATATCGCACATGCGAAGTTGGTGTATGGCGATCTGGAAGGCACGAAGAAAGATATGGACACAGCTTGGAAAACGCTCGATCAACTTGAGGGCGTGGACAATGCTGTGAATGCATCCTACTATCGGGTTGCTGCGGACTACTACAAGGTCATGATTCATCCAGAACTTTCTACCATTCATATGTCTGATTCATCAGGGGCTACAGGCGAAAGCAGAGTATGCGCCGTATTATAAGCACTCTTTGCTCTATCTGGCATGTGTGGATATTGGAACGGACCTCACGTCAGAGGAACGTTTACTGCGCGCGCACGACCTTGGTATCTCGGCATTCCTCGGGGACACGATCTACAATTTTGGAGAACTGGTGAGTTATTCCGGCGATTTGAAAACGTCTACTTTTGTATTGTGCCTGCGAGAGGCGATTACTGACTTGACTTCATCGGTGTTAGTTGATGCATCCAATACTCGACGCGCTGGACAACACGCAGTATGATTGGATCAAGAAGTTGCTCTTCACATTCAACGAAGGAAACATTGGCAAATTCGAAGCCTTGGCGCCACTGTTTCCGCAGGAGGTGCGTGCATGTTGCGTGCGGAGAGCCGCGCCGAACGGAATGTTCCTGACACCCGAGCTGTGCAATAGCCCATTCTGGAACAGAACTATCCATTCCTTCGACAGAAGATATGTCTCATGGCGCTCATAGAGTCCGTGTTCAAACGGAGCGCGAATGACCGAACGATGTCATTCCAAACTATCGCCGAGGAGACGCGACTTCCACTGGACGAGGTAGAACACCTTATCATGAAGGCGCTGAGGTGCGTTTGGTTCTTCGCTGAATAGTTTCTGACAAGAACGCTGCGTGTACTGATTATCAATATGTCAATCCATCCTGCCACTAGCCTCAAGTTGATTCGGGGTTCCTTGGACCAGGTAGATCACAAAGCACACATAACGTGGGTGCAACCGCGTGTGCTGTCACGGGGACAGATCGGGGAACTCGCTACGCGACTGGGGGCGTGGATAGACAGGTTGAGCAGTGTAGAGGAGCGGATAGCGCCAGAGGTGTCGGCGACGGCATGAGGCATTGTGTCATGACTCGGTAGATATGACAGAGTTCTTGCAATGGACGATACGGTCGATCGATTTTGAGCATGCTGTATTCATTTCGTGGTGTGCACGATGCGCTCCCGGATCTGATATGAAGTTTGAGTGGGTGATGTAGAGAAACACGATGCAGGAAGCCGAACCCGAAGAGTGGTCGGGAGATTGTCGTGTGAGCCCTAGTGGGTATGTTTGAGCCCGTAGTTAGGGAACAGTGGCGCTACACTTGAAAGCAGGTCTTCCTGATTTAGGATCCATAACTAGTCCAACTGCATCGTGCCGTCCAGCAACCGTTTCTTGAACACAACATTTTCGTCCTCATTGCATCTCCACGACTTCACGGTTCAAAATATTTTCACAGTCCCAGAATAAAGTCACAAACATATCTGTGAAACGTGCTGCCAACTGACACGCCTCCTTGAATACCAATAAAGGCATTTGAACGCGAAGCTGCCTCCTGCACTTCATATCCGATCCTCTCTCTGTCCATTTCTCAATATTAACTCCCCCAGAGATTATCACTTTTATCCAGGTTCCGTCTCTGTCGTCTCCCTGTCATGTCAAAGCAGACAGAGTCGACCTGTAAACCTCCCTCTGCTCCTACTTTCTCCTTCACTGCCCCCTTTCCTGCATCATCCTCTGTCTCTCCAATCTCCCCAAGCACTTCTTCTGCTCTCAAACAGAGACGCGTGTCGCTTGCGCTTCCGTCATCCCCTCGCCTCGTGCCAGCGTGGAATTTTCGTGACGACACGGGCTTAGACTCACACGTCGCCGAAACCTCTGGTCTAATGCCGGAACGCAAAGGCAAGATGCGCAAAATCGCTGACGATGGCGACGCCCGCGAGTCAGACGGCTTCATTATTCAACAGAAGAAACAACGCAAGAAATGGTCCGAAGAAGAGACCCAAATGCTCGTCGACGGATGCAACACTGTACGTTTCCATGTATACTCCAAAATAAGCCCATTGTATTCACAAATGTCCTTTCTTAGTGGGGAGTCGGCAACTGGAAGGCCATACTCAAGGATCCCAAGCTGAAATTTGACAATCGCTCGCCAGTTGACCTCAAAGATCGGTTAGTGTCAACCTTTCATCTCCGTCTCTGCGTCGCCTAAATTGCTTCCACTGCCTCAGCTTTCGAACGTACTTTCCCGACGCGTACAAGGAACATTATCCCAACGCAAAGACTCATCTATCCAGTAAAGTACGCTCAACACTGCCTGATGGCCGTTCCATCTTCGAAAAGACGCGCAGCAAGAAGCGCCGTCCCTTCACAGAAGAGGAGGACCGTGCGCTCAAGGCTGGCTATGAGAAGCATGGCACTGTATGGGCGACTATTGTCAAGGACCCCATCTTTCAGGAGCAGAATCGTCGCTCCACAGACCTCCGTGACCGCTTTCGGAATGCTTTCCCTGAACTCTATCAGGCTGCAGGCTATAAGCCGCGCAATGCACCAAAGAAGCGAAGGGAGAGCGGTGTCCATCTCCCTGTTCGCGCAGCAACTGATGATCAGCTCACCACGAGCAGCAGCCATATCGGCCCAACCAGAAAGAGGCGAGCATCACGGCAAGGGATGTTCAGAGGCGGTACCAAGAGCGTCCCCGACAGCACGAGTTGCTCTGAGGACGAAGAGAGCTCTGGTGGTGAAGAGGAGGGCAACGGCAGGCTGTTCAAGTGCCCTCCCATCACAACGGAGACATCCCAGCCTGATGATGCTCCTTCCTCCGCAGAACCATTCGCGGAGATGGACATGGAAACCATCGACCCTTTATCCGAGCCCCTGTCAATACCTGACTTCATGCCAAGTGCTTCGCACTCGCTGTCGGAACTGACAGACTCATCGCAGTCTCAAACCACTTGGTCCAGCTTGGAAACGCCGATTCACTCGAGCAGCTGGTCCACTAACGCTGGATCCCCGACATCATCGCACATCTCTTCCGACTACCCCTTCAATCAATCGCCCTTTATGCGTCGCATGCCAACCATTGGTAAATCTGCGTGGGGAGCGCAGGACTGGTTTTCTGCCAATCCCCGGCTCGATACGTCGGCGTTTTCGAGCAGTGGCTCATCCTTTGCGGACGGCCTTTCTCCAGCTCCCTCATCCCCGTTCTCCTTTCATCACCTCAACCATGGAGTCATGGATCGCTACGATCTGTTTCCCACTACTTTTCCCCACGACTTTGCCTCTGAGGCCGGCATTGGTGACACCCACTCCACATTCTCAGACCCCGAGATGTTTCCCACTAGCAGTTTCAGAGGATTCACCCACCACTCCGACTACGCTGGTGACCTCATCTTCGGTGCACGGACCCATCAGCCACAGCCGTCGTATTATGGCCCTGGTTTCGGCTTCGGGACTCCTGGGCTTGGACTGTCAGGCATGCAACAAGCTTCTGGCATGCATTCCATGCAGATGCACACACCCGCTCTCCCCGGTATCGACGAAATCGAGCTGGCGTCGATTACGCTCAATGATCAGGTTGAGATCCCGCATGACCCCTCGTCTAGCGCTGCCGAAATTGGCGTGCAGAAAGACGACCCGGAAGCGTCTATGAAGCTCGCGTCGACTATTGATTTGTTCGCCATCGTTCCTCACAACATGGAGGACATCGTTGATCTGACACATTCTACTCCACCTGCTACACCCCTTATCACGTCACGCCCCATGCGCCCTCATTTGCATCTTCATTCATCCTCGTCGCATGGTCGATCGATTTCTGTACCTCCGTCTGAGCCGCGGTCGACGGTGGCACGCCCCGCACAGGTGCACGGACATTCACAACCGCTTCTCGCAACCACGCGCTCTCTGCCATTCTTCGAGGCACTCCCTCCCCCAGCCCACACTTCAGATCCCGCATCCCTGCATGCTGGTCCTGACGCTCACGCCACCCACTTGGCTACTGATTTGTGGAGGCCATCGAACCCGAACGACCTTCAGAATTTGCCGTTCCTGGACTTGCATTATTACAGCAGCAGCCACCCTGGGGAAGGACATCACGACACGAGTCAAATGGCGACGGACGCCTCGAGGCAGGGCCAAGCCCTCGATTTAGCACGCTCGAGCACATCCCTTAGGTCTGCGCCTCCTACCGTTCCCTACTCGACCGTCTCCCAGGCGCTTCAGACGGCTCAGGCACTGCTCGCAGGCGCGAATACCGGTACGCGCCAGCAGCATGCCATACATCATCGTGGGATGAGCTTCGTCTCTCCTCAGGACCTTCAATTGCGCAAAGTTAATGATAATAAGCGCAAGCGGGCCAGTTGGGACGGGGGTGCTTTTTAAAGCGCTTCTAGCTACCCACCACCTCTCTTTCTCATTTAATGTTACGTGGACTCGGATCTCTCTTTCCACCCCTCATCCTCATTCTCCCTCATATCTCGTTCCGTTCACTCATTCCCCGTCTCTCATGTTCCACATCCTCATTTCCGCATGTTTCGCTTCGTTCCGTCACACTCGCATTTCTTGTTCCTTACGCCTCCTCCATGTCCCCTGTGCAGCCCCTAGTTTGGGCCACTACGTTATCGCATCATGTCCCACTTTTCAAGCTGCCATTGTTTTCTCCTCTCACTTTTCGATAAGAAATTATGCATTTATAATCAGTGACAAGATCCTGGTAGTCAATTGTTATGGTCTGGGTACTATAGCGACTGCTAGCTAGGAGGTGATGCCTTGAAGGCTTCTGGTTGCCTCTACATTCATATTTGAATGTCTTATTGTCGAATTAGTGACAGCTACAGAATATAATATGTTTCGTGGTTCAAGGCATTATGACCGACGGGAGAATGTAGGGGCCACTTGCGCTAGGCTTCTCTGCGGACATGGATTCGCTTTGACCCACCCAACTGCGGCTAAGTCCTTGCTTGCTAGTATAGTACTATGTATTAAATCAAAGAGATACAGTTAGATAATTTTAGACAGGACGCTGTAGTAACCTCTATGAGGCAATCCTTGAAGGCCCAGCCTCTGCATTTATATGCGAGTAACCCATCACCACATCGCGGACGCCAGAGTTCGATGACTGTTCTTGATCTGCGTTTTGTGGCAAAAGGAACTCAATATCTTCGAACATATGAGGGAACAAGATAGCCAGCATGTCATTCACTCTGTAGAAGCATGCCAATCAACCAGCTGGTCATATATGTAACAGAGTACGCCACTTACTTGAATATGAAATCGCCTTTCTGAGCTGATTGACCGTTCTTCCCTCCTTTCTTTGGTGAGTCGATGAGCTTCTTTTCGGAATCCATGGCGAAGGACGTCACGTTGACAGATCCCGCTGAATTGTCCTTGGTATAGAGGGAAAGGCCTTGTCTCGCTGCTAGGTCAAGGATATTCTTCTCGACGGTGTCTATCATCGAGGTTAGGACTCTGACTTTGTCACACATATGTCCGGCGTACCTTCGGCATAGTAACAGAATACTAGTTTTCTCCAGTAAGCGACGAAAGGGAGCAAAAAATGATGCAAGACTCACCTTCAGTGGCTTGAGTTTGGCCCATCCGGTCGATACGTGCAATTGCTGTTTGACGCTAGTTATGATTAGTCGTTCTTGATGCGACATCATCCTCGTTGTTTTGTTGTTCTTCGCCGTGGTTGTTCACCCTCTTCTGAAGGAGGACACGAGGTGCTGCGGTGGTGTTGTTCCCAGCATTGTTTTGTTGTTTGCTGGGGTGTTGTGAAGAGTCGAAACAGAGGTATCATGTTTGGCGTACCCATGCAACAGGAGAACCTGGAGGTCCGGGTCGATGCGGAATCTTTTCGCTCCGCTGTCCTTTCCTTTGCCTCGGTCCTTGTCGAGGCGTAGACATGGGATATCTGAGTGATGGTCAGTTGACGCCCTGAAGGTCGAGAAACCAACTCACTGTTGTGATGGAGCGCATGCTCGATGACTTTTGGGAAACGGTCAACAAAATGTGTCCTCATACAAAGGTTATAGAGAGGCTTACTGGTCAACGAATCAGCCCACGCAGAGAAAACGATGCTCTTAGCGCCCGGTTCCGCGAGCTGGATGTACAGCAAATGCCGAACAAGCGTCTGGATCTTGCTTCCGTAACTTCCGTTCGACTCCATGGTCTGAATGTCAGCAAACAACGTAGGATCTTTACAGGGGCCGCATAAGCGCTAGCGCGTTTATGAAAACCGAGCATTGGCTTACTAATCATGTTATACTGAATTTCTCTCCGAGACGTGGGCGCAACCTCGCCGTTGGCCAGGATGGGCTTTGACGGAGGTGGTTGGTCGCCTTTGACGGCGAAGCGTTGCAGTTGGTTGGGGTCAATGGCAACTCTACAAAGGCGTGAGGCAGCGTGCCATCACAGGTTGACTTTACAACCTACCGGCAAACAGGGCACGCTCTTTGTCTGCGAGCGAGCCAGGCTTTCATGCATCCCTTTCAAAAAGTCACATAGTTGGTGAGTTAATCAGTCCGTAGCCTGGTGGAGTATACCTCGCAGAAAACATGAGCGCTGTCAACAATTCAGTTTCTGGTTATCACCATCTCGTAGAAAAGCCCCTAACACACCATTGGGTGATGAAACCTCTCGTAAACTCGCATCTGCACAGAATGCAACATTCATCGTCTTCATCCATCGTACCGTCCTCCTTATTCTTGGCGAGATGATCCAGATAGCGCTGCCTTGCGCGTCCTGTGTTGATCTTGTTGCCGAGGTCAGTTTGCTCCGTCTTGGTCGCTTCCATGGCGTCGTCGACACTGCCATCCCAAATGACTTCTGCAACTGTGTCGGAGATTTCTTGGAGCTGGCGGAAGTATCTATGGCTTCACTTAGCAGGTACACCATTGGGAGAGGGGGTGCAAGCACGAACACGATACGATCGTTAAACACTTTTCGCAGCTGTGCAAGGTCTGCATCCAGCTTATCCATGATCCCAACTAAAACGTGCATATATGAGCCTCGAGCAGACGCAACACCGTAAAAGAAAATGCCACATACCCTGACTCGTAATCAACGCACGAAGACTCGCCGCCCCATCCCTTGCAATGGTCTTCTCCGGATCCGTATCCTTCCGAACACCAGCAGCAACACCCGCAAGGTCCACCATAATACTCTTCAGCGCTCTCCCCGAAGAAAGCACATGAATCTCTTTCCTTTCCTCCATCAGCTTCTTATGCAACACCTCATGCTGAGGCTGTACGTCGATGTCCTCCGGAATCTCCAAATCGTCGTTCGGTTCCAGCTGGGCAGCAGCCAGCGCAGCTTTCGTTTTTCGGGTTTTCTTCTCCCTAGCGTCGTGCGCTGCTAAGAGTGTACGTTCGGCCGCTATGGCTTCTCGTCTGTCGGCGAGGAGCGCAGCGTAGGCTTGGAGGTAGACTTCTGCTTCGCCTTGGGTGTCGAGTGTGCGGGAGTATTCTTCGCCATCGGCTTGTTCGCCAGCGGAAGTTAGTTTTTGCGTAAGGAGGTCGATTATTTTAGTGCGCCATTGCCAGAGGAGGGCTGATTGTTCGTTGAGGGAGTCTTCGATGATCTCGTTTGCTTCGTCGAACTGTGTGCAGGATGAGAGGTTGGGATGGGAGATGGGATGAAAGAACCTTACCAAGTCAGTGGATCTGATGCCTCCGCCTGCGAGGAACGGTAACGCGATTTGCAGTGCCCTCTCGTTCACTCCACGACTCGTAGCATCAGCTCTCAGCCTCCTCATAGCCTTATTCGCGCTCTCCTCCGTAGCTAAACAAAATCTCAGTTAGCCCCTATCTTCTATCTCCCCTACCAAAAACCAAAAGCAATTAAACCAACTTACTTTTCAACAAAGCTTTCCTCATCGCCTCCGCCCCCGCATATGCTTCATCCTCCTTCTCCCCATGCATCGCCCCAAGGACATGATATACATCCCCCATCAAGAACTTGACTCTGTGCAGCACGATCAGGCATTCCCGGAGTCGGGCCTGGAGGGCGCCGCGTTTGATGCGGTGTTCTTCGCCTAGGGGTGTTTTCGGGAGACCGCGGTCTTCGATGTCGTCTTCGTCTTCTTCGGAGGGGGAGTCCGTGAAGGGGGTGAGGTCGCGAGTTGACTCTTTTTGTTTCCCTTTTCCTTGGTCGGCGCCGGTGGGGTCGGTGTTGGCGGCAGGGAGCGTCCTGGACTCCCGCAGCGCCTCCGCCTCCTTCTTCAACGTCTCCCCCTTCTCATGATGGGCAGCGATAGCGCCTTGGATCTCTGCAATAAGGTCGTTGGCTTCTGTTTGGGCGGTGAGAAGGTACTCGAGGGCGCGTTGGTATCTGTCGAGGTCGGCTTCGCGGTGTTGTTGGAGTTGGGCGAGGCGGACGTGGGCTTGGATCTGTGTTTTGTAGCCATGTGTGAGGAGATGCGAGGGGTTGTGATCCTGGAGAGAGTGGGCAGACGTACCTTTGCTTTCCGATCGTCCATAAGGTTCCGCCAATTCTGATCTCTCATCATCTATCGAAACGTCAGTAACAACCCGTCCACACGAGCCGAACGAGAAACCGTGCGCACCTCCAGAACATCCCCAATACTCTTCAACGCGTTCGTCTTGTTGAGTTTATCCCCCGGTCTTTGGAGTTGGCCGACCTACATTCACCACGAACGTCAGCATCCAATACCTACCTCCCCCTTAATTACCCCTGAATGCCCATAAACGGGGAGAGGCACTAAACCCCGAGACGGAAACGGAAACGAACCTGAGGATGCGTACAAATCCCCCTCAATCTCCTTAACACATTCCTCAGCACTCCGGCGTCTACTTGCCACCCTTCGTATGCCGCGACTCCGCGTGCATCTAGTTCTAGCTCGACGAGGGCGTCCTCGACTGCTTGGTCATACACCTATGCGTGTTGGATTCGAAGTGAGAATTTACTAGGAAACGGGGAAGATGGGGAACGTACATGTCGCTCGACTCTCCCCAGCTCAATACTGACAAGATATCGTTGTTGTTCCGGTATAGTCAACTCATCTTTAACAGCCGCTTTCAAAGTCCTACAAAGCCCACGCATAACCAATCAGTCCACACATACTCTCACAGAACCCATGATCCTCAACGTGCAAACACAAAGAAAGAAGAAAGCAAAGGCAGACAAAACGCACCGAACCCCAGCCCCGCCAAACAACTCCGCAAACAACTCCCTACACCCCCTCCCCACCAACCTCTTCCACATCCTCGCGGGGGCCACGAGATCATCGACACGCAAGAACCTCAGCACCCTTATCAGATCCGCAACCTGCGCGCGCGCCGGTGTACCAGATACCGCGAAACTCGACACCCGCGGAATGAGAGAAACCATCTCCTCCGATTTGCCCCCGCCCATGGCTTGCACTTCGTCCATGATGACTCTGTACCACTCCACAGCGACAAGTGGGCTGCGTTGCCTCACCCGTTCTTCCAGTCCATACTCGACGTCCGCCCGACGGGAACGGGAGGGCGGCGCGCGCGCGACGGAGGTATCGGAGCGGAGAATTGGGTAGGTGGTTATGCAGACGTCGTACTGGTTTATGTAGGAGGGCCAGGTTAGGGGTGCGTCGTTCGGGGTGAGGGTTCCATTGGAACCGGATGCGGGGGTGCCGACGTCTTCCATCTCCTCGTCCTTCCTCTTCCCTTTTCCTTTTTGTTTCGCACCCCCATTCTTCACCCTTACAGCATCCTCATCCAACACAGGCACTCCGACCTTCGTCCATCCCTCATATATGAGCACCTTCAGATCTGGTGCATACGTCGCGAGTTCGTCTGCCCATTGGGGGGCTAAGGGAGGTGGGGTTATAATCAAAGTCGTCTAATGACACGTGAGGTGCGATCGGTTCATTTAGTGATGGAAGGGTGGATGGGGTGGAGACGCGCAAGCGAAAGGAAGCGCCCAAGAATCAAATTCAGAATCATACAGGTTCGGTCGTTAGTTTACTATCCTCCCATTAATACCAAGGGGAGAGTGGAAATTACGAACTTTGATCTCCCCAACATATAGCTGAGCCCCGGGATCCCATTTCTTATTTGTCGGTTTGCGTTCAGGAGCGGGGTTGAGAAGCATGAGAGAGATACATTCCATTGTTTTGCCTAGGCCTGTAATTATGCGCAGCGTTCGTTAGTGAGTGTGATGCATGGGAAGGAGAACGGGAGGAGAAAAGCGCGGGAGAGGAGAGCAAATGGAGCACCACGCAGTCACAAGAGACGTGCGTCAACCGCATGAACGAATGCACAAACGAAACTGACGACCGAGAACTCACCAGGCTCCTCAGCAAGTATGCCCCCTAGCGCCCGATGCCACTCTGGAAGGGAGGGGCTCACGGCGCTCGTGAGGCGATTATAGAAGTGTTTTTGACCAGCTAGTTGGATTCGGGTCCAGAAGGGGGGCATTTCCACCTCCCGAGTGTCAGTACTACTCTCCCCGATCGAAGCAACAAAGCCGTCAGCGGTAACCCTCTTCCCCTCCCTCTCCAACATCCAACACACGCTCCTTCTCTGAAACGGAAGCAACGTAGCCTGTAACGCGTCAGGCTGGATAAGCTCGTACGATACCCCTGGCGGGAGTGGGGGCGCGGGACGGAGGGTGGAGAGGAAGAAGGGGATTGTCGATTCTTCTGTGTTCGCTTCGTTGGGGGACGAGGGAGCAGGAAACAGGGGAGTACGAGAAAGCCACGACATCAAGCGTCGCTGGAGATTCTCCAGTTCGTTGATCCGTCGCTGGGACGACCCGCCCTCAAACGGCGTGTAAATTGTCGGAACAGGCAAACTGATCTCAACCCCGACTTTCAACACGAACCCCATCTCGCCCTTGGTTGGGTCAAATGATCCCTTGGGTAAAACCTCCAGCGTCATACCCATCTCGACTTTCAAACGACTCGGGGAACACTTTGCTTGGAGGACTGAACAGGCTGTGATGAAATCCGCGTGTGCGCCATCTGGGGAGGATATATCGAGTGATGCGAGATCCTCGGAGGAAAAGCCGTCTGGCCAGGGGACGTCGGGGAGCAGACAGAGCCAGTTCTCGGAGACTTCCTTGATTGTTTCTGGGAAGGGGCAATCTGGGTCCGCTGGCGGGGACGAGAGAGCAAGGAGACGCGTGAGGTAATTCAGTAGATAGATTCGCCCAAGTGGGATAGAGTTTGAAAGGGAAGGGTCCTTGCGACGAGCTTCCAAGAGCGTGAGTAGACGCTTTTCTTGATTCACCCAGCCCCATTTCCGGGCAGAGCGTGCGTTGGCGTAGTGTGTCGCGTTCTCGCCTGAGTCAGGAGTGAAAGTGGTGTAACGTGACTCGATAGAGAAGTTGTGTACGTTGAGAAAGGAAACGTCGGAAGAGAAAGAGGGTTCGGAGATGACATCACGGAAGTGTTCCCAGAAGGAAGGATAGATCTGTTGGTCGTCTGGATCAATGATACCTTCTCCATCGCCTATCTCTTCTTCATCGGAGGCATGGAAGTCAGCATCGGGGTCGTCGTCGAGTCTGATACGTTTTTGAGGACGCGAAGAAGATGAGGAAAGCTGACGTTTGTCCCCGACTCCATACGCATCGTCCTCAGAGGATGCTGGAGGTTCTTCGACATCGTCTTGGTCATCTCCATCTGCATCACTGACCTCACCTTGTTTCTTCGGGTCAAGCAGAGAAATGAGGGTATTGAGATTCAAAGCAGGTCTGAACTCATTCTTAGATTTCCATTGGCCGTAAGAGTGATCAACCACTTCTGGCCAATAGTAAGAGGGCTTGCGACGGAGGGACTCGGTTTGGTGTATAATAGGGGCTGAGTCCATTCCAATTTCCATTCCAAGTGGGTGATGCTTGATGGGAGGCAAGGAAGGGGAAGAAGGAACGAGGACACGCGAAAGTCGCGCGGTAAATGAGTAACGCGATGGTCATGTGGTCCGTCGATTCCCGTTTCAGGCTGAAAAGCCCCTGTTTGATTTTCGAGTGTATATGGCCACGAAATACATTATATGTAAACGAAATGGACTGCTGCGCATAGACTGTGCGCACCCAGCGCATGTACCAGGATGAGCATTGTCGGAGGAGTCGAGCTCATCGTCCGCGACGATGAGCAGCAATGCCGCCGGCTTTCCAAATGTGGAGCGCTATCCAATTCTCGCGATAAGTCTGTAACCAACATTTACATGGCAAGGAGCTTAAATTTTTATAATCTGTAAGGTTAATATTCAATAGTTAACTATGAGTGATCACTTCAAGTTCCCGATACAATGAGTAGGAAAGAGTCGGAATCGCTGGCGCCCTGTTGCGAGTCGAGGTGTCTCTTCGCTCAGTAGAAGTTGCCTTCTTTTGGAAAGGGCGAGAGCTGCTACCCGTTGTCTAGGATGGCGACCTCACGCAATGATGTGCAAAACATTCATAATAGCTTGTATACATGTGAAACTCTTCTAGGTTACTGCTCAGAGCTGCGGAAGCTCCTTAAATTTTAATGTGTAAAGTCTGATATTGTTGTGTTTTGGACTCGGGACTCGGGACTCGGGGATGTTCCTGATATGGAAAGTACTCCACATTTGGAAAGCCGTCGGCATTGCTGTTCGTCGCCGCGGACGATGAGCTCGACACCTCTGTCAACGCCCATCCTGGTACGTGCGCTGGGTGGGCACGGTCTATACGCGCTCGCCCGTGTGTACTTAGTAGCCATATAAGCTCGGAAATTCAAAACGCACAACCCCAAATAACAAAAACGCGGCGATAAATAAATGTGCTGGCCTGTGCTGGCAGATTGGTGATTACTCGATGGTTGCTGATACGGGCGGGGCGGGGAGCCTGAGCCAGGTATGAAGTACTCCCTACTACCCGATGACTGACGACGATGGTGTTGTCACTGTTGTAGTACTCGTGAGCTCGTCGGAGTTTCAGAAACGATTCACGTTCGGTGGTGGTGGGAAGTCGATCATGATGATCATGATGTTTTGAAATTTGAAGTACTAAGTATCAAGTATTTCGAGTTCTTCGCGCTAACTTTGTACCTGTTACCACGCAAGCAGCTTGCGGACGTGTGCCAGAGCTCTCCGAGCCCGTCCAAAGTGTACGAGCCCTCCCACAGGTGTCATCAGACCTTCTAGATGCTGTTCAAGTTCAAGGTTTACTTGTTGCAGTGCAGTGTGTGGGATCTCATTGTGATGTATCTTCTGATTCTTCACTGGCAGCTCGGTTCGATACTTAAAGCAGAGGCGAATTTGGCCGTGTCGTGATTTCCATACTCTCCCGTCATGTCATCGCGCTCACCCCCCATGATAACCCCTTCTGATAGTGGTGAGGAGCCATCTGCGTTAGACCAGTCGCATCGGTCTCCTCTTTACCAAGCCACAGCATCCCCAGACTCAGAACCTATCCTACTGGAGGAAGAACCCATGTTAGCGACCCTCGAACTGCAAGGCGACCGGATTGGTTCGACAGCTCTAGTCTCTCAAGACTCTCACCGGAAACTAGGTCCCAACCGTGCGAGCAAAGGCTCCAAGGCCATGCTCCGTTGGTGTTATTCCCTTCATGTTCTCCTCGTGATCATCCATGTCGTCTTGCTCGCGATGCTTCCAGCTCACCCTGAGCACCGGGTTATTATCCCTTTCGACAGTGATGTCCTCATCACAGGGTTAAGTGCTCTACTACAGGCGTTTTACACCGTGCGCCATTCGAAAGCTGTGGTATTAGCACTGTATCTGACCAATATTCTCAACAGCTATACACGGCTCTCCTGGTCTTCATCACTCAACGCCTGGCGTTGTCCAGCACACTTTCTCGGCGACAGAAACTCACTGCCGTCCATGACACCTGCATGGCGTGGAAAGGACTCGGCGCTGCGATAAACGGCCTTTGGCAACAAACAAAAGTTGCAGCGTCGCCTTGTGCAATTGCTGCTATCGTAGCATACTTGGCGTCTGTCTCAGTCCTGCACATTGCTTCGTCAACCATCATGCAGTTCCAAACATTCAACAACAGCTTAACAAGCACGGTGTCATCAACTTTGGTCTGGCCCGGTCCGTCCGTCAACCTCAGCACGCTCGATTGGACAAACGTCTCTCCCCTGCTCTCTCTGATGGACGACCTGCCTGCGTTGTCAACCAATGGGCTGACCAACAACAGACTTTACGATGTTCCATCAAACAAATCCCTCCTTACTGAAGCTAATGTAGATGCCACGACACTGCGTGCACAGTGTGGCCTGCTATCAAATGTTACTACCAGCCCACTTGTTCAACTTGGACGGACCCCTGAAACTGTTAATGTTTCAGTCGGTGGTCTTGGCAATGTACTGATATTTGTGCCCAATACTGGTAAGGCTGTAAACTTTCCTCCACGAACAAAGTAACTATCGTCGTCACAGTGAGTAATCGAGTTATCGATGCTGGTATCTTTGTCGACTCGGTTCCGACGATGGCAGCTGCCGTGAGTCTCCATATTTCTAGGGGAAATCGCTAGCTACCCTTATCTAGTTATCAGCCCCCAGCCACTACCTTTTCTTTGCGGTCACTACTGCAATGGACTTGGATGGTCTGGCCGGTAGTCCTGTCCACGTCTACGCGAACTTGACGTCCATTGTACCAGGTAGGATTTGATAAGTCCCAGATTAGATCGATATATCAACTGGCTTCGCCTCACAGATGGGGAGGAGAATCAAAACTCAGCTTCAATCTACTTCGTTGGATGCTCGTTGGATGCATATGTTACCTCGGACATTTTGGACATAGCGAGTGGTCAGCTACAGTTCGCTTCTGACCAACCGAATTCGACATCATCTCAATGGACGCTGTGGTCACCCCCTAGCACCACAAATTTCAACCTAAATGCTGGAGTAGGCACAATGGCTCCCGGTCGTGACCATAGCTGACCGAGAAACTCCACCTAGATTGTTGCGGCAATAGGGGGTAGTGCACTGGGTGCCATTGCTACTCCTAGTCCGGAGTCACCCGAGCGCGAATCTCTCTCAAACTTCGATTTGTATGTATCGCTCCTTACAGCTGTCATAATCCAGCGGTTCGATGACTTCGCGCTGTCTCCAGATACTTCATGTCTTTATTAGGTATCGACATACCCCTCAATGTATCCGTCTCTGGCATGCCATCTTTCTCTCCCAACCAGTCCGACGTGAATTCTTCTTTCACTCTCAGCCCGTACGATATGGAAAATGCGCTCTCTCGGATAGCTGCCCAGTTCATCTGGCTAGGTGTGCCATGCCAACCCTTTCACATATCCACGACCTAATTGCTCAAACAACTGTTCCAGCTGGTGAAGTCGGCGAGAGCGGTGGGGGTTTTCAGCGAGCAGCTGGGGAAAGCCAAGTGATGGAGCAGGTTCTCGAGTTGAGACTAAATGTACGTCTGTCCTGGTTCATTCTCTGCTCAGAAAGATTGAAACCTTTTCGTTTGGTATACCGTGAACTCAGGTCAATGTAGTACCTGTGAGTCTCACCGTTTAAATGACAATAGGTGTTGGGCTTGATCGCGTCAAGGTTGCCTGTTCATTCGTAGCGTCACTTGTCCTACTCCTGCTAGTGCCTTATGTGCTTAGTGCCCACCCGGCACACAAATGGTCACCGGGACTTGGCGTTGGTGTTCTAGAGATTCTGTGGATCGGGTCCCATTCCTCATTTCTCAGGGCACAGTTGAAGGACATCGAAGATCCCTCGCTGGAACACCTGCGATCCAGAGGGATGTTTGACACTTGTCCTGCAGAACCCCTCTTCATCCATCATGACGAGCACACAAATATTGAAAGTGGGGAATTCCGCAATGGGGATCCACCGACGGAGCTTGGAGGGGTAACCATTGCATCAAAGGAATCTTCGACACAAGGTGTGAATTGTCATGTTTCAATTGTTCTTGCAGTCCTGAATGCAATAATCCCGTTAGTAGACCCTTTAAAGTCTATTCGTGATGGAAGTCTCCTCCACCGCGCTGTGACGGATTCTCAAACAAATAGATACGCCCTCTACATCTGGTGTTATATTCTTCACGGGACGCTCTCGATCATTCATGTCGTCCTCCTGGTGTTATTGACATATCACCCTGAGCATAAGATAGTGTTTCCCTTGGATACCCCGTCGCTGGCAATTGTATTGGGCGCTTTACTCCAGGCTTTTTATATGGTACGTTGCGTCGGCCATACACACTTGGCGAAACCATCTCATCAGAGGTCATGTTTTTGTTAGGTGTATACTGTGATTCTGGTTTTCGTCACTCAGCAGCTCGCCTTGTTCGTTGTCATCACGCGAAAACAAAAGCTCACCGCCATCCATGACCTTTCGGGGACTTGGTCTGGCATTGGTGCTGCGATCTACTGTGTTTGGCAACAAAAAACGGTACCGGCATCAGCCTGGAAAACGATCGCTGCGACGGTATATTTGGCCTGTATTTCCGTCCTACACGTCTCCTCCTCGACCATTATGCAGTTCCAGGGGACCAATAGCACATTCACAAGCACTGTCTCATCAAGGTTGGCCTGGCCTGATCCATCCGTCTCCCTGACTGGCCTCGATTGGCTGGAGCTTTCTCCTTTCCTCTCGGTGATCAGATCGTCGTCCGACCTCTCCACCGAAGGCCTGTCCGACAACTTGCTCTATGACATCCCTGTCTATTCAAGTTATCCACCTTTCATCGATGCTTCCGTTAATACGACGTCATTGCGCGCACAGTGCGGCTTACTGTCAAATCTTTCTATTAACCTCCAGCCCCCTCAGCCCATGCCATATGTCAACTTTTCAATAAATGGTTTGGGAGCTGGAACGTTACTTCTTGAATCGGCAGGTAGGACCCTTCGCTGTACTTCTCTCACCCAGTTACCGCTGAGCTTAACAATTGATAGGAGCCGACACAGTATACTATGTGGATAACCTATTAGCGACGCTGAGCTATCCAGTAGCCTCAATCACTCGCATGTCTGATTATCGCTGACCTCCCTCCAGCCAGGGCCATCTGCGCCTGACTCTATGAATCTCTTCTTCATGGTGACTACTGCAATGAACGTTGATGAATCCGTCGATAGTGTCGTCAGCGTCGAAGTGAACTGGACGTATAATGCTCCATGTAGTAATGTTCTTTCCGTGGAGTCTTCCCATCAGTTAATCATCGGTCCTCAGCTTCAGGTCCCCAAACTTCTCTCACGACAACTCGCTTTGTGGCATGCTCATTGGACACGCAAACGGCTTTGGATACACTCGACTTGCGAACGGGTGCTCTCTCTTCGAGTCCATCTTTGGGTGCGACAGATACGCCATCTCAACCTTGGACATTGTGGTCCCCCAGCGGGTCGACGGAACTAACCACCGGGGTAAGTAACATGCCTTTTGTTGACCATCCAGAAAAATAATGTGTACCAAAAAGATAGCTTCAGCATTCTACAATTCCGTGGCGGATTCCCAGTCGGTTGGCACATATTGCGGGGAGAATGGATGCATGCGACCTACAGAAATTGATATGTTTGTCCTTGAGCCCTTCCTTCCCAAGCGGACTGATTCAAGTTCCCCCAAAAGATCTATAATGTCTCTGTTGGGACTAAACTTAACCGCTATCAATGCGACGTCTGCGACGCAGTCCAGCGCGAATCCTTCTGTCACACTCAGCCCTTATCAGATGGAGACAGCTGTCGCCCAAATGGCCGCCGAGTTTATATGGCTAGGTGCGATGACATTTGGTACTGCCGTGTGTTATTTTACCTGATCCTTGGACCTCCACTGGCAGCTGGTGAGGTGGGGGAAAGCGCAGGAGGCTTTCAGCGAGGGACAGGAGAGGTCCAAGCAACGCAGCTGGTGCTTCAATGGAGACTCAATGTAAGATGCCCAAACTAGTCCTGCATACCGCTCCACGCTGAACCAGATTGGTGCTGTTCAAGATCAACACAATCCCGGTGAGTCTCGTTGTTGGCGGCCCGTGACTACTAGACCTTACGATGTTCACAGGTGATATTCGCATCGCTCTCATCGTTTGTCCTCCTTGCGCTCGTGTTCTACCTCGTCGGAAGGCCATCGCGGCGCCAATCTGCAGTGTCCGGAGCCAGCGTCCTGGAAATACTGTGGCTTGGAGCACGCTCAAGATACCTTCGCGAGCCCCTGGAGGATATTACAGATCCGTCGACAGACAATTTACGAGCTGCGGGAATGTTTGAGGTTTGTCTTGCTGATATCGCGACCCCTGTGCCCCGACCCTGAACCAACATATCAAGTACTAGTAGTGAAACATTGTTAGAAGGGTGATCAAGATTGCAAGCCATGCGGGGCTGTTATTCCAAGTCAAGGATTCGTAGTACTTGTGTATTAGCTAGTGTGGTTCGGATTCGATCGGGAAACAGGGGTGCCAGTACACGGTAGCTGTTGATCTCTTTGGCTGAATGAAGTAGCACGACAGACTGAGACCGCTTCCCCCAGCTTAGACGCCTTCGTGGTAAGTGGTGTGTCGAGCCGTACCTTCATCAAGGACAGTACTTATCCAAGCCCAACGCTCGGAGAACAAGACAAGACCTCACAACCACCAAGACATGGTATAGGAATCATCAGAGGACGAGTTCAATGCATTGGTGTATTGATATATGTCAGATGTGCGGGTATCGTGAAATTTGGATAATGATCTAGACTAGATGATAAAATGCCTTCGAAAGCGCATCGTGAGGGGTGTGCGTGTGGTAGATAGGATATGAGGGATATGTGCATGAAGGGAAAGTGTCCGTGTCTGTATCTGTTTGATGCGGTTGTGTGCAACAGTCGTAGCGAGGTCGTAAAATGGTCGTTATATGCGTGCGTATGTGTCGTCATCGGTCGAGAGCAAAGGGAAGCTAAATCTTCAACTCCCGGAACCCACGCACGTCCAACCTCCCTGTCCCATTCCGCTGCCACTCCTCGTCTTGCACGCTCCCGTCATCGTCCGCGTTATCATCTGTAGCCTCTCTTATTGATGCTGCTGGCTTAGCGCCAGTAACTCCCCGCTTAAAGCGACCGCCAGGTATTACGATCTTCCCCGCGCTCGCCCGTTTCGCAACAAGAACTGCCCTCGGTTTTGGAAGACCGAGAGCCTTACGCTGACGACGTGTAAGCGGTTTCTCTGGCTCAGGTTCGGGCTCTGGGGGGGGAGTACTGGGAAGAGGAGATGACGCGGCCGACGAAGATCGCGTAGAATCGGCGGAGGATCCAGGTGTGGATAGTTCAGGCGTGGACTCTCCTTCGGCGTCATCGACCTCTATCGCATCTGGTTCGTGGTACGTTCGGGAGGGTGGTGGTCTGTGGGAGCTGCTGCGGGTTCGCTTTGAGAGGGCGTCTGAGAGTGAAGAGGAGCCTGACGATTCGTCGAAGGTGCGTTTGGGTGAACGGTGGGTCCGGAGAGTGGGAGATAGTGAGGAATCGTCTAGTGGCTGTAAGGTAACCGGTACAGTGGGTAGTGTGTCGGTGTCGATATGGGGTAAGGATTCTAAAGAAGACAGGGGTGATGGAGAGCAAGATATGGGGAGTGGTATTTGCGTGGGGGTGGGTGGTGTGACTTCTTCAATCTTAACTTTAGCAAATTGACCATTCCTGGAACGCTTGAGGACGATCTTAGACTCCGGCTTCGCTTTGACGCGTGAAGACGGCGGTTTCTTCTTCGTGGGTGATGGTCCAGTAGGCTCAGGTCCCACTGCTAACTCACAAACGTTTGGAAGGCCTGTATGTGGGCCGCGTAAGTTCCGAATCGATGAAAAATGTTCCCAATCGTGGTACCTGCCACCAGAAATGTCAAATTTAAGTTCAACCGAAACATTGGGCCATTTCACGTACGCCACATAAACAGTTTCACCAGCAGCTACTTCCTGCAATGATTCCTCGCGTTGTTGTTGCTGCTTTCGAAGTCGACGTTTCTCGCGCGCGTCTGACAGTTGTTCATCTCCATGTGACGTCGAAGCTGATTGATCGGCGATAACGTCTCCCCCCGCGTTCCACTCAATGACGTATACGAGGCCTGGTTGGATAACTTTGACATTCCGCCGCGAAAAGTGAGCAAATGCAGATAGCTCGAGGTGGCCACCGTAAGTGCCTATAGCGTGTTATAACACGATTCTTCTTTTGCAAACAGAAAGAAAGAAGAAAAGGGGGTGAACCCTTTCCAAAGGTCACACACCTTGTTCCCTCATGCACCGCAAATGGGCGCTTAATCCACGCTCATCTTCACAAAATGGTTCGTACCGCTGCGAGTGGCTCTCGATCCAATCACAGATATCCTTGCGCAGTTGCAAGTGGTGTGCGGGTGAACCGTACAGCTGATCGCATAGTGCGCGAAACAGGCAGTTGCCATCTCCTAGTGTGTGTGCAGCATATAACCCCAACGAGCGAAGTTGCTCTGTAAGCAGTTGGGTATTGTGCTCTGGATCAGCGAGGGGCTGAAGTAGCACGTATATTCGAAACGCAAATGTAAACCAGAGATCATCAAGGTGAAGCAACGTTAGCTGGCTGCGATCATGCTTTTACAAGTAGAAACGTGGGTACTGACCCTGCCTTTAGACCTCGTCGTGCGTGTCCTCACTGTATAATGTTTTTTTTTCAACACAAGTCGAATGATCTGTTAAAACTTTTTACAATATTGCGCAACATAAAACGCACTTGGTAAAGGGGCTTTCGCATTTCTCTGATGAACTTTCTTGGAACTGACCATTATCCTGTTAACAAAAAAATCTGGGTTCTGTGCTTTGCAAGTGGGGGATCGTGTTGGTTGTTAATAAAGCCTTGCTCCCACGTTTCGGGGTCCTTCTCATTAAAGACCCCGAAAGTGCGGGGTGGCACTCCCATGGTCACAGCCCACAATATGCCTCGCTTACTGCCTCGTGGAAACATTGTGTTCTGCATCGTGGCGGACAGCGCAAATAACGCTCCTCTCAGTCGACCAAAAGTAGTGTAACCGACTGAAAAATTGAATTGGGGCGCGCAAGAAGGCAAACCTCTTAGATCTCTCCCGTCCGCTTCACGTATAAGCCCCTTTCCCAAACCAATCGGGGTGCCTTGCGACGCGGACCCACGGCACATTTACCCAAGTGACGCTCGTGTGCCGACTCCGCTTGAACCAGCTGGAGACGGGAATACCTTTTTGTTCCGACTGCGATCTGATACGAACGCGCCGTAACTGATGAAATATCCCCATATCAGTACTGGATCTGTGAGGCGTAGTTCTGGTTTGGAAACAACTCACACCCTGCCCAGTCGCTCCAACTCTTCACGGGAAACAGAGGGGCGAGTGGTCTTAAGCACCTGTAAAAGGTCTTCTTGCGTAATTTCGTACTACAAGGCACCCCCGCAGTATAAGTAGTTATTAGTAGGGTAGAGATTGTGCGAGAGCCCGACCTTTTTGGGTGGTGCGGCCGCCTTGGTGTCGGCGTTTGTCGTCGCTTTGGAAGTTCTGATTTGTTGGAGCTGCGTATGATGACATCAGTGGTCGTCCAACCGGCAATCACCACGCTTACTCTTTTCTGAACAAGAGACTCGTCCGCTCTTGACAGAGTCTTTTGCTCACCAGAGGCACCCAACGTCACGTAGTCGATACGCTTCTCGTCGCCGAGCTGGGACGATCGAGCGGTCACCGGGAGTGTGTCTATGGACGCGTGTACGACTTGAAGGTGGGCGTTGTACACGAGAGCTTGAAGGTCTGCCCCTGAGTACCCATCCGTTGCCCGAGCGAGTTCATCCAAGTCGACTGAAGGGCCAAGAGTCACTTTCCGGCTAACTGCTTTCAGAATCTGGAGAGGTTTGAGCGAGTGGTTGAGCGGCAAAGAAAGTACTTTTTACATCTTTACGATCTTCCTCGTCGGGCATATCACAGAGAATAGACTTGTCAAGGCGGCCAGGTCGCAAGAGAGCCGAGTCGATGAGATCAGGTCGACTGCGTGCTGGGTTCAGACACACATGCGACATCGCGCTGAACGGGAGGAAGCTTACCTTGTTGCTGCGAGAACGTAGACTCCGGACAAGCCTTCAGCACCGTCCATCTGGGTCAGAAGCTGGTTCACAACCCGATCGGTGACACCTGTGCTGTCATGTCCTCTGAAACGCGGGGCATCATCACAGTTAGCTCGTGGAAGCAAGACGGCAAAGCTGACCTCTTGGGAGCAATGGAGTCAAACTCATCAAAGAACAAGACGCATGGTTTTGCCGCGGAAGCTCTGTCGAAGATATCTCTGACCTGGAATAAACTGAGTTGAAGCTCCAAAAAAATAACGACATACATCGATCACTTACAGATTTCTCGCTAGCTCCGATATACTTATTTAGCAGCTCAGGACCTTTGACACTGATGAAGTTGAGGCCACATTCTTTGGCCACTGCGGAAGCAAGGAGCGTCTTGCCACAACCTGGATAACCATACAACAAAAGTCTGCGGCAGACGTCAGGGACTTGGTGCCGTGAGATGGATCTATATCGTCTTACCCAGACCGCAAGCGCAGGGGCGACTGCTTGAATAGTGGCGCATACTTCGTTGGCCATTCCAAGGTTTCCCTCAGTATCCGTTTGGCTTTCTTCAGCCCTGGTACCGGAATTAACATTCGACGTGCAAATTGATACCCAAGTTAGGTGAGCAACCGTACCTCCAATATCGGCCCACTCAACATTGGACTTTTGTAATGGCACGTCTCTCAAGGAATGAGGAACGAAATCCACTTGCGCGTTCGAGAAGTCTGCCGCCGACAAGCTGATCTATCGAACGGTATGAGAATCGAAAGTCTCCCATCCCTGTAATATACCCACCTGTGTTGCTTTCGCTCCGTGTTCCTCAAATGCCCTACTTGCACCTTGCTGTACGGCACGCTTCACAAGGTCTTGCATGTCGATAGGTGAATAGCCTTCTGTGTGCGTCGAGATCACGTTGTAATTCGGTGGGTCGTCCGGATCGGTTTTGAGACCCGGCGACTTGATTGTTCTTTGCTGGACCAAGTTCACTAGTATCTAGTTCCGCGGGTGACATCAGCGGTGGATACAAACGACGAAGCACAAGTGCTAACCTCTTTGCGTGCATCTTTGTTGGGAGGCTGAATATGATATATTTCTTGGAATATGTGCAGCGTATGAGCGAGCGCGTGGAGGCTCGTCTGTGATTCTGCAGTCCCAATCATGACGATCCTGCGGAAATTCGAGGGGATCATACGCGCGCCAGAGGAATACTGAGCGATGAAGAGCTCCGTGATATGTCGCGAGCGGAATGAGTCTGCGTGCTGTTTACCCCAGGAATAGTTAGCTCAGACAGATGTGATGTAGCGCGTCATAGTGCGCACCTCAACTTCCGCCTTCAACACTTTATCTAGGTTATCGAATATGAGAACGGTTGGCCTGTGCCAACATGCTATCTCGTATAGATATCGGAATAGAGTTTTTAAAGTTTCCACTGGTTTCTCGCTGTATGGCTTGAAGTCGACGTAATGAGTGTCTATTTAGCCGTTAGTTAGGCCAGGAAACGAGAAGCAGTGAGAGGCGTACAGGCATACGTCCGAGGATCCTCTTCGAGTCGTTTCGCTATCGCTCGGGCGATGGAAGTCTTGCCTACACCTTGTCTCCCAGTCAAGAGAATAGCGGATACTGGATAACGGACATGCTCAGTAAAGGACCGACGAAATCGATGAGATTACGTACTCCCATGGACGACGCGGTCGAGAGAATGTACCGCGAAGTTTGCAACGAGGTGTTTGGTGCCATCTTCAACAATCTCTTCAACACCCGAGAGCACCGTTTCCGGTGGTGAGGGGCTTCTTTGAATTGAGATGATGTATAAGTGCAAGAAGACATAATACGTGATTACACCCACGATGGATTCGTCCCATTTGGTTGAACGGCCGCCTTAGTATCAGTGAAGAGATCTGAGGCCATTTTACGCTCTCCTGTGGATGTGACACTTGGTTGCCAGAGTCAATCCTCGCTGATACAAATCACTGCTATCACCTTGAGAATATATACTCACTGGATCCAGTGCCAGTCCTGCACACCTTCCAATCCACTAGGGAAGAAGACATGGCTCTCCAGCACTGTAGCCGACCACCCAACGAACAGCACATTGTCCGCCGAGGCTTCACCCCCTTTCTCAGCAGAGGACGCCTCATTTTTTGCACCCGGGTGTAGCACCTGTGGTGCCGGTTCTGGAGCTTCTGCATTCGCGCCGCCATTTCGTGGGGCGTCGAGTGGATTTTGTGGTGATGGCAACAGCCGATACGAAAGCTTCAGAAAAACTCCTTTCATGTCATCCTTCAAAGGGTACCGAGACTTCGTCAGGAGCGAAAACGTATGGGGGTGTATGTAAGCAAGCGTTTCCGGTCGATTGTACGATGCCGGTGATGGTGAAATGGGTTCGATCAAGCGGGACGGGAGAACCCGCAGAACTGTCTCTGGGAACGAGGGTTTGGGCTCCTTTGCGGCGTCGTCTGGGGAAGCGATAGGTCGAGCGGATTGTACGGCCTTCTGGCGACGGTGGGCCTTTGGCGCAATACTTACTTCGGTATCAGTCGTGAGGAGGGCCGCGTTGCCTTTCGTCGAAGGCTCCAAGGAGACTGGAGAAATCAACTAATGGTTACAACATATGAAAGATTTGGAACATACCAACAGTTAGGCGGACTCTTGTGCGTCCCAGTACCCAAACATCAATTTCTTGACCTATCTTTGCAACCCGGACTTGCGAGAGAAGGGTAGATTCCACATGTGAAGCGTGTATTTCCTGAGATGGATATGAAATGCATAAAATAGGCTCCAGAAATGGGTGAAAGCACACGACATACAATGATTTCCCAATCATCTGAGGTGACGGGTTCTGTCCCGACTGAAGACGCGTATGCCAGATCATGTAGCAGACCGATCTCAACCTGCACGCGGCGAAATGAGGTGTGCGCTAGCCTTCTCATTAGCGGACTTACAAGATCACCCTCAGCGAAACCAAGGCCTTGCGCATACTGAGGGTCAATTTCAATCGTTTCAAATCCCTTTTCGCGCCCATCAGCGGAATTAAAATGGGCCAGAGACGATGCGGAGGCCATTCCGGTCCATCCTACATAGGCCTCGGCCTTCGAAGCATTCTGAGAATCAGACTTTAAATGAACAGCAAGTGTTTGTGGCCGCTGTTGAACGATCGAACGTTAAATTCATGCTTGGCTGGACACTTGAGCGCGATGCACGCACGCACTATAGATCGTTCGAGGAGAGGCCCGTAAATGGAGATGGGTAGATTTACGAGTGAAGACTTTAGCGACACGAAATGTATACGCGCTCTTCGAGGCATTCTGGCCTAAACGACCGATGAACGATGGTGGCCCTCGAGTTCTTTGGGATGCGGAGGTAAACCGATCGGCGCGTTGAAGTTGTTTGCTCCCAGACCAATTTCTGTGTCAGACAAATACGGCTTCTTCATGGTCTCAATGCTATGACATGTATGCTGGAAACAAAGACTCACAAGAGGTGCAGATCAAGGTCCTGTTCAAGCTGAGGCGCCCCCCCAGCCCCGATCATCATCATGGTTTCCGCATCCTCTGTGGCACACGTGATTTTGCGGCGGAGTCACGTGTGAGAGTACTTTGTCGTCACTGCTGCTTGGTTTTAGCCTTGGCACTGGCAGTCGCCGCAGTCAAACTGTTAGGGTGGACGTGATGAGTTTGATACAGCGGAGTCCCGCACTTTCGTCTTCTCACACGTCCACTAACAGGTCAGTTTTTGTTGAGCTCAACGTCCCAGACAGCGTCGAGACGCCCCGGGGTTGACCTAACGCCCCGATCACCATCTGCCTTCAAGCGGTATATCTTACTGCGCAGCGCTGACAGTCCGATACACTGCTTCCGTCCCCGAAAATAACCGTGACCGTGCAACTCATTGCTATAAAACGATTCACTGGGTCCCACTGCAGCTATGGTTATCTTGGACGAGAAGTGCATGTTACCCGTTCCCCCACCGCCTTATGCTGCTGCTGGCTCCGTTGCCCCGCCGCCATTCCCTGGCAGTCGGCGCCCTGCAGCAAGGCTATCGGCGTTGCCCCCACACCTCCTTCTGAAGCTAGTGTATATGACGTTTCCGCAGACACCTGGCGTTAATGAGGGTCGTATAGAGCGGCAACGAAAGACGCTGTACTGGCTATCACTACAATTACGCTTGGTGAACCGCTCCTTCTACATAGGTAGGCCCATTCCGATCAACAGACGTATGATCGAAGTATTGATGATCTTGGTAGCCTGCATGCATGTGCTGCGGTCCACTTATTTGCCTGCCTACAACTCTTTCATCCGCCCGCCATACACATCCGATCCCTTCCCACTCTCCTCATCGAGCACGTCAACCGGCAGTCCACTCGAAACCATGCAGCGCGAGACCCAAGTCCTTGATCTCTTCATAGCCCTTAAAGTGCGTGAAGACGTCATGATGGACGACTCCGAGCTCCATCTTGAGCGTGAAGAATCCTTCAAGGATCTCTTCGACCTCATGCAGCCACGCAGCCGCTTGGAAGACCTTGTGCGGCACTATGGCCTTCTCAAGAAGGTGGTGCACACCAATCCCCCGGGTGTCTCTACGATTTCCTCGAGCACGCCGGTGTTCAGAGTCAATAACAGCGGTACATCGAGCGGTTCGGCGAGCCAAGGTACGAAGCTCGGTGCACCAGCCCCTCTCGCATTCTCTGCACTTTCCATCTCCTTCTCCCCGAGGAAGGTGGGGCTGGTGTTGACAAGCACCGGGAGGAAGCGGACTATCGTAGAGGTTGCTCGGAGGAGGGACGAGGAGCTGGAAGTTGCTGCGAAGGAGTTGGCTAGGCAACTGAAAGTTTGGCTGAACGATGCTTAGGTGGCCTGGTGTGTGGTGCCGGTGTGAGATTCTATTATTACGAGATGTTCTGTATCCTGATCTCCTCTGACGATGTATACTATGCCTTTGTATTGTTGATGTGTTCCTTAAGACTTTGCTGACGATCACTCTTAGAACTACACCACACTCTCAGCTGCTCCTCAACGCGGCTTGTGAGGTTGGCACCCAGGCTGGGCAAGGGGTGTGGCCCCTTATAAGTCACTTGTCTCGCGCCAGATATCCCCCATATCTCGCTAAAGGCTCTACATAGGTACAGCCATGGTGTGCCTAAGTCACAATGTAGTAGGGCATGCGGGGTGAGGCTGTCCTTATGAGCCCCCTTTGTCCTTCTCGGATCTGCAAAGGAATGATGTACGTATTCAATTCCCTCAAATGTGCCTTTGCTCACACCTTGCGCGTAGGTTTGGCCGGTTAAGTCGTAGATCTTTGCAAACATGAAAGCCTCGTTGCACATTTCAGCGCTACAAAAGTCGCCTGGTGCGGATCCCCCACCAACATGAGATTCCCTATGTCTGGACCTGCAGTTGATCCCTCTGGCGATCATTCAAGATCTGAAACTTGGCACAACAGTGAATTTGAGCCTGCAACGCTGTGGAGTCACGCTGAAAGTTATCCCCAATACCATCCATCTCAAAGCGTCGATGCGCAGAAGCCTTTCAGAGAGAATGATACATTTCTCGAACTCGAGCAAGGTATGTGGCTCAGAGATGTGACCCACCTATGCACGGTGCTGACGCCTACCTTGAACGTTGCAGTGCGAAAACGCAAGCGGGATGTGAACAGAATCCAGAGCGCAGTCAAGGAAAAACGATCGCTGACCCTTCTCCAAACTACCGGCTATACTTTGCATGTCGTACTCGTTGCCATCCATGTCGTTCTGCTGGGCTTGTGGAGCCATCACGTGGAGCACAGAGTGACGATACCTTTGGGTACTCGAAGCAACACAGTATCGGTTGGATTAGCAGTGACTTCTCAGACGTTCTTCACTGTAAGTGGTTTGATGAACACCTAGCACAGAAGATGATTATATTTCAGTTGTACCAAGCTGCAATGGTCGCAGCTACCCAGCAGCTCGCTTTTCGCCGAAACCTACTGCAGCGACAAACCCTCACCGCAACACACGACAAATTCGGTGCTTGGACAGGCTTGGGAGCTGCTCTGCTCTCTGTCTGGGGTCAGACTCGGTTTGCCTCTGCATTTTGGGGCGTGCTTACTGTCACGCTCTACCTCAGTGGCATTGCAGTTCTACACGTTACTTCATCTTCGTTGATGAACCTTGAGACGTTTAATGACACATATCCTTCAACAAGTCAAACGATTCTTGGGATGCCTAGCCTCACGGATCTCTTCGTGCCGAGTAATGACTGGAGCAGCTCTACGGCCGTTGCTTCCGTTGTAGGGCAGCTTTCCGAGCTCTCTACGATTGGCGTCACGAATGGTACTGTGTACGACACGTTGATGGATACATCGGGTGTCGGTAACGCGACTGTCAACGCAACGACATTCGGCGCCAGCTGTTTTACTCTGCCTAATATCACCTCTCAGCTGAATTCTGACAATATCAGCTACAGTATCACGTCAACCGTTGGGGCTGAGCAGTTGTATTTCCAGCCCGTCTATCCCTACTGTATGTCTTTTCAATCGCAATAGGGGCATCTCCACCTCACCTATCTGTCAGATCAAAATGTCATCTCAGCGTTCTCCCTACTCGGTACACGGATACCTCCGGTAGGTGTGTTCGGTCTATACACAACCTCCGTGCAGCTGATAGTTCGCGAAAAGGGCCGTCAGATTGGACTCATCAGCATGCCACCCATCAAAGATTCACAAGGAAATATAGGGTCGACCTTCGAGGTCATCCGTCCCATCAGTTCGTTATTCTCTCCTTGTCTAGGAGAGGAGCCTTCTTATATGGTCGTGACATAGACGAAGCAGGTCCTGATGGATACGAGCTTAATGAGACGATTTCGATGCAAATCATGGCCTGTTCATTATATCTTACCAATCAAACTGCCATTGTCGACGCGCAAACCAACGCTTTGCTGCACGTTGATCCCCCGCCTCCAATGTGGGATTCAGCGTGGACGTCATGGTATTTTCCTTCCGCGGATACCCCGTCTGATCCTTCCATTGACTGGGTGTGTCACAACTACCCCCTCGACCCAAATCTTGACACCTTCAGCTAATCGTCCTTAGTTTTGGGTCCCTTGGAGGATGTCCACGCTGAGCAGTACCTTCAACAACGTCAATTCTGACACCTGTCTTTCTGCATGTCTTATAACGATGTTGGAAAGGTATGTAAATATGCTTCATCACGAGACAAACTCTTGATGCTTGAAAAGTCGCCTCATGAAGTTATTACAATGGTATCCCAACGACAACCCCTCTAATCAGAGCACAGTCCCAACGCCCCCGGTTACAATAAGCGATTTAGAAGCCGCATTGGCGAACGTCGCAGCTGCTATGGTGTGGACAGGTAGACAATACTGCTGTACTGGTAATGAGATTTGGACTGACTAGCTTTTAAGGTGCACGAGTTAACTCTTCTTACGCTTATTCCGGCTTTGACTTTGAGGTCGCCACCGGGCAAGCATCAACTACCAAGGGCTTTTTGCAGTCACGCTTGAACGTAGGTGTTTCAAATTGGAACTTGTTTAATCCCGCATACACTTACTCAATTATCAATAGATCAATGTCTTGCCGGTCAGTTGTTTCATGCTACTCCTGACATTGACTGTCTCACCCTTAGCATAGGTATTGGTCGGCCTTGTGGCATCCATAGTTCTATTAGTGCTATCAATCATTCTGGTTCACGAACCAAAAGAAGGCTTCGGAGAACCAGCTGTGCAAGCTGGGGGCGTTTTGGAGTTGATATGGCTCTCTGGCCGACATCCTGAGGTCCAGGAGCGTCTTGCTGAGGTACGGGAGGCTACAGGTCGCAACTTGAGACAGGCTGGCCTTTTCTCAATTGCTCTTGGACGGGTCTCGACGATGGAACTCGATTAATATCATCTCGCCTTGAATTAACCATTTTTTCTCCGAGGGATTTGGATGTACGTTATCTCTGTAGCTTACAAACAATGTATGTATTCTACATCTGTACGGTGATAGCGTGTTCCCCGCCTTCCAGGGTCAGATCGAGAGTTGTCATTTGCGAATCTACCGTCGCACCCGCTTGCGGGAGTTGTACAGTGCCTGAGGTGCCTTCTGGAGTGTTGATGTTCAAAGTAAACGTCGACCCTTCCTGGGCCCAGCTCACAAAGAAGGAGCCAAGGGGAGTCTCGAACCCACCCTCCGCCGACGTCAGTCCGCTCGTATGCGGCGCAACCGACCATGTCTTCCCTTGCGGGGAAGTGACTGTGAGACCGAGTACATAATTCGTCAAGGCAGATGTTGGCCCCGAGCTCCAGCCGTGCGAATGGCTGATATAAGAAGGGTCTAGGAACCTGGTTGTCAACGATGTATGCTACTGAAGAATCAAATCTACTCACCGTAGTTATACCCGTCCTGGGACCGGTAACTACAAGTACGTAGGGGTTCAGCCAATCTGGGAATCATCGTTGTGTCAAGGCACGTACTATAGCGAGCCATTCGCGGTATAACCCTCAAGCAACGTTGATTGAACACTCAAATTAGTGGTCAACATATATCCCCATTCTCGCCGAAGGAGGATCATGGCAGCTTCATCATTCCCACATGCAAAATGTGCTTGCAACTATGGGCAACAGTGAGATAGAGAGGGACAAGCGGCGTTAAGTTTTACGCACCTCGAAGCCTCCTATAAACGGACTGATGGTGTCGGGTAATTCAGGGGCAAGCGCTCCATAGTAGTTCCAGTTCTGCTGGAGACCTTGGCTCACGGTCTTTGCCTGGTCCACTGATGTTGTGAGGTTGAAGAGGATTGCAAAAGAGTTGGCGTCCTGCGGCGTGAGCGTGGTTGTCTCGTTGTCCCTGTACATCCCTGCGGTTGGGAGCCAAAATGCTTCGTTGTATGTCGTTTTGAGTGCGGAGGCATTGGCAGACCAGGCCGATGCCAGCTCGGCATCGTCCATCCACGTTGCAAGCTCAACGCTATTAGTTAAAAGCTACATAATTCGTCAGCCCATGCTCGAGAGAGTAAATTTAGATCTCACCTTGTAGAAGATCGCATTGGCTTCTGCATTGTGTCCTCCTTGGCCGAACCTTCCCCAGTCTCTCAATCCCGTAACGTTCATCAGCCCCGTGCTATCAACTTTGCTCTCGACGTATGCAACGGCTTTCGTATAATTCGTCCAGATCGTCGAAAGCCAATCCATGTCTCCGCTATAAAGATAATAGTTGTACGATCCGATGAGGGTCCACATGAGGTAGGTGTCGGAACCTTGTTGGCTGAGGGGGGGACCTGAGGAGATCGTTCAGACGAAGTTCATGACGTCGCCTACATCCCTTCATTCTACAATACTCACCTGACTCGGGTAGAGCACCCGTCGTCGGATTTTGAGCAGCGAACATGGTCGAGAGAGCATTCTTCGTGGGGAGCAAATCATTTGTGGAGACGAACTGTGTCGGTACGGCAATACCCATGTCGCCTGCCATGAAATAACTGGTTAAAGGGTGTTCACAAGCCATCCTCATGGAACATACCTGGCCATACCGCGCTGTAGATATGTTCAGCAAGATAGGACTTCCATAGCATTAAACCACCCACCGATCACGTTTAGCTCCATCGACGATTATTGGACCAGCAATGCCTAGAGTTGCGTTGTTTGCCCAACCTGGAGGAAGACCTTAGTTCGATCCTCAGAGCGGAGTATCGATGGCTTACCGCTGGAGACAAAAGGAACTTGTCTCCCTGTGTTCAGGGGCACGGTGCCCGTTTGAACAGTATATGCTCCAGAATACCATACTATCAAAAGTCAGTCAATAGAAATTGATGCCCTGTTGATGATGTTGGTGACTTGCGCTTTGTCAAGAAGTCATGGTCCTCAGACACAGGGTCAGATGCATAGAAGTACCCCGTGTACTGAGACATATCCTCCACGTGGGGCATGAATGCAATGGCGCACGATAGGTTCGATATCGTGACTGGAGAATCCGAATTGGAAACAACACTAAGGTACCTGAAGCCACCGCGCAGTGCATAGATTGGTTGGGTCCAATAACCAATGGGAAGCGGAGCCGGGACACTGAGCACCCCATCGTAAGTAGTAGATGCGTCGGGATATGAAGAGTCATCGGATGCGTATGGACGAATGAAGAGAGGCGACTCTGTGAATGACAAGGAAATCGCAGAGTTCTCGGAGACAGAGTCAAAGTTCATCGAGATCCATCCACCGACCTACACGACCAGTGAGCTACTTTAGGCGGACAGTAAAGAAACAACTTACTTCTTGTCCAAAATCGAGGGCAACCCAAGACCCATTCCCCGTCAGAGTAGTGCTGCCCGAGCTGGTAACGAGGCTCTCTGGAGTCTCTACTGAACCTTCAGTGGTATAAATTGCTTTTGGGTATACAGTCTTCGATTTAGGGGCTAAATTGAAAGCGTCCCATGGTCCAGCAGGCGCAACACCAAGCACCAAGGCGAAATAACAAGAGAAGATCACGAAGGGGCGGAGTAGACGCATATTCAGATCACGCTGCCAGTGACCTTAACAATGTGTATCCCCTCATATATACGGTAGCCAACGAGCGGAAAAGAAGGCTGGTAGCGATCATAAGATCCTTGGCGGCTCGGGTACAGGAAGGCTGTTTCAGTGGCGGCCCGGACACGAGAGTGCACTCCGGAGATGTTCTGGACAACTCGCAACACCTTCGGGCCCCATTGTTCACAGAAGTCCTACGTACCGGACAATCTTACCGCATGACCAGGAAGTGGAAGGTGAATAAATACGCACAGGGACTCGACAGCGCCCTCGGTTTACTGCTGCTCTGATCGAGCCTTGGTTTGAAGAGCGAAGGAGATGAGAACACCGGACCGTGCTAAAATAAGACAGTGAAGGGAGCCCACAAGACCAAAGTTGTAGCAGGAGGTACATCTAATGGACACGTGAAGGCAGAGGGAGGTAATACATATGCCTGAACCTGTACTAAATAAGGCAGATAGAACGCTTTTGATGATACGGGTGTGTGAAATTCGAAAGCACGGAAACGCAGGACACTCACACCTCTAAGTATAGACTGCCCTGTGAAATTCAAGATGACGAATGCGGGTTGAACACGGTACGCAACCGAGGTTGTGCCTATGGTCGGATACTTCAATTAAAAAGCAAGCGACCTTCATGATCCTCCAAGCGGAAAGTGCTCGAAGCTAAGCCAGCAACATCTTCGTCAGGAAGCGAGGGCTGAGCCTCGTGCAGCTCCTCCACTGCACTAGCATGGAGCAGCCGAACGCTCTTGAGCTTGGGCCCAGTTAGGGAGCCGAGAGCGGAGACCAAAGCTTGGTAATGGAAAGCAGGGGCCTTCGCCAACTTTGAGTGTAAACCTAGGTAGGAAATAGGAGGAAGGACGAGCTGTGATTTCATTTCTGGCCAGGAGCGAAAGTAAATCACGAGTTTGTCGAGCGCCGGACAACACTCGGCCAACAGATCGAGCTCCTTCTGAAGCGAGTCGCCTGGAAGGCAGAAGTCAAGCGTGACAGTTGTCACACTGGCGCAACTCAACTTCACAAAGTTTTTCCAAGCGTGATCGAAAAATGGAGGAGGGATGCAATCGTAAGTGAGCTGGCGGAGCGCAGGGAGGTGGTTCGCGTCCTTGTCTCGTGGAAGATAGTCACGGAGAAAGACGGACATCAGCGTAATTGACTCAAGCTTCGACATGACGGGGACGTCTGAGCGATTTTTTGAAGACCTGTTGCCAGGTGTGGGTGAGCAGATTGGGCACCGGAGTACACTTAGGTTCGGAGATGCGGCAAGCAGCATCATCAAATCTTCCCTAATGGGCATCATCGTCAATTCAAACCTGGAAATGCGGATAGTAAAGATACTTGCCTGCACGGCCGAAGAATCGATTCTGAACAGTCAAACAACTGCAAAGATGGACCGCATGTTTCTGCCAGCGACGTGATAACGGAAGTAGGTAGTTGACGAAGCCAGCAGTCGTTGAAGGGGAGCATCGGCATGGAGAGGGTGACAATGGACAGGCTTGAAAAATGCCGCACAACTTCCGCAAGTAACCCATAATCAGCAGCTTCGCAGCGATCGTCTTCGATGAGCACATCCAAGCGCCTCGTCCACCATCCGAGGCCATTTCTGCCCGTTACTGCGGATGAATGTCTTTGAAGGGATTCGTGCAGGGAAGACAGAGCTTGGACTCTGGTGATGAGGACGCTTTGATACAAGAACTCTATTGCGAGTTCATTCCAAGTTCTGCAAACCAGAACTATGTTTCGTTTGATGGCCAGTGACTCCTTCAAGAGCTGCTGGTCGCGTTGCTTGACAAGCGTGTGCGGCAAGTCCGAAGGCGACGGACCATCGCAATGCAATAGACCCTGCACGTTCGTCGCGAGGTCAAAGACTCTAAGCCATAGCTCCGGAGGAATTCGTGGTATGTTGTGCGAGGTGGATGATGAATTCGACGCCATTCTGGCGATGGGGCAATGTCGGGATGAAGGAACGAGGCTGCTATGAAGGTGGCCTTATCAGATTTGTCTTCGTGTGGGTCTAACCTCTGATATCTCTGCGAGAAGTGGGAAAGGCAAAGGATAAAGTCTAATCATGGCCGCGACTCGAGACTTATATATGGCGCGACGAGCCTGAGAGTTTCTGAGTGTCGAAGTACTGTGTTTCCTGGCCTTGGGAAAGGTCAGGGTTATTTCCGTTGCGACGGACAGACGATCTAAGCATGCCCAAGAATCAATCATCGGAATGATCGCAACGGTGGCTTGACGGTGGCAAGCATGGGTTAATTGGCCCTGCTACCGTCAGTGTTCCATTGAAAGTTGACTTTAGATTAACTCCCATTGGGTGGGCAATGTGTGTACCTGGTGTCAGTGCGCCGCATACGTCGAATAGTCGTTTACCCCAAGAGAGCACATTGTCAATTTCATTTGTGCTGGTCTGGCACCGAACACCCAGGAGAAGCTGTCAGAACCGCACGAACCTGTCCGCCGTGATAAGAGTTTTTTGATGGTGGAATTGTGAAAATGAAATGTCGGCTTCCGTGAAGTGGGAAGAGAATTGAGGGACGCGGCTCGACTGCGTGAGGAAGAGATCCCTTTCACGGGTGACATGGTGACCTTGAGCGCTCCGCGGGCTGTTGAACGTCCAAGAGTTTAAAGCATCCGACCTTACCCAAAGTTCAGTGGCGCTGGTGCATTCTCATCTTTGCTGTCTTTACAAGGCACTACTACATAGAATCTTGTGAGTCGCGGTAGCCTGAGGTAGCGCTGACCGTCAGAAAGTAGATGAGAAGGCCGTGGTTCTCTTGAAATGCCAAGCACCTCAAACAGTCACCATGTTCTCAAGTTACTCATCCTCGGAATCATATTTCATGTTGTCTTTATTGCATCGGTCTTCGACTGCTACTTCATGAGCCCCGTCGTTCATGGTATGTCGCGCCACGGCTCCGCTCCTGGAGAGTCCAAGCGCCTCGTGCTTATTGTAGGTATGTATACACATCCCGCTACAATCATTCCGGCGCATCTGACCCGACTTCCGTGTTCTGGCAGGTGACGGTTTGCGTGCTGACCTCCTATTTACTCCAAATGGATTTCCTTCCGTTGAGTCCTCTCCCGAGGTAGTTGCACCATACTTGCGATCAATAGCCGAGAATCGTGGTGCCTATGGTGTGTCGCATACCAGAGTGCCCACCGAAAGCCGACCTGGCCATGTTGCAATAATAGGTTTGTTATCGGAACATCCAGTCTTCTCTTCTCATTCTCATCTGAATGCACAGGGGGAATGTATGAAGATGTATCGGCAGTTACAAAGGTCAGAAACCCCGGAGGACAATCTTACTGTAGCCAGCGATGAACCTGATGATACTCTCCGCAGGGCTGGAAAACCAATCCAGTAAGAATATGACCTACAGAGTGATGTTTGGTATTAACTATATGTGCAAAGGTGGATTTCGATTCAGTGTTCAATCAGTCCAGTCACACGTTCTCGTTTGGGTCACCCGATATCCTGCCGATGTTCGCGAAGGGCGCAACTATAGGAAAAGTCCGAACATGGAGCTACGACGAAGAGGCGGAAGATTTTACAAAGGGTTGATAACACTTCGCTCCCTGGTTAAGTCGTAATGAGATGATTGTTTTCCAGATGCGACCACTCTCGACACATGGGTGCTTGATCAACTTCGCGTACTATTTCAGAACGCATCACAAGACGCCACTCTCAATTCAAACTTGCATGAAGATAAAGTCATATTTTTCCTACATCTCCTCGGATTGGACACCACCGGGCATTCTTACCGACCTCACTCAAAGGTAGGGGAGGGACACTTTACGTGTACCCTCTCACGCTCAAATCCATCCATAGGAGTACATGAACAACATCCAAGTCGTGGATAACGTTGTCCGCGACACGGAGAAGCTCTTTTCTCAGTTCTATGAAGATGAAGACACAAGCTTCATCTTTACTGCTGATCATGGTATGTCTAAAATAGGCAACCATGGCGATGGTGGTGAGCTTCTATCTCCTCCTCCTCCCTCTCCACCCTTCACAGTCGCGTTCAGACCCAGACAACACGCGCACCCCATTGATCGCATGGGGCAAAGGCATTCGGGGCCCGGTACCTGACTCAACACCCTCATCACACGACGATTACTCTCGGCCCTGGAGGTTGGAGCACTTACTCCGTCGAGATATGTCGCAAGCGGACATTGCTCCATTGATGGCCTCACTTATCGGTACCGATTGGCCAGCGAACTCAGTGGGCGTGCTGCCTGATGTAGACCCTACACGAGTTGGGTTTCTTTCGCCTCGTGGAGGCAAGGAATCACTTGCTCGTTCAGCGTTGGTCAACGCCCGCGTCCTGTTGGAGCACTATATCGTAAAGCACGGTGAGTAACATATTGAGATTAGGGTGCATATTGCTCACTTCACCAAGAGCTCAAGGCCGCCCATGCTTTATTCTACAAGCCATTTGCTGTTTTGGAAGCTATCGGAGACTCAGGTGTACCTGCACGCATTAACAAAGTCGCCATCATCGAGAGTTTACTTGGCGAGGCACGCTGGGATGAAGCACGCCAACATTCATCAGACCTTATCGGGTCATGTCTGGAAGGCCTGCGCTATCTGGAAACGTCAGTAAAACTTGCGTTAATTCCTGTTCGATCGCACCTGACAAGATCCATAGCTATGACCGGCTTTTGATTCGTATCATTGTTATTGTGGCGTACCTAGGGTGGGCTGCGTATGCGTCAATTTCGGTCGTATCCGGCGGAGACATCCCTGTGGCTTCATCCTCTCGAGGAATGTTTATCGATGTGGTCACCTTTTTGACACTGTTGGGTTCTGGGATAGTCTTCTGGATCCAGAAGTCCCCGTGGACGTTTTACATCTACGTTGCCTTTCCGTGCTACTTCTGGAGGGAGTTTATCCTACGAGGGGCTCCATCTGTGCTGAAAGCAGTATCTCAGTCCTCCCTCTCTTACCCTCAAATATTTGCACAGGGGCTGCTCGTTGTTGGTGCGCTGCAAAGCATGGTGGTGCGTGTATCAATTTCATCGGCTTCCGAATCACCTTCAATTCATGAATCTTATATCCAGGTTGCTTACACACACCGATCTATATGGAGTGCTGGTTTTGCGCTCATCGGTGTTCTGTGGCCATATTGCAACTGGCCGGCTTCGGTGCTATCCCAGAACTGGAAGCTTGCCCTACAGTGGAGCGCGAGTTGTCTTATCACGGGGATCTTCCCACTTCTTGCAGTTGACAAAAAGGAAAGCCTTCCGTTTATGTATGTGATTCTGCGAATGATTCTGTGCTGTGCTGATAATTTCAGTTTGTCCGGAGGGGCTGTGATACTCTCCATAGGCTTCGTGTATGCATGGATTTCCGGGCAGAAATCAAGCTCTGGTGTTCGAAAAACGTCTTCTCTTGTCCAGGTAAGTCGTTGCCGTAAACAAAGTCATGCATGGCTCAACGTCCTTAAGTTGGGCCTCATCACTGCCATGATGGTAGTTACATCGAGTTCTGTCACTAACCTGCAGGCCAAGAATGGCTTGCCAGTACTTAATCAGTTCGCCGCATGGACAATTCTTGGTGGGTGGTGCCATGCTACCGTCTTTGTCATACACTCATTCACCATAACGTGTACTCCAGCTGTATCCTCAGTATATCCTTTCGTCTCCAACGTGCAACATCCTTCGCCAACGTCCAAGTTGGTGTCATTCTTCCTTGCATTCGCGGTCTGCTTTGTCGTATTGTCGATTAGCATCGAAGGTCTTTTCTACTCCGCGTTCACGCTCAACCTACTTTTATGGATTGAAGTCGAATCAACGATCCGAGCACCCCTCAGATCTGAGTCGAAAGAGGCACGACCCGATGGATATCGTTTCCAGGCAGGCGACATCCGGATAGCGTTGTTTTTCTTATTCTTTGTGCAGGTGGCGTTCTTTGGGACTGGAAAGTAGGAATCCCCGTTCCCTTTTCTTTATCACATTGTGTTGACTCTTATGCTCCCAGTGTCGCATCCATATCGTGAGATTCACCGAACCCAGACCCTAGTATCCCATTCGTTCTGACCACAGCTCCAGTTCCTTCTATCTAGAACCCGTATATCGACTTGTGCCGATATTCAACCCATTCTTGATGGCGGCTTTACTGGTCTCCAATTTCGCTTCCCTCGACATTCTAATGCTCACCCGTTCCTGTAGGTTTTCAAGATTGTATCACCCTACGTCATTCTGTCAGCAGCTTTCGCAACGCTTAACGCCCGTTTAAACCTGCCGCCATTCTCCTTGTTCCTTGTGGCGCTTACGCTCACTGATGGTATGCGAGACCTCCTGCACCTGCCCTCGATGCTAAATGACGCACTCCAGGAATGACTATGACGTTCTTCTTGAACGTGACTGATACTGGTAATGTAGCAAATGCTGGCTTTCGTTCGTCAGCTGATTGTCGGGTGTTTAGGCTCCTGGTTGGAGATTGGCCAGTCCATCAGTTTCTTCTGTATCACTTCACTCCTGTTAGTTTGGTCAGCAGGAATTTGCGCAGCTGGCGAATATCTCATGGCGGATACTTTGATACCCTTGAAGCCCATAGATAGATTGAAGATAAACTAGACTAATGGTTACGCTGGTAGCTGACTATCTACATAAAATGAGAGGTGTAATGAGAGAGAGGTATTCACAGGACTGTGCAGTTACACTTCAACGCGACAAGAAAGCCGAAAGAGTGCTGTTAACTTGAGGTAGATGGGATGCAAGATACTAGAAGCGATACGTCGACCACCAGTAATGGAATCCTTCACTGGCACCTTATTCGTTGCATGAGCTCGGCAACCTCGTTTGCCTTTTGACGAGCGTCGAAGATCCCGACGCCTTTTTGAGGTGGAGCCCAATCATCCGGTATGCGCTCTTCCCCGTACCATTGACTAAGCGTCGACAGTGGTATTTGCCCGTTGTCTTCCTTGAGAAGCAGCCAACACAGCGCCGCCTCCCCTGTCCCTATCTCGGAATGTAGGTGATCGAGGGGCGATGCCAACCCTGCTTCTCTATCGACTCGCACTTGCGCAAGGCATCCAAGGCTCATGCCTTTGTGCGGGTTCGCATGCGACAGAAAGGAGTGCAGTAGATCTGGGTCGACGGGTATGGGTGCTTTAGAGTGCCCTTCGAGTGCATCAGCGTGGACTATTGATGCATCGTGCTCGATTTTGTTGTGTAGGGCAAGAGCGTCGAGGTCGAGGCGCATGGCGTGGCCACAGAAGAGGATGCCAGTTAGTGCTAGCAGGGCTGCTAGTGGGAAGGACAGATTGTAAACGGAACGGACAGCCTGTATAAGCTGCCATATTCCTATGTTCTTCCCGTCGTGTGGTCTGAGGGACCGATGGTCAGATTCGGATAGCTAATAAAATGAAGACTGCTCACAGGTATCCGTGGTTGGCCAAAGCATTGAGAGCTGGACAAGGTGACCGCTTGTCACCTTGGGATGCGGGAACGAATGGAGGACGGTGGAGACCGTGAGGTGAATAGCTCCGACGTGCAGTCGACATTGGTGGGGGACTGGAATGAACTTGACGGATCGCTCAGATAGCCCCTCTGTGGCGTCGACTTTTATAGAGAATGCGGGATGTCGAAGACATTTCCCGTCGCTGTGTTGGAACATCCGAAGGACGGTTGGCCTACCTATTAGGCAGTTAGGGTCGGAATAATTCATCACTTGGATAATACTAATAACGAAATCGCTGCTTTCATAGTGATCATAATGATCGGAATTGATCGACGGACTCTCGGAAGCAAGTGACTCTTCCGTTCGCAATCCCGAGGGTTGTTTGCTCATGTTTACCAGGCCCTTGAGAAATAAACATCTGTAAACAATCCGCATGGCCAAAGCCAGCAGGCAACCACAGGTGCTGAATAGTCTTGTTACTGGATGCCTATGACATGCTCTATACATGATGGTACCGAAAACCCCAATTCAAGCCCAGCTGGCGGGTGCACTGAAGCTAGGTCTATATGTATGGCGGACCAAGAGCTATCCAAACACATCAGCATTAGAGCAAGGAATTATATCGAAGCAGGCGCACCTTTCCTGAAGACACCAAGTGTAAACTCGACGACTAGAAGTAGCACACCTCCACCAGGTGCAAGTCGGAGCACCTTGGGTACGAATCCCTTGTAGAGTGCTGCAGGGCCTTCCTCGCGCATAATTGTGAGCAGTCTATTGAAATGGTTAGGATGTGAGCCCAAACAATTACGCGGTCATCACGTACGCTGGGTATGTCCAGTTATATTTTGGTACTACACCCGGGACCTTGCTGGAACCTTGGATACGGGACTTGACGACCTATAAACATTCAACAGCATCAGGATCCTGGCCGAACGACCAACGAACGAGACAAACATCGAAGCTGCCATAAGTTGGTCAGACAGTTTATGCGAGACGAACTATGTCAACTTACGGGGTATTAACGACTGTGCCCACAAAACCACCTACACTTCCGGAGACGAAGTTGTTGAATAACTGAGCTTGTTGGGTCTGCGATTGATCATTACGCCAAAATTCTAAGAACAAGAGAGAACTGAAGAATTACCTCTGCCTCTGGCATCAGGCTCCGGACTTGGTGAATGCAACCGAAGTATCCTCCATTCCACCAAAAGTGCCTGTCGACGAAAAGAACTCAGAAACAACATTTTTTAGGATCAAACAAGTCCTCCACCTCCAGAATGTCGCTTCCATTCCAGCATAAAGGCCCAAAGCGCCTTCCTTTCTGATCACTTGCTTGACAACATCGATAGGACCCGCGAAGGTGCTCGATTTATCTTGCAACCTGTGCGGGATGGCGTTAGCACAGCCCATCAACAAAACCAACATCCGCATGAGCGCACTTGATTTTGACAAGTTCGAAGGGTACGACAACAAATGACTCAGTGGCGCCAGCGCTGCATCCAGTAAGAATGGAGAGCTGCTGTGTCATCTTCGCTTCGCCAGAAAGGTTCATGTACGTCTTCCCCCAGAAGTCGTTGGCAGCGCTGTTGGGGCAGTGAGACAGGGAACAGCATCGGAGACCCACAGAACGGCTTACAACTTGACCGCGCGCTTGGGAGCCTCCAATAGGAGTGGTGGAACCAAGCCTAACCGAGCACGTTCAAAGAAGGTCACGAAGGAGCGACAAGATATACGGTACCTCTGTACAGTCTTCCAAAACTACACAAGATATATTGAGTGACGCCATGAAGGTATGGAATAACATGGAGGCTTACCCCTCCTCCCGGACGATGGAACTGAGAGTACCGACCATCCCATGTTTGGCCTTGCCGGTCTCAAGTTGCATGCGCGTTTTCACCTATACAATCCCGAGCCCACATTTCAAAACCGGATCCGCAACAGCGCCGAGACATGGAACGTACCACATCTGGTTGGCGGTACACAGCACTGGTCACGCTACCACGCACACGACGCAAGTTTCGGAAGTCGCTCACCAAGAGGGTAAAAAGTCAGGATCTCCGAGACCCCTGCGATAGCACCAGCGGCAAAGTTGGCAACGAAAGGAAGTGCTATTAATTGTGTTAAATTCTTCCGGTCAGAAAAAAATTCCCAGTAGCAGGCACAGGTGGGCGATACTCACGTTTCCGCTGCTCCGTAGCCATGGTCCCGAAGCTTTAAGACGAAACAAAGATATCTAAAGGATGATGGTAGTGGAATGAAAGAAAGCCGCTAAATCCCTTGCCACAGAGCTGAGCCCGCAATGAGCTAAAGTTGCCAAACGACGGACGTAGTGCGCGGCCGGACGACTTGCAGTGATCGGGTGTCTTTCGGTCGGGTAACTGGCGTGACGAGCCTCCGTGACATTACGTGACATCTGTGTGATGGCACCTGTGACTTGATGTCACTCTACTCCAAGAGGTCTCTTGCTTCGGTATGCGACGATGGTATACATCGCATCCTGGCAAGAATACCAAGAGGCCGCTGAAAACCTATACGCAAAGTCACCGAACAAGGTTGGTAAAGATAGCGGAACATTATAGATCGCATTTTGCTGAATTTTCTCGCGTACCGCAGACGCGATACTGCGTAAAATGGAAATCATCGGAGGGGAGGCTTGTCCTCAAGATCACCGATGATACGACAGTGCGTATACCATCGGATATTCTCTGATGTGTACTTACTGCTTTCGAAACATAGTGCATCAAGTTTAAGACCTACTCCTCGATCTTCCTCAATCGATTCGAGTCCCTGAATTTATCTCTGATGCAGAAAATGCAGAACAGACGACCTGATCCACCTTCATTACCGTCCACCACAGGATCAAAGCAGTTGGAAGCCAGCGGAGACGCCGTTCAGCCGAGAGCTGCGTCGCCTTTACTCCCGCAGCAGGCCGGACCTGCGGCTGGCGGCACCAAGAAGAAAAAGCCAAAGAAAAAGAAGTAGCCGTTGCGTATACCAACCATACGAGGCAACAATTCTTGTTAGTTCAATCAGTTTGCCCTATACCTATTTCAATGGTCACTGAAGCACAGCACGCCACCGTCAGCCGCAAAAAATCCCCTTGTATCCCATCATTTACCTGATCTGATATCGGTCAATGCTCGTCGCCTGTTATTTAACGATGGTCTTTCATCATTCGACACACATCGGCGATTCTGATGCGGCTTGTGCACTATCATTACTGCTAGTAGTAACCTGTATGATTATATGCACAGTTACTACTCGTGCACGCCGTGGATCCAGATCTCGTGCGCAAATTCACGTACTGTCTTTAAAGCCGAGCGCTGTCTCCGCAGCACGGGCGAGAGTCTCCATCAATGGTTTGATTGTACTATTAAAGGTGATTGATGTGATTCATTACAGAGCAACGCGAGCAGAGCAAATGCAAAGGAGAGAGTGAGGTAATACACAGCAAGGAAGGCTAGATCACATATGGTGTCAGTCAAATAAAATCATGTTGGCGTCTAGTACCCGTGACTTGCTGGCTGATGGCTCACAGGGTGACTGCGTGTGAGCATTCTGGGACGTCGAAACTGATGGAAGGTGGTAGCTGCTACCCACTGTGGAGTCTGAACTTTGAAGCACTGGCGGATCTCTCTCCAGCGCTATGTCGCGCGTCTAACGATAAATGGTTTAACCAGAGCCCCTGATGGCGAGGAACTACGACAACATACGCACCACTGATACTTTCAAGACCGGGAGGGGTAGGTGGTGATATGTCAGCTTCTGCATCGTCTACCGAATGGGCGGTTAGCCCGGGAAATGTATCTGCGTGTAAAGCCGTCCCGTCTCCTTCCTCGCCACGTGAATGGGAAGACAGTGACGGCGGGAGGGGTACGTCGCGCGGGTCGTAAGGCGGTGGATCGGGATGGGGTGCGATGGTACCTGGGAAATACCGGGGAATAAATGGTGCAGGGCCTTGCATGACTATTTCCGGACCGTTGGTATTTGCATAAATTGCAGTATGCTGTTCGCGTTCCAGACGATCACGTCGTTCGGCGATCTTCCGTCTTCTAAAGAGGCTGATTGCTACGCCTGCACCGAGTAGGGCGAGCACGCCGACGCTAAAGCCAATCGCAAGGCCAAATGTCAAAGCGTCCTTGCGGTTGTTCCCTTGCGACGTGTCCCTGGGGTACAGGTGAGTTGGACGACATCGTCATGAGCAAATAGGGGCGCAGATAAGACGAAAAGATGTTGGGTGATGTTTAGCCGATGAAAAGGCGAGGAGGAGCCTACCTTGTGAAAAGTGATCTTGGCACTATGTACCGGGAGTGGGTTGTTCTATCTCCAGCGGTCTCATCATCATGTGTATACACCGCGTAGTCCAGCATTATGGTAGAGCCCGGGTTGACAGTGATGCTGAGAGTATGTTCGTTATCAGGCAAGCCAGATATCGAAAAGATATGAATGCCGAAGAGTTGATCAAAAACTGTAACGTTTCCATCGTGAGTGAAGATGGCGGTGAGCGTCCCATCCAGCTTGGTGGATACATCGACGTGTTGCCCAAGAGGGATGATGGAGTACAGGTATATTGCGGAACCTGAGCTACAAAGTGTGAGGACAACATTTCCAAAGGTGAAACAAATCAATTGACCGACGAATGAGAAGTTTGCTGTCACTGAAGGGACGTGATCTTCGATCGCTGATCCTGACATTCGTGCGGGATCGGGACGACCGCAAGGAAATTCAGAGGCGCCCGTGTTAGGCAGGTCCGAACTTGGAGCTCGCACAGGCTGGTGCCATGTCCTTTGAAGATGTGCAGCTGCTGGACTATCTGACGACTGGCCCAGCGTTGAGCAGGCGCGCCATGACTGAGAAGGATGGTATACAAAGAGCTGTGACGTGTCGTCCACAGTTCTATTGATGGAGATGGCACCCACACCCCAATCCATCGACCGCCAACAGAAGCTGAATGCCAGTGTGAGGACTATGACCGGAAAGCTGTACTTCCTTGATGCCCTGTTTCATAGTATCATACCGATACCCACATCTCCTATCAGACGAGCGCCTTGCAGAATCAAGAGATAAACACTCGCCACATGGAGGCGAGAGATGAGGTGACGGTGACACGACCGTGATATATTGCAAATCCGTTTCACCGGCGCGGGTGTTCATACGGGGACCAGTGTATGTCGGGAGGAGTGGCGGATTAACGCGCACCGCCGTGGTGAACTGAGCTCGGAAACCGCTAAGTGGGCGACGAAACACCAGATCTCTACTTAGCGTCACGGTCCTGTTAGATGAGTGTGCTCAAGAGGGCAACACGCCGGGCCAACACGGTGCCTATTGGGATGCATTAGCCACGGGACTCGGGAGGAACGAACTCGAAAGCTCCAGAGCTAGATCTCGTTCCTGTCGGCGTCTTTGCCAGCTTCCACGGATCACCGCGGGTACATAAGTAATATCACTGTAATATCGCGAAACTACCATCGCTTGTCAGGTCAGACAAGAGGAGCTAACGATCGAGCAGGCGGCGTGCTAAGGTACGTTCCGAGCCTCGAAGGTTTGCTCGATTGCTGCACGATGCGCACCATGCACAAACGCAGCCAGATGTTCAGAACACATGCGTCGTTGAGTTGTCGGGTATACCTGTCGCAAGAAACAAGGGCAACGCGTGAGAGTATGGGGTGTAAAAGTCATCAAAAGAATTCGGAATCTCGGATGGTCAGCGTTCAACGAGAGCAGCAGGCTCCTGGACGTGAAAATTTCCATCTGCAGGACTGTGTGGCATTAGCAAGTACTGTTCAACATGCACAGATATAAACGTAGGGTCCAGCCAAAACATGAACAAGTTGAACTTGGAACTTGGTCACGGAGAAATAGGGGAACCGCCGCTGTCCGGGGTCCCTTTGCAATGAAACGTACTCGCCCCAAACTCCACTGACCTGACTCGGTACCGTCTATCCATCACTCTCGGCCACCAACCATAACTCGTAGGACCTTGACAAGGTGATCGACCTAGTTACCACTATCAGATAGACATCGACAAGAGGCACGTACATCGCTGGATCAGGTGCGGAACAAACTTACGCAGCCGATAGTAGGGCACGAACTGTGACTTGATAGACCAGCAGTCATCTGAGTCAATCCCTGGACATCGGGCCTGACCGGTTACTACAGCAGATAAAAGCAACTGGGAATCTCCGATAAATCAGCCTACTTTCGCAGTGTCACATCCCGAAGGTGTGCGCGTTGACTCTGCTTGTCGGTCTATCTTTAGTACGTGAAAGCACAAAGCAAAACATTGAGCTGTGTCAACGTACGGCCACACGGATTTGCACTTCGCTTCATCATTCTGACACTAGTCGAAAGGGTAATTCACCGCGCATCGAGTATTTTGAGGACATATGGCTCTGCGACGGTTTACCATATCCGTGGATGGCACCATTCCCATCCCTGCCCTCCTGTATAACGATGAAGAGCTTCTTGCATCCCAGGACAATGTTGGGATCTACGACGGGTGCGTACCATCATTTATCCATCGCGCACTTTTCATGTATGGTCGTCTGATTGACCATGGTGCTCATCCACTTCCTCAACCAACACTAAATCATCAGTCTCCAGAAAGCCGTGAACCACCAGTCAGGCATTATCCACGTGTCGTCACATCGCCTCTTTTTCGTGAACTCGCATAAACCAACATCCCAATCGTTCACCATGGATCTGGTCCATGTGATACGAACCGATCATTATGCCGGGCTGTTCAAGTCATCGCCCAAAGTCACGCTTTATCTCGATGCTGACTTTTCCACCGCTTCTAATCGCGAGAATAGCACGGAAGAGTGCTTCGAGACCTGGGTTTGCGAAGTGTGTAATCACCGCAATCCGCCAGGGCTCAGCCCAGCCGCTGCACGGATATGTGCTCTTTGTGGTGTCCCCCGAAGTGCCTTGCCAGCACCACCTCAACACCGTGTATCAAGTTTGTCCACATCACTTCCGGCATCATCTGCATCTCTTCCCGCCTCTATTTCAGTGCCATCAAGATCATCTACCCCACTCCAAACCATCGACACTTCGAACTCCATAGCATGTATAGCGTGCACTTTTTTAAACCACCCATCTCTTCGAATCTGTGAAATTTGCTCCACTCCGCTACCATCGAGGAACACGGGTATCAACACCAAATCCGCGCCATCCTCGCGGCCGGTATCTCCACAGCCTCAAGACGATGCTGTGGATCCTGCCAATCTTCTAGTGAAGTTGAGCTTCCGCAAAGGTGGTGATAAGGCATTCTATAACACTCTTAGACGTGCCTTGAAGGCGCGAGCATGGGAGGTTGGTTTGAAGAGTATTCTTTGGGGATATTTTCGAATAATATTATTGTTCTAGGGTAGACAAATCGGCAAAGGGCCTAGAAGCGGTTCTTCGAGCCTCGGTGTTCCATCTCCAGATAGAAGATCAACACCCGTGCCCGCTCGCCGTTCTGGCATCGGTTAGTGAGTTTTTCTATCAACTCTGCATATCCCATTGAAGGGTCCTACCAGACGGCATTCTCCGAGATGTCCAGACGTTAGCACAGAATACAGAAACGGATCTCTCGGATGCATTCAAGGATCTCGAGACACTGATGGTCAAGGCCAAGGACCTTGTTCACCTTTCGACAGAGTTGAACGAGAAGCTCAACGCATCATCGCCCACTGCCACCAGCGTGCCCAGTTACTCGGGGACATCCTCCCCGTGGATGTCACATTCTTCCACGGTTTCAGCACGATCACCGTCACCCTCTTCAATGTTCGCGACAACCTCGCTTGTGCCATCTACCGAGCCAGAGGAGGCGAAATTCATACGGTCGTCATTAGCTCAGCTGGGTTTGCAAATGTCGAACGCGCCCGTTACAGCTGACATGATTCGGGATGAGAGTAAATGGATAGAAGAACTCGCGCGTGAACTAGCGGGAGTACTCCAAGGTTCAGCGAACGAAGGTTCTGGTCCAAAGTCGGTCGGGATAATGAAAGAACGAGGAATAATTGGTCTCGATGAAGTTTGGGGTGGTTGGAACCGGGCAAGAGGTGTTGGTATGTCTCTGCGACCTCTAAAAATTTGCAATGCGTCTCTGACCATCGCTAATGACTACAGCACTTATTCCACCGTCGACATTCTTGCAAACACTCCCACACCTACCTTCTCACACTTCTCCGCCAATCCGCAGCAGAACCTTCAATTCGGGCTTCCAAGTCCTCCACACGCCCCCTTACACTCACGCCTCATTTGCAGCCCGTCTTTCAGGCTATCTGGCCATGTCCGGAGTACAAACGACCACCCAAATAGCCCAGGAAGAATCTATCACCATCTCCCTCGCCACGGAGATGGTCTCGGCCGTCGAAGCGGACGGTGTGATATGTAGAGATGACGAACAATCGGCGATCAAAGGGGGCGGTAGCGGAAGCGGTTCTGAACTTAGATGGACACTCAATCTTTACAGGGAGTATGTTTGGGATGGGCAGAATTTTGACTGACATATGAATTGCGTCGTATGAACGAATTTGTCTTCACTTTGGACGATCCAACTTCGTCGGCGATCCGTGAAACGGAACAAGTGATATGCATGATTGCCAAGATAAGTATCGGTTATTGGTAGATTCCCATGCACCACGAGGTATGCATCGGTTCCTTGGGATAATGACTCAAGTCCTTCATAATTATGGGTACCAGGTTTTTCAGGACGCCGTGTTGGAGTGGCGTCCTCCTTCTGAACAGTTTACCGTAGCTGCCCGGCACCTCATCTGCGTTCGTGCCTCCAGCCCGACTATTTATTTTCCAAATTGGGGTGAGAGTTGTTTGGCGGGAGCCTCAAGAATAAACAACTGCCGATCCCAGTCCTTGGACCTTGATCCGACCCACATTGGGATAGATACTGGCCCGCGGCGATATCGCCACTTCCAGGCTTGTCGGAGGGACTCTTCAGCTGACTGAGCATGCATGTCTGGCTGTAACTGACAATAGTCTATCGCACGATCTTCCGATACTCCCATCTGTTTCCTCGCAACATCCTTGTCGCGCATCTTCCCATTTGACAGATACTTCCGCATTGAAAATCACCACATCATGCCACGTCCTTATTGGCTCTACTCAGTGTCTACTGATGGTTGAGGCACTCATGCGCTTGGCCTCGGTCCGCCTCGTGGTCACGCTGATTGGCGTTCCAACCAACGCGATGACATCGCTCTCAGAAAGTAACATCGGGCCGTCAAGGAACAAGAGCGGTCACATCGGGGGGGTGCATAATCACCCCTGCTAACGAATCGAGCAGAATGATATGAACTCCAGCATTCGCGGATCGACGGCGTGAGCTCTTCATTACTGACACCCTGTCTCCGCCGACTGTGCACACTGGGACCCACAAACCACGGCACCGTCTCGTTGACGGACTCCCGAAACAGTCCGAAATGCGTACTCGTGGTGATAGTATACGATATCGATTATCAAACCGACTGTGCCCGCCTTGTAACTCAATGTCGCTTGGGGTAAGCAGGAAACCTTCAAGTTCATGATACCCCATCAGCCCTTCAAGCTCCAAGTACGTCCTGTAATACCACCATGGATGAAATGGTTTAGCGTAGAGTCGGCCGCCGGTAAGTGCACTGGCTCGCCCCTTCAACGCTCTCTTGACAACATCTCGCCTCCGCATCAATTACTTATTAACTTTGGTGATCGCATGGGCGTGCAGGCTGTCATCCATCAAACCCTCTCCTCCCAGAAGGGCCAGCGATATAGCGTAGTCAGGGTCCCAACAATAATAATAATACACGTGGATGAAGCCCGCAGACAATCCATCCTGTCGATTCTTGAATGCTATGTAGCCTTCTTCAAGTCGGTGACTCAAGAGTTAACCGATTATGAACTCGTGACTGCGGTTGTGATAACTGTTGTATGCCCACTCCCTATGCGAAATACGAGTATTATACGACCATTTGCGCCTACCTAATTGGTCGGTGGATTTTCCGCTGTGTTCTTGTTCGCTATCTACCGGGCATCGCGCCGCCAACTCCATCTACATATGATCAAAGGAAGGTGTTGGTGAGCGGTGACATTCTTCGACAGTCTTCCCCCGCCCATCCAAAATTGACATTTGATTCCACCCGGGGGAAAGTGCTAACCTATATGCTATGACGATGTGAATCATCAGGGCCCGGGTTGGTTGAATAGAACTTCTGTAACATAGAACCATTCTGCTCGATCGTATCTCGTAGGATACCGATGCTGTCCATGCGGGGACACCCCGTATTGTCTCGCACCGCCTATCAGCGGATGGAGGTGCCTATGCCTGAATGACCTTCGAAAATCGGCACATGCTAAGATCGGAGGAGTACTTACCATGCACCGTGCCGCTATCAGAGATCCACCGCCGAGGGAGGAAGCTCACAAGCTGTGACATAATGTGGCTCACGCCGTATGGCAATTCATGATAGACAAGGTTTGCCCCCACCCCTGTCGATGAGCTACGGGTATGGCGGGGTGACGTGACTGTTTCGGGCGTGGGTCGCTTATGTTATGCTGCCAAAAATACAAGGCAAGCACGATAATCAGGTGATCGATCAACACGAAAGTAGCACCGCGGCTTCTGCCACCGTTCATGAAGGTATAGGAAAATGCCTGTGGCACTGTCATTATGAACGTCGCTGCCGTTGAGTTTTGCAGCTGCACGTCCATGCTGTGCTGCTCGCAACTTTTACGTTGGCGTTCTGCTAGAAGCTCTCGGTTTTCATCTTGTTCACCGATGAGTGAGGATGAACCGATGGACACGCTGCTGAAAGGTCATACGACTGTTGTTCGGTCGACTAAGCTTTCATTTTGCAGAACAATAATTAAGCACCCAATACCCCAGCAGCAGTCGGGTAGCAGGGCAAACACAACATGGACATAGACGCGCAGCCCATTTCGACTAGAGCGATGTGGAGCGTTCTCAAAGTTCGAGACAGTTCCCCAAAGCACCAATCGTTGTCGGCATCTCCGATCTACGGCATAGATATATTACAAGTATCGGTTGATCGAACAACATAAGCGCAAGTAAAAGGTGCGTTGGCCCATGGTGTTGTGGTTGATTTACCGCCGGCCTCCTGGTATGATCGTATTTTTGTTCCGGACCCCCGAAATGGAAAGCAGCCAACAAGAATACAAGGAAGCAGTGCAGAGGCATCACAGTACTGTAGTCCTCGCGTCTGTTGCTTGACGTATGCGTGTTGGCATCACCATCTCTATGCGAGGCTGGCTGCGGGCCCATGTTCGAGACAAAAGAAAGATTTTGGTCAATTTCCAGACAGGAGGGGAAGCAATTACTGATTCTAAAGTTAGGTGACTCGATATCAGAAAGATATCACTCCCGCGAAGTCGTCTCGCTATTCCCAGTGATCAGCAGAAGTATCAACAGCATCGGATGCAACTAGATCACCGCTCGGCAGAGTTTATCAAGCTAATGCACGAAGTGTTCGGGAAGTTACGAAACAGTGCTCCCGATGTGTGAAAAGGGCACACAATATACCCATCTTCTAGACGACATCACCATCACGGATGGAAGCACAGCATGAAAGGGCGGAGAGCACGGGAGGAGTTGGAACTTTTGAAAGCCCACTCGATCCATCAATAGGGCGCAGTGGAGACAGGACCGGATAGAAATCTCGGGAGTAAACATGAGCTTGGCCGAAAGAGTGCCTTTATGGTGAAAACTTGCACTGGATCTCTCCATTTCCTGACAAAAACACGAGATGAGGCAAGTTCGCGCTGATGAACTTATTCTTATGAAGTTTCCTAAAACAGTGAGGTTGTTCGCAGGACCTCGTGTGTCCGTTTAGCCGTCCGGTGTATTGACCTATTGGCAGGCACACGAGGAGGAACGCCCATTACCTCTTTCTGTGGCGGCCATGCCCAAAATCAATTCCAATTCGGTCCATTCTGATTTCTCCATCTCGCCCATATATTTGGGCATCACTCGATGTTTACAGAATCGTAAGTCTCATAATTTCTGCCGGCGGACACGCAATCAGAGTTGGCTGGCCTTTATAACACCATACCTCTTTCATCTAATTGGCCTTCGTTTCCTCATCTATCTCCTGCGGAAGGTTCACTGGGCATCCAGTATCCGGTGACAGGCCTTTGACGACCTCTGGTGAGCACGCCCCATCTCATCAGCATCTGTCACCCTCCTTCACATCACTCATTGCTGCCGTTCCTGATACAGATTTCTCGCATCTCTTACACGACACCCATTGCTGTTTTTCGTTATGAACCTCTGTCTTCCAATGCCTGATACTTACAATTTCGGACCCGCCAACCTCTCTCGATCGCAATCTGCTTCGACTTCCGGCTCATCGTCTCCGAATTCATTTGATTACATCGACTTCTCCAGTCAAACCACTCCTATACTACCATCATCAGATCCCATCACGACTACCTCATCGGGTTCAACCGCGCCACCAGACACTGGTGCAGTACGGCGTACCTCGCCAGCTTTCCATCATCAGCCAACCTACCCACGCTCCTCGAGAGATATTTCATCTCAATCAGCGGTGGGAGCTCCTGCTTCCATTCCCCGTTTTAATCCTTCCGCTATGGGGTTGGCTTCGTGCAAGGATCTCACTAGACCACTTACTGCCAAGGAGCAGGAAAACCTTGCTCTGCTTGATCGATTGAAGTATTTCCTCGCGACCGCACCTTCACAATGGGACTCATCGGATTCCTCAAGTTCAGCTGGCGATTCACCTGGTCGCGCGTCTAGCGCTATTAGCCACGCGTCATCGTCACATCCTTCCATGAACCGCTTTCTTCTTCCATCATCCGAGTTCGTTACTTGCGTCCTTTGGTCGGGTCGTTATCACATCACTGGAACGGATATCGTTCGCGCCTTGGTGTTTCGTTTTGAGGCATTCGGAAGACCTGTCAGGAACATGAAGAAATTTGAGGAGGGTGTCTTCAGCGACCTGCGCAACCTAAAGCCAGGCGTTGATGCATCGCTTGAAGAGCCCAAGGTTGGTGGTCCTCGCCACAACATGTCGGGCCACTTCACTGACAAACTTCAAGTCACTATTCTTGGATCTTCTGTTCAAATACCAATGTATCCGCACGCAGAAGAAGCAAAAGGTTTTCTATTGGTGAGCATCCTGGCTCCCATTCTGTGCCAATTCCCTGAAGTAAAGCAATCTCAGGTTCTCTGTCCCTCATGATCGCCTCTTCCTTGACGCGCTTGAGCGTGATCTCAAGCGGGAAAAGATGGGTCTTGAGCCTACCACAGTCATAACAGGCGAGCCTGCTTTGTCTTTCACATACGAGCCCCAGCGCAGCTTGTATGAGCAGTTCAGCAAAGCTCAAGGCGGTCGTGACGGAGAGGGAGATCTAGAAGCCGCCCTTCGCGTGGCAGACGAAGCTGCGCTTTCGCATTCTGTAGGCGAGCATGGTGCTCTGCCCCAGGAAGTCTTGCACACAGCCAATAACCTCGATCAGTCTTCCAAAGATAGAACTCTCGGGAACCCTCGTATCGACGGCACGGGACTTAGTCAACTCCCATCTACCGTCCGGAGACCGAACATGCCGTTCATGCCCTTTTCTATTTTCGAAGGATCCCCAACCTACAAGCAGCGGCGGAAAAAGCCTGTGAACAAAGTTCACTCGGCCAACCCCGATTCTGTCAACCGCAGCAGCTCTGATGAGAGCAATCAATCTCCTGACGACGCATTTGGCGTTGGCGTTGGCTATGGTCCCAGAGATCGCGGGATGACGGCTGCTGATATGTTCATCTCACAAGCTAGAGGTGAACAGGAGGCTAGTGCGAGGCTACGGAAGGAAGCTGTCCACCAGGTCTATGACCCCGTTACGCCCGGAACACCATCCGTGGAGTTCAGCCAGAACTCTTCACGACTCACACCAAGCTTATCGTCGATGTCCGTTAATAACGGAGCATACGCTGGGTATAGTCAGCATTCCGATGACCAGGGGCAGAGACTATCTCACACACATTTCCGTGCCACGTCCGATGACGCCACTCTTCCCGCATTCTCTCCTGACACCGAGATTCCATCTACGGTTACCGGGAAGCCAGTTACTTCCAAGGCGTTTGTCTGCCCTCTATTCTCTTGCGGCCGGCTTTTCAAACGCATGGAACACTTAAAGAGACACGTGCGCACGCACACCATGGAGCGTCCTTACCAGTGCGAAAGGTGCAAGAAGCGGTTCTCGAGGTCCGATAACCTGAATCAGCACCTTCGAATCCATGCTCGTGCAGATGGCAATGACATCGGCTCCGGAGAGCTCGGGTCTTTTGACGCCGATGTCGAAAGCGAGGGCACCGATGAGAGCGATTTCGAAAGGATCGCACTTGTGTCGTCGATGTCGTTCCCCACTGGTGTCGAAGGGCTTCCCGACATGGATATGTGTGAGGTTGAAGTGGCAGGTCACGTGCACGAAGTTCAGGGTGATGAGGAAGGTCTTGTCGCGGCGGCCGGACTCGTGCACACCCCAAACTTTGATAACGGTGACTCAGAACGAACCTTCCGGAACGCTTATTATTCTCAAGACATATCCGGTGTTGCTGACATTGGTAATCCAAACGGTGATCCTGCACACTTTACCTCCTTCCATTCGGTCGACGGATCCGACATGTCCTGGGCCAGCCTCTCTCACTCCCCCGAGATCCCTGACTCCGTGCCCTCGTACAACGGAGAGCCCATTATGGCCTCTCTCTCTGCCCCTTCTCACCGCCTCGAATTCGACAACGTCTCTTTGCACCGGTCTGTGATGACCTCGGGGGGCGCCGGGCCGATTAGGCGCCATAGGAGCATGACCCCTTCTCTGGTGAGGGGCTTTGACCGAGGACAGTCAATACCGCCCGCTCGTGGCTATCATCCATACGCATCAGTCTCTGTCAGCCATTCACGCACAAATTCAAACCATTCCTCTCCCTCGAGCCTTGCACACCCCCTAGACATCTCTGCTATCCCAAGTATGTCTTTGAGCGACAACGCTTTCTCCGCACAGCCGCGTTGCTTCTCATCTGCACCTATGGACCATGCCCTACATACGTCGCTTGGCTTGGATGGTCTGGATAGCGTTTTCTCTGACAACATGCCGCTCTACGAAGATGCTCCTTTTGACTTGGCTCATTCATATTCAGCACCTTCGTTTGACACAATCATCATGGTCTCAGGCGCATAAGCTCATTATGTTGTCGATAGGCCCCAAACATCAAGTAATATATACCGCATGCTAATCTTCCAATCCCTTCGTTTTCCCTTTTCTCTCTTTACCCACTGTATCAATCAAAATTATTTATTTACCACGGCATAGCTAGTCTATCGTACATACTTCTAACGCACTGTTTCCATAATACCCTGGATCAAATCTGCTTTTGTTGTCACCACTTCGTCTTCTCAACAACACATTCGCTGTGCTGGTCGCTCATTACTGTTGCGTCCTTTTGGTATATACGCTTATCTACACATTAATGTTGCTAGTGTTTGTGCGGAATAAATATGCACTGTGATCCTAAAAATTCATACATTCTTCGTCTCCCATGATCGTAGTAGCATTCGTCACTACTCAACGAAATACCCACGATCGGGTATCTCTTGGACCGGAGCTGCAGATCTCGATTAGTCCGAGAACTCCCTGGTTCCTGTATCATCCGCAACATTCATCATGGAGATCGCAACTGGTCCCAAACTGCGATACGACTTAGGCGTTGGTAGGGTCCCTTCATTCTGTCGCCAATGATTAATCTCACATCTGACAATATCTTGATCCGAGGCTCGCGTGTCTGCCCTCCGCCGAGATGAAGTGTGTACCGATATCTCAATTTCATACTTTAGGCTCGAGAAGGGCGAATCTCCACCAATAGCAGCATTAGCATAAAAATAGACATACGAAGCTCCATGGGCCACGACTTTCACTATGTTGCACATAGTTTCTCCGCCTGCTTCTACTTTTTGTGATGAGATTTAAACCGTAGCATTCGGCCACCTTCCATTGGAGATTCCGTACACGAGGACTCACTCGGAGGCACGGATGAACCTTCTCCCGCGCATGCAGTGTCAATGATGAGTACATGTCAGGAGGAGATACCCGCCGTGAGGATGCAACACCGCCGGTCTGTTTTCGGATTTAACGATGTGGAATTGTTGTGGAAGGTCATTTTTGACGTGCTTGAGATCTCTGAGTCCAAGAAATTCGGCGAACTACAGGACTTGCTTATTTGGGACGAATGACTCAGCAACCGGCTCCTTCCAGCTCATCGTGCGTAGGGGCCAGAATCCCTCTAGTCACGGTTAAGGCCACCACCACCGAGCCATGTTTTCTGCGTTCTCAAAACGTTTGGCAAGTCCATCCTCACTCAACTCTACATCTTGGTGACTGACATGAGATTGACTAGCCTCAAATATCCATTTTGTTCGTAGTCTAACGTGTCAACCGTGATCACTAGTGCATGTGCTAACGATTTATTCCTGGGACGGGGATCAACATTACAAACAGCCATCATCCGTCGTCGCCCCCATCCACAAAGGCGCTCGCAATGCTGCGATCCTCTCTATCAGGTCCATTCCCACCTAACAAACCAGATGCTCCCCCTCTCGACTTCAACCTCGAAGTCATTGAGTCGACACCGCCGACCCCTGAGCAACTAAGGACAATTCTTTCGTATCTAACCCCTAAAGATTCTGCAGCTGCGCCACCGCCATACTCGACGTTCCTATCCTCTCACCCATCTGCAGCAGGGGTATCTGAGCAGCCACAGAGTGCCGTGGGTATTGCGAATCTCGGCGCACAGAACCCTAATGCGCTCAAGTGGCCTGTCGTTGTTGATTGGAATGGCGGGAAGGCAAGCATAGGCGATGTGGATGGCGTGAAGGGCATCTTGGAAGCTCTCAGACAACGCAGGGACGGAGAAGTTAAAGATGAAGACACCCACCAGTCCAAGGGGTGGTTCTCATAGTTCTCGTGCGAAGCTGTATACAGTTTGGACCGAGACATCCACGTGTATCAACAGTGTATCATAACACAACTACGACGACGTAATTAATGATTCACGATCTCTTCGGAACTGCTCGTTTGCTCTTATACATTAGAATCAGCATTCCAACCCTTAGACATTGATTGGCACCGGGAGTTAGCACAGAGAGCGTTATATGTAAAGGAGCCGTGGGGTAGGTGAGTATGTAGAATGTTTACATAGAACGATAAACCAGGAGGCGAAAAGAATTAGTGCGAAGTAGAATGTCAACAGATAAAGCGGTATCATCGTTCCTCCAGGTCCATCGAATCAAAACTCTACTGGCCAATAATCTCCACGCCGCTATTGGGGTCAATTACTGCGCCTACACCTTGCCCTTGGGTGGGAGTACTTGTAGGCGCAGTCGTAGATGAGGAGACTGAAGAAGGCCTTGGCCCTGGACCGGTGGAGTCTGTTGGCGAAACTCCCTGGTCAGCTGTGCTTGTTGAGGTTGATCCACCAAACGACTGCTGCCCCGGAATCGAAGTGAAAACGGAGCTCGTAGTATCACTTCCCGTTCCCGTTGAGTCTCCCACTTTGTTGTTATTGTTGCTCTTCTTTCCAACAGTCCCACCCACCGCCCCACCCACTACAGCACCGATGACGACAAGGGCGATAACGACAATCGTAATAATACCATTACGACTGCGCCAGAATGACTGGCGGGACGGGGAAGCGTAAGCGGCAGAGCCGAATTTTTCTTTCGAGCCGGTCTCTGCGATTCCGGGCGTTAAAGGTACTGCAGCGGGCGCTGGGGCTGGGGTGGACGGGCTGCGCGTGGAGGGCGAGCGGCGAGCAGGCCGGTCATCGAGTAGATCCATATTGTACCCTTCCTATATCCCACAAAAAGATAAATACACCATCGAATAGACAACACATTGGACAGAGAACCCAGTCAGTTCCAAAGAAGGACAACCCAAAAGGCTCAAGGCTGTGCTCACCTGCATCTGCGCCCTGGTGGCCTTCGGGGCCTCATCAAGGAGATTCTGGTCATAGGACGACATGGCTTTTTGCTGGCCGTCAGTCGTGTTGAGGGACGATGGGAGGAGTGGATGTGGTGGCGGGGTGTCGCATAGAATTTAGACGCCCAGAGAGATGTCAGGTGGGTTGGAACAGCCTCCGTGCCTGGCTGTCACAACGCGCATATCTTGGCTTCAAATAGCTTGGGTGTTCTCAAACGGCGTACAGCTTAGTAGACGCATATGGTGTTTTTGCCAGAAGGATCAACATCGAAAACGCTCACTGCTATCGATATCACGATAAGTGATTCCAGAAGGTGTTGCCCTTGAACTACGAGTTGTTTGCCAGTGATGCGGTGATTCCTCGCGAACAGCCCCGGATCCATCAATGAATCTCACCCGAATCCCGATCACTCATCAACCGTACTGGTAATGGCAAGCTGTGATGGAGTGCATAAAACAACGACCTTCCTGGCACTAGCAAGAGGCTTCTCGCACCATTTTCCGTGCGGTCGCCGGTAGGTGCTTGCGGCTTGTTGGGGCTCCTTGTTGGATCTTGGCGCAACGGGCGCCCAACAATGGACGAGCCCTCAGGCCTCAGCGAGCGCAACCATCATGGTCAATTACCACTACTGGGCTAGGCAGTTCGTTCGTCTGATGACCCCAGACAGTGGTTGTGCACAAGCAAACGTACCCTTAGGGAATTCCAGGCCGGAGAGTTCGAGACCTTCCGCTTCTATCGGGATTTCTGGCCAGGTGTATGCACCAAGGTATGTACGATGGCACTACAGAGTCCAGACTGGACTTGTGACCCTGACTGATGAGCTTGTCTTCCTAGATTAGCTATGGACGTTTGAGATCCTAATTTTTGGACTTGGTAGGGACTCATCGAAGCGAAGGCTAGGTCCAGTCAAAGTCAGAGTCTTCTCATTTCGACAAGTGCGGGCTCGGGACAAGTCCGACAGGTGCAAGAACGAGGCCCATACAAGTTCTAAGTAACCAGGTTGAAAAGTACAAGGGAGTACAGTACAGCTTGACAGCTTCGCCTGTCCAGTGATGAAATATCAAAGCTCAGCAATGCCACCGCAAAACCTGTAACAGCTGCACTACGCCGAATCGTGCAAGAGCGTCGTTTCCGACGGACTCTCATCGGCGAGCACTGCATAAGGCCCTTCCTTGATACCACCGTATGGTTTCTCCACAAGGTGCACTTTGAACATGCCCACAGAGCGAAGCTCTTTGGTTGTTGGCCGCATCACGCCCTCAAATGGGTCGCATAAAGAACGTGACCGTGCTCCCAACCAGAACACCTCGAGTACACCTGCACTTGACGTCAGAGGTTGGTCAAAGTGTTTCGAGAACGCTCCCGTTAGAAGGAGTGAGAGGGTAAACATGGTGAGAGAGCCTATGGTTGCGAATAGAAGCTGAGAACATTGGCATGTTAGAGATAAGAAGTTACGGAGACTTTGGAGTGGATCCAGTTACCGGCAAGAAATTGATCTGTTTGTATCCAATGAGGTATTAGTGACCGCGATGATGATGATTTGCCGGTGGTGGTGTCTCACATTCAAGCGCCACTTCAGCTCTTCCTGCTGGTACTGGCCATCTAAGTTCACGCGAGGAAATCCACCTACCGAAGGTCCATACTGGACACCTGCGAAAGGTCAGCACGTCGCCTAGACGGAGGCAATCACGACTCTAGGCACAGACCCAGCCATGCAGTTTCAGCAAAAACCTGCCCCACAATTGATTCCATTCGTGATCGGGATAAATTGCCTGGTGATGTGAAGAGAGAAGGCGGAGTAAAGTGCCAGCCCGCAAGGGTCATCATATAGCTGCAGGGAGTTAGTGCTTGAATTACCGTTGAAAGAGGCACGGCGTACTCATCTACCACAGAAAAGCTGAGACACATCTCCAACGTCAAGTAGAGTTGACAGACTCGGTCAGGGCTTGGTTCCGCGTTTGCTAAACCAGCACTTATCTAGACATTCATTAGTACCTGGCCATAAGGACGCGGTGCCGGCCTGGGCAACGCCTGAAAACGTGTCATAGACTGTATTATTGATCAATCCTGCTGTGGACAAAGTTGGGATTTGCTGAATTGCAGGGACTACGCCAACGATCGTGTTCATGCTTGCCTCCGAAGCAGTGCCCAAATCGTTCAAATCAGGCCATGTTTGATTGAGTGTTGCGGACACTGTTGTCGTGGCGTTGAATGTTTGAAACTGCATCACAGTCGATGAAGAGATGTGAAGCATGGTTACACATGCTAGATAGGCGGCTACCGACGACGTTTGCCATGAGGAAGCTGCCAGCGTGCGCTGTTGCCAAATATTGCCGAGTGCGGCCCCTAGACCTGACCATGCGCCGGCCACGTCATGTATGGTAGTCAGTTTTCGCTTTCGAGAGAGCGTGTACGATAACGCAAGGCCTTGCGTGATGTACACCAGGATTGCCGAGTATATCTGCGACAGAGGTTCGGAGGCACCATCAGTCTGCCGCGCAAACCGCGACGGGTGAGTGCGATGGTGATGCACTCACCGTATAGATAGCTTGGAGGCTAGCGCTGAGCACTACATTCAGATTGTTGGTGCTGGAAGTCATCGCAACCGTCAAGCCATGCTCGACGTGCTTGCCGTATAATGCGAACAGGACCACATGAATGCCCAGCAAAGCAGCGTGTAACGAATAGCACAGAACGCGTGAGTGGGAGTTGACCGGTGCTTCTCGTCGGACGCTTGGCTCATCCTGCCTACACTTTGTTGTTTGTTCGTCTATGTAGGGTGGGGTGAGACTTGGGAGGTAAATGAGAATTGTCACGGGGCTCACGATAAGCATCCCTGTCCCGCGCCCCTGAGCCAAGAAATGAGGTGGTATCTGTTCCTACGCCGGCCTCGTCATCAGTATCTTGACTCGTGAGCGGGTCTTTTGGTGCTAGATGAAGGTCTCTCATCAATACAGCAGGTGTTTGCATGATGAGGGAGGATACAACGAAGAGCGCTTGAAGGGCCTCATAATAAAACGACGGTCCCACGAACGGGAACACGAGGGAAGAGCCCGAGTATCCACAAAGTCGCTGTGATCGTTCATAGAAGGCAGAGTGAGAATTGTGGTGCACCAGGAGCTCGTATTTTGAGCTCCTGATGGAACTGATTTTGGGTGCGTCCAAGTCAGCAGACAACACACAGTGCGATAGAAAGCACGGTGGAAGAATAAATCCGAATCATGATGAGCATCAAGATTGGTTATAAGAAGTTTGATTTGTACGACTGTCTTCCTCGACGTGGGCAAATTCCTACGGGGCTACGACAACGATCCACTAGGATACGGGCGCTTCTTCGCGATATCTATCGGATATGCCCGATGTTGACAATTGTGCTAGGCTTCTCGTTGAGATCGCGGGAGAGGCTGTAAAGAGATGGAGTATGGGGACCGCTTGCTAGATGAACAATAGAACAGCTTTTGGGATTTTCTGGGGATATGATTCGGAGATAGCACAAGGGTTGACATTGATACCGCGACGGACGAGCAGGCCTACGCGAGCCACTTCGCTGCTAATCCGCCACATTGTCAATCCATCCGTTTAACCAACGCTCGAACTTGAGCCAGATCAACGAATTTCAACAAGTGTGGGCGTTGTATAGGCTCTGAGCCTGGAGGTACTAGCCTTGAGCACGGTAGATCTGAATATCATTCGTGATTTTCAACGACAGAAAGCTGTAAGTGGAGAATAACGAAGCGATGTCCCCTTAGAACCTGCCTAGCTGGGGACAATAGCCATTACAGTCGTACAGATAAAGATTATCAAGCTCAGCCTTCAGGGCGATGGTAAAAAGATGGCTAAAAAGTGGTGACATAGGAGGATTCGATCGCGCAGCTTGCGGATGTTTTTCATGTTGTCACGGCAGTTAAATTGTCACGCCTCGAACACGCGGAGAGCACGTGGAGGCCAAAGGCGCTGATGGTGTAGTTGGCCGGATTTCGCAAGTCCGCTTTCTCCAAAGTGAAACGTTTCTTGTCGGTCGGTATCGTTGACAATAACGCTGTCCACACTGGCGCCAGATACCTTGTCTGCGTTCTGTGCGTACTTTTATTATTATTATTATTTTGAAAATTATGATGTTTCATTGAGCGCTAATTATCAACTTAGGTCACTTCATTCGGTTCTGAGGTCGCTGAGATTCACGCGTTCTTGAGGCCACGCCATGCCCTCGTTTTTAAATAAGGTCTTTGGACGCAAGAAGCAGGACGATAAAGACGCACCTCGTTCTCCAAACGAGGCTTCTGATAATGCCTTGCTTGAAGGAAAGTACGAGGCAATCTCACCGGTTCTTTCTCCTTCAGCCATCGCTTTCGCAGATGGTCAAGGGAGCAAAGACAAGGAACGCGAAGTTGGATTCTCGCTTTTCAGGCCGAAATCTCGTGTAGGCTCTCCGAAATCGTCTCAGAAGCGTGCAGATGCCGTTCCTCAACTATCCTTACACCTCCCTGGTCCAAAGCAAAACTCGGATTCTCGTGCGCTTGGCGTCGTATTTGAAGCAGATCCCGAGTCGCAAACGGTTCTCGACGATGCTGTCATTGGTGCGAAACGACTCAATCCCTTGGAAACTCTCATACTGGTCCGGGCTTGCGCACAGGCCATCACTGAGCGGGGTAGGTACACGTGTCCAGTTTGAGCAGTTCCATCGCTGAATCCACCCAATCAGGTTTAGAGACTCTCGGGATCATGCACCCTCATTGGTTTTCCGCATCTCCAGATATCCAGCGAAAGCTCATCTCGCTTTTCATCCACTCATTGGCTCCTAAAAGCCGTATAACTACGCTCTCTCCTACGCCTACCTCTCCGACCTCCGCTTTTGAAAACGAGCTCAGCTACACACGTTCTCCGCATGACGTCGCTGCAGTCCTCCGCTGGGGTTTGCGTCACCTCAAATTAGAAAACGGTCATTTTGGCAAGGACGTCACTGCCGCCGAATGGGCGTGGTACAAATCGTTCTTTGACGCAGAGCGTGATGCATCATACCCTCCGAAAGGTTTTACCGATCTCTTACCGCCTCAGTTGCCTACAGCACACATTGAGCTGCTGACCGCTACACTCGACGTCATATCCGGACTTGCTGCGCACGCAGAGGCAAACAGCATTTCTGGCAGCAAGCTTTCAAAGTTTTTAGGACTTTGGCTGCTCACAGCCATTCGCTCTGAAGATACCGATGACTGGACCACATTTTACGCACGTTGGGAGCGTGCTGGTCGCATTCTGGAACATCTCTTCCTTTCTCGCTTAAGGTAACAAATAGTAGGATGGCCACCGTCTCGCTTGTACTGATTCCCTTTTCAGAGAGGAATCGCTCGATCAGCGTCTACCCACCCGGCTTCAAGAGTTAGTCAAGTACTACCCGTACAACAAAGGCTCACCGGCCACCGAGGAGGATCTTCTTCCGCCACCCCGGTTCACAACGCGCAAATATGACGCCTTGTTCGTTCGCGTCGAGTCCGTTTTGTTGGAGACTGCGGAGCAGCCAAAGCAGCACCCGGTTCGACTTATTCTCGAGGCCTTCCAGCTTCAAACTGGGGCCCAGTCTGGGGATGAGCACTGGGAGCTATGGAACGGTCTGAAGACCGCGGCGACTGAAGCCTCTTCCGAGGCATCTCCATCCAGTTCGAGCGGGCCTCAGCTTACCCACGTCTTCGTTGATGAGACCATTCAGCTCCTGTCCATGATACCTGCCGACAGCAGTGATCCCTCCTCGCCCACCCTCCTCGCTTCCCCCATCGCTAATGTTGTGTCTCGCAGACGCTCCCCATCGTTCAGCAGGATCCTTGAGCGCAAGGGTTCAAAGACGAATGGTGACAATGGATCTGCAGCGGTGTCCCCAACCACTCTGTCCTCCGCCATAATCACGGACTGGGCTCAGTTCTCCACGAGCGGATTCGGTGACGTTCCCGTCGCCCAGCCGCTTGCTGCAACTCTTTTCGATCAGGAGGATGTCGAGGTGACTCAGCCTCCCGTTTCGCGCAAGTCGAGCCGCAAACGTGGGACCTCTCGCACTCGCAGACGCTCTCCAGACAATGGGCCTTCAGCAACGCCCGCCACATCCCAGCTTTCTGTGGCAGACTCGCCTATCATCGAGACGAAACTCGCTTCCGTGCACCTCATCCAAATTGACGAGGCTTTCATCGATTTCTGGAGCGACGCCATCGTCGACCCCCTCTCCGCCAGTTGGCCCACTTTCGTCATCTGTGGGCTCAAGCCAATACCAGGTGCTGAGAAGCCCGTTCAGTGGCTCGTTGTCGAGCAGGCTTATAGTCGCCAGCGGTCACAGCCTTCTCCTCGTCCAGCGTCTCCAGACGGACCGAGGGGTCGTACATCGCCTCGCCCGTCTTTCAGATCTGATATCTCGGGATTCCGCATTGGCTCGACGTTGGCCGCTACGCGTAAGCGATTCAGTATCTTCGGTAAATCCACCAACGAGTCTGCGCCCAAGAAATCGGCAGGCAGATCTCCAAAGGTCGGAGAACTTGGGGAAATTCTCGCCGAGGAAGAAGAGAAACCGGAGGAAAAGCCAAAGTCTAACCATGCTTCTCCTGTCACGAATGGTGGCAGTCGTGTGGAGACGGTTGCTGGGACTTCTGCTGCCGCCGCCATCCTCGCCACTGGTGCTGTTGTAGCTGCTACCGCGACTGAGACCCAGACGGAAGCACACGCCGTTCCCATCCCAGAGGAGGTGATGACAGGACCCGTTCCTGAGCCCCAGCCTACCGCATCCGCCGGTCTGATCTCTGCTTCGACGTCGGCGCCCGCAGCTGTTTCCAAGGAAGCGACTGTTCCCGTGTCTGACCAGCCCGCCGGCAGTCAGACTGACGCTTCCAAGGGGCAAACTCAATATCTCGCAGAGGAGGTACCATCAGTCGAGTCTGTCGCGCAGCCTGGGAATGAGTCTATAGAGGCTCCCCTGGCACCGGCACTCGTACCTGTCTCCGAGGAAAAGGTACCTTCCGAACTCATCATTGATGAGGTGGAGGCTCAGCCGGGAAATGGCACCGTGAGTTCGTTTACGGATGCTGTCCCTGAGCCCCAGGAGACTGCAGGAGATGAGGACGCACTTCCGCCTGCGCCAGAGGCCGTCGTGTTGGCGGGTGAAACTCCCGGTCCGCAGGTTGCCTTGAACACCAGTGAACCCGCTGCACTCGCTCACATTACCGAGGAAACTCAAGCCGTGCAACCCGAGGTCGTCGCGAGTGCTGACGAGCCGGCCGCTGCTCCCCTCGTGGTCGCCGATGAAGTCGCACCTGAAGCTGCTCCAGCTGATGCGCCTGTGACCGAAGAGGCGGCGGAAGCTGACCTCCCTGAGGTCCCTATCGTCGATGCTTCCCCCGAGTTGCCCGTGACACCCGTTGAACAAGTACCCCTCGTGCAGGAGCCAGTCGTGGAGCCAGTCGTGGAGCAGGCATCCGAGTCCGTGCCCGTTATCGAAGAACCGGCAGCTCCTACTGCTCCTACTGACAACGCTGGGGAGGAAGCACCCACCGAACCTGCTGTTGAAGAAGCGCAGGCTGCTGTCGCCAGCGTTGATGTTGTGGAAGAGCCCGTTGCCGAGCCAGTCGAGGAGAGCACGCCCTCGCCTGTTGTTGAAGAAGCTCAGGCTCCTCCCCCCGCTGACACAGATGTAGTGGAGGTCCAAGCAGAGGAACCAGTTCACGAGTCCGCTGTCGAGGCGGTCGAGGAGAGCACTCCAGAACACGCTGTCGAAGAGGCGCAACCTGTTGTCCCTGTCAGTGTCGACGTCGTGGAGGAGCCAGCTACAGTAGAGGAGCCTGTCGCCGAACCTGTCCAGGAGAGCTTACCAGCGCCCGCCGATGAAGAATCGCCAGCTCCCGCCACTCTTGGTGTCGATGCCGAGGAAGAGGTCACGAACTCTGTTCAACCAGAAGAACCTGTTTCTCAACCTGCGGAAGGAAGCTCATTCACGGAGCCTATTGTTTCTGAGGAGGATGTGCCAGTTGGAGCAGCCCCAGTAGAACCTGTCGAGCTTGTCGAGGAACCAACTGTCGAAGAAGCTTTGGCTGAGCCCGTAGAGGAGCCTGTTGAGGAATCTAAGGAGCCAAGCGTCCCTTCTGACGCCCCTATCGCGGACGTCGATCAACCAGGCGTCGAAGATACCGTAGACGAGGCCGGAGGTGCAGCTACGGTCGCTGAACCAGTCGAAGAAGGCTCGGAAGAAGTGGCTGCACCTCAAGATGCACCAGTGGAGGAGCTTGCTCGAGGTCAGTCGTGACATTCTTCTCCCTGGAAGACCTGCTCACGTATCGTAATGACTTCAGAACCCGAAGTTGATGTGTCTACTGAGCCTGCCGAGGAGGTCAAACCCGAGGAGATACAAGGTACTCCGACCGATGGGGAGTCTGATTCCGCAATCGATGGTAAGTTTTCTTGGATCGTCATCCTGCGCATTACCAACTCATTGAACTCGTTTTTTGACCCAACAGAAAATGGCGACGTGGAGACTACCGAAACTACGTCCCAGTGATCGTTTTCCCCTATTAACTTTCAATATCCTTTCATTTCCTATCTATTCACCCGTTAAATCGCAGAAGCCTTTGATTTCTTCCGATCCATCACTCCTTCACTATATCTGCATTCATATGCCTTTCGCTACAACCTGCTAATTCTTCTTTACTGTCATTGCCAGGAGTACACATCAAATACCGCAGTGTCCGCCTTATACCTCCACCTGACTTGGATCTCATTCGCCTACACCCCTTCATA
>KN839847.1:508393-561887 GCA_000827185.1 Hydnomerulius pinastri MD-312 | reverse complement strand
ATGGCGACGTGGAGACTACCGAAACTACGTCCCAGTGATCGTTTTCCCCTATTAACTTTCAATATCCTTTCATTTCCTATCTATTCACCCGTTAAATCGCAGAAGCCTTTGATTTCTTCCGATCCATCACTCCTTCACTATATCTGCATTCATATGCCTTTCGCTACAACCTGCTAATTCTTCTTTACTGTCATTGCCAGGAGTACACATCAAATACCGCAGTGTCCGCCTTATACCTCCACCTGACTTGGATCTCATTCGCCTACACCCCTTCATATCTCTCATATGCATTCTGTATTCATTCTACTTTGGTGCTCTCGATATTCCAGTACTCTTGTGCGTAATCTTGGATAGCGCGATCGGAGCTGAACTTGCCCATCTGTTGTTCGTTTGATACCATGACTGTTAGTCAATATATTGGATTTGCCTACCTTCGCTGTTGTCCTGATGCTCTTCTTGATCCACTCGGTACGATCGTTGTAAGCTTCATCCACCATGCGCAGCGCGTCGATGTCTATGGCAGGGTGCACCGTCTTTAGCATCTCCTCGCAAATCCACGGGTTTTTCTTTCCCGGGTTGGAATTGTTCGTTGGGTGGTTGTTATTTTCTTTGGGGATTGTTTTTCAAAGGCTTCCCAACCAGGTTTTGGGGGAGTCAACTGTAGGGTGCATGGAGGACGTACGGCTCGTAGACACCTCCATCGCCAAAGAGGCCGGACGAGATTTCTTTCAACACATTGGCAAGGGCGGGAGACTTCTCTTCCACTGGAACAGGATGGTACATGTGTTGGTATCGTAGGTCTTCCACGTCTGGTGTCAAGTATCCAAAGAAGACTATAGGAGTGAGGTCAATGCCAGAATATCCCCGGGAATATTCGAAACACGCACAAACGTTACTAGAGCCAACCTCTTCCGCGATCTCAATGTTCGCGCCATCCACCGTGCCGAGGAGGAGACCGCCGTTCAGACAGAACTTCATGTTCGACGTTCCGGACGCCTCGGTGCCAGCCGTGGAGATATGCTGGCTGATATCCGATGCAGGTATCAACACTTCTGCGAGAGTCACGGAATAGTCGGGAAGGAAGAAGAGGTTGAGGTAGTCCTTGGTGTCGGGGTCAGCGTTAATGATACGGGCGACATTCACGATAAGGCGGATGGTCTGCAAAAAGGTTAGTAGTTCTTGGATGCAGGTGGGTCAAATCACATACTAGTTTCGCGATGTAGTCTTATGTTGGTTAATGTCAATGAATTGAAGAATGGAGGATCAAAGTGGACATACACCCTGGTGCTGCCTTTCCGGCGAAGAAGACATTCCGTGGAGTAACCTTCTTCCTTTCCCCTGGAGTCATTGCCTTCAATGTTATATAGCGCTAAAACACGGTAAGATTGTCGACAGGGGGTAAGTACATTATCTTCGACTCACATGAATGACGCCAAGGATGTTAAGCGTTTGACGCTGCGTATGAAGTCAGCAACGCCTCACATATGGTTGTCATATGGCGACATACCTTATATTCGTGCATCCTCTGTGTGATGCAAGATCATTTTGAGTATGCAGACCATGGGCGCGATATGGTACTGTCTTACTTTTATTTGAACGTCAAACATTGCATGTGTATTGACTTTTAATCCCAGAGTGACTTGGACGTGGTGAGCCAGTCTTTCCTTGTTGGCCTGTTTAACAGAGGCCCATTCCTCCTGGAAGGTTGTATCGTCTACATGCTGCAAAAGCCCTTCGAGCTTCGTCAGGTCCTTCAACCAGACACTCTTTGGGATATTGAGGGTTCTAGTGATCAGTTCACTGAGACTCGGGTTGCACTGGTGGCGTTGTTAGCATTGAACGCAGAAGAAGTCCATAGAAACCGACCTGATCCAACCAGCGTCTTGGGGTGACTTGCATATCTATCAGACTTGTCTGAGAAATTCGTACTGATAAAACAACTTACTGCCGTTGGTAACGTTTCCAAATCTTCGCGAGGAGTCAGATTAATCTCGTATTTTGGGAAATTCAGGGTCTCCTTTGTTGTTGCGTTGGAGTTGGCGGAGTTCTTTGGTTTTGTTGTTCTTTCTTACTTGGTTTTGCACTTCCCGGGTTTGGCTCTTTAACCTTCAGGGCGTTCGGGTTGGGTTCAGGTGGGTTCCTTCGGTCCCCCGTTTGCCTTTTTGGTTGCTTGCATTTTACCATACGTTAGTGAATGTTCAGTGACGTTATTTACCTACACACCAATGCACGCCAGGTGTGCCATGCGCACGTTCTGAGGTATTCCCTCTGGGTAATGCCATAACCTCAGTACAGTATAGCACGTTATAGATATAGGTCTTACCTTCAATGAGAGACATTCTTGCGAGCCTGTCCCGATCACCAGGGAACTTGCGCTCCACGGCTGATCGCAGATGTCAATATTGATACCTTCGTAGAATGCTCGGGTCACTTACACTTCAAGAATAACCTGCACAAGTCTTAACAAGCCATACGACAATTCGGTGTGAAATCGCAACTCACAAGTTCTAGGAGAAGGCAAGAGCAATATGGAGTTAAACATTTTCAGTTCTGCGCGGGCTCAAGTCGAGACTCACGATATCAAAGATAATCTGCAAGTGTCTGCAATGCCCATGAGCTTTAGTATGTTATGAACCGCCTAATGTAAGGGGTTTGTACCTTGGCAGGAGGTGCTCCAACAGTGGTACGGGCCACTTCTCCAGCGCTTCCTGGAAGGAATCACAGTGCTCAGAGGTTATGAGTATAATATGACGATGAATGTCCGCTCACGGGCAAGACAGTGTGGTTAGTGAAGAAGAATGTCTCGGTGACAATCTTCCATGCTGCATCCCAAGGCACATCCTCTTCATCAAGCAAGATGCGCATCAGTTCCGGAATAGCAAGCGTAGGGTGAGTCTGGTAGCAACCCGTTATCAAGACTTGAAATAGGAAACTTCAGAGTTGACTAACATCGTTGAGCTGGATAGCAACATCTGAGGGAAGAGTGAGCCCAGTATATGGACGAGCTGTTCTGCACCTACATTGTGGGAACTCAGTGATTGGTTGGCTTAGATTCTTGAAGCGCCTAAGGATATCTGCAAGGCTAGCTGCAGTCCAGAAGTATTGTTGCTTCAGGCGAAGCTCCTTCCCGACTGATTCAGGTGAGTAAGGCGTAGGTGCATGAGCGAAACAACCTTACATGTCGTGTGATCATTGGGATAGAGCACGGAGGTTATCGCGGCAGCGCTGTTCGACGATTCGACCGCATGTTCATAGTCACCCGCTTAACTCGTATCGTCAGATAAGAGCGCCAGTAGTGTACTGACAAGTCTCACCGTTGAAACTGTTCAAATCAAAACCTCTCTTAGGCTTACTCTCCCAAAGGCGAAGATTGTTCGTGTTCCTGGTGTCGAAACCAGGAATCATCACGTCATATGCAACAGCCATTACCTCTTGACCGCCGTGCCACACGGCACGCCCGCTGCCGTCTTGGAACCGCTCTGAGGATCCATAGAATCGCACCTCGTAACTGACATCAATACGGGGCAGCTCCCAAGGGTTCGAATTCTCGAGCCATGGGTCAGGGGCCTCAAGTTGCTGGCCATCAGGGGAGATAAGCTGCTGGAAGATTCCGTATTGGTAGCGAAGGCCATATCCCCACACGGGAAGCTCTTGCGAGGCCGATGAATCAAGGTAGCATGCTGCGAGGCGTCCGAGACCGCCGTTTCCTAGACCGGCATCACGCTCTTTTGCGAGGAGATCTTCGAGATTGAAACCGAGTTTGTCGACACCGTCTTTGAATTGATCCTTGAGTCCGATGTTGAGAAGGGCGTTGTCGAGAGCTCGACCCATAAGAAACTCGAGGGACAAGTAGTAGGCTCGTTTTCCGGCCTTGCGGGTGTGGTGCAATTGCGTAGCGTTCCAATTGATCTAGTTCCATAAATGAGCAGTGGGACTTTGTTTGACTTGAATCATATCTTACGAGCAAATTGTCGCGGACAGAGAGCGCAGTGGCCTGGTAGGCACCTAATTCATCGAGACTGTGGGCCTGTCGTGCCAAGGATGTCTGGACATGGTTCACGAACGACTTCGTGATGGAAGAAACCCCTGCATGTAGACAAGATACACGGTTTGTCGTATCAAGCGTCTTTTGCACCTGCTACCATCAAATGCGCACCTGTGTCAAGACCCCTAAAACCAGCTCTCCATACTTTCTCGTCGCCTCTTGGCCATTTTTCCTTTCCCTCCGCGTCCTTCTCAGGCAAGTAACCTAGACAAAGATTGTTATCAGTGTTCGGAGAAGATACGATGTCTTGGGGCCACACCTGTCAGAGTCCTGACATGTCTGCGAGGACGTTTGGGCCGGCCAATAGTGGCAGGATCAAGGATGGAAGTCATTCTGACTGCAGTGGTCTGTGGTCACAATGAAGAAGATAAGAGAGACGGCCTGAGAGAGCCTTTTAAACGGCGTCAAGCGGCTATGGATGCAGTAGAAGATATGGTATCCAGTCCAGACGTCATATCAAATTTCGAGTGTGCGGCACTTTTGGTCGGGTAAAAGGGGCTATTTTTCTGCATTTGGGCACCTGGAAGTGGGCCTGGAACATTGTTCACCTGATCAGCTGAGCTGTCGGCCATCATTCTCCAAGTCTCCACTCATGAGCTGAAAAGATCAGGAAGAACTCGCAATCGATGACGGTGGAGCTCCGAAACAGGGCAAGTTAAACAGATGTGGCCCTGTGAACAGCTGTTCTATCGCCGCACTGGTATTATAGGACCTACGTCACTATTGTCTAGGGCCTGGCTCACGCAAGTCATATGGTGTGAGTGAGTTACAGGGTTCTCGAACGTTGGTTGCTCACCTATTCCTCTGCCCCGACAGCCCAAGCGTCAACCCACACACGCTCTTTACTCCCAGCCCCTTCGCATTAAGTGGTCAGACCGCTTACCCATCTCCAGTGCACAGGACTTTTGTTTACAGAGCGTTGCATGACAAAATATTGCTAAACGCGCAGCAGCACATCGAAAGCACAAATAAAACAATTTGGATCAGAGTAAGAAGTACTTCGGCATGGCTACTTGAAGTGCATCCAGGAAGTCGCGTATTGCAGCCCAGAGCCGAACCGCGCATCCACAACCATCGCACCACTGCAAAGGAACGGAGACACCTAGAGACAGTTCTCGAAGGTCGCGGAATAGCCAGCTACCGTAAGGTGAGGAGGTCGATGTTTGCAGATAAGACGACAGCCCGGCGATGCATGAAGGATGACATCGGTTGCAAAGTCTGAAAATTTCTGAGCCTGTCTTTGAGTCGCGGTTCGCGAGTAAACTGAGGAGGCGGTCCTGTAGGTGTTCCCGTCCGATAATGAGGCGCCGAAGGTCGTCGGGCGACAGAATGAGGTGGTTGCGCCCACCATCCATTCCTATCGACCAACGTTGCACAGAGAGCGCATAAAACGCTGCCGGAAGGATCTCTGGCACATCCAATTCCCGGGCTAGACATACGGCCTCTACATTTCATTCGGTCAGTTGCTAGGTACCTGAAGGAGTTTTTCGTAGTCTGGTTACCTGCAGCATTCGGCAGCGCCGTGGTGTTCATTCTTGCGAGATCTATAGGCCATATCGAAAGAAGCTGTCTCCTACACCATAGGCGGAGGTCTGGGATCTCGTATTTGGTTGATATTCTGAGTGCCCCTGCAATTATGTTAAAGGTTGTTGATCGGAGCTCGAAGGACCTAGATATTGTTCACTATGAGAAGGAGAACTCGACTGCCAGATACCTTACTTGCGGTCGTACATCCAGTGCAAAGTTGCTCTCCAGTCATTGACTGTGTCATGTGGCAGGTTCACGACCGGGCTGCCGTCAACATTCTCGACGAGCTCTGGCTGAGGAAGTTCGAGCATGTCCGCAAAAATGAGGGAGCACATCAGCTTGCTCCGGTGGACTTTGAATTGCTTGCATTCCACGCCGAGAACGATGTTTCCGTCTGGAAACCAAAACGGTTCTTCCGTCCGATTCCTATCTGCCGAACTTGAAGCGGCCGAAAACGAAGGCATTCTTCTACGTTTTGTGGGTGGCGGTGGGTCCAAAGAATCCATGTCGGCGTCGTTATCTGCCATGACTTTGTGGTCAAGTCACTTTCGCGAAGGAGATCTGGATTATAGACTCAAACGCTCCTCAGACGCGTCGCGAGCTCGGCGCGTGGAAATGAACGCGTCCACACAACGCAGGAGTGGCGGTGCTATGTATTACTGCAAGATCTTGTGCTCACACGACTGCGGATCGCAAGGAGAGTAGAATGCATATGTATCCGTACATGGTCTGCATGGGACTATCTGGACTTTGCACTTAATCCATATCACCACCCTCAGGTTCTTCCCCACCCATATTAATCTTCCGTTTCCTCCCCGGCAGCTCAGCCCCTCCGCCAAACCCAACACCAGCCTTCTGGCGCAAAATATCCAGATCCTGCTCTGCCTCCTCAGCCCATTCAAGTACGAGATGTCTGCCGAGCAAATGCGTGTGGCGAAGCGCCGCATAAGCGTTCTCTGCCTCGTGTCGTGTAAGGAACTCCAGAAATGCGAAACCACGGGAACGAGAGTCGAATTTCTTCGGTAGACGGACTGATTTGAGGTGTCCGTGCGCACTGGGTAGAAGCGGGTCAAAAGAATCCTTCACCAAGACTACCACATGGTTGAACGTACCCAAACAATTCTCGAATGTCTTTCTTCGTAGCCTCGAAAGGAACGTTCTTGACGATCATCTTGGTCGTTCGGGACTTGGCCCCCGCCTTCTCCTTGGGTTCGTCCTCCTCAGTTCCACGACCAGCAAACTTGACATGCAATGAATGTCCGTCCAGAACAAACCCTTGCATACCCTTGAGCGCCTTCTTCGCGCCATCGGGTGTCTTGAACCCAACGAACCCGTATCCCATACTTAGTCTGGGTGCCTCTACGCCAGGTGCAGCAGGCCGTTTGGGATCTGGCTTCGTCTGCACGCGTGCGAAGGAGAAGTCAGGCAGGTTTCTGAAGACCTGTTTGAGTCGTTCGGTGGTAGTACTGAACGCGAGGTTCTTGACGAAGAGTGTGGACCCAGCAGATAGGGTTGGTTCGTCGTCGCCAACTGCGTCGGGAGCTTCTTGCTCGGCGATGGTGACTGGTTTGAATGCTGAAGATGTGGACGTGGATACGCGAGTTGGCTCTGCGTCGCCAGCCGCTTCTTGGAACATCCCAAGAGGACCTTTTTCAAGGTATATGATAGAGTTCCCGAGGCGTCTATATGCGACCGCCCGGAAAGCTTTTCCAGCCTCGTCAGTGTGCTCGAACTCGACCACAGCCATCGTGCCTGCGGGGGGCACCACGACGCGGCTAAGTTTCCCATGTGCCTCAAAGAGCTCGCGGATCTGGTCTGCGGTCGTGCCGTACGGAATGTTTTTGACAAGAATTATCGTATCAGACCGCGCTCGAGATGAAAACGTGGAAAGGATGACGCCTTGAGACTCGAGATATGACTTCGTCTCCTGAATGACGTGCGTCTCTGCCAACGCGAGCTTCACTGCAGCATTGTCAGACTCTGGATTCAAAATGTCTGCCTTCGATATGTTCAGGCGGTCTGCAACTGACGCGGCCACAGCGTCGCTCTGGAGCACAGAACATAGTATATTAGACTACGGGATACGGTGGGCGACATGACAAGGGCTTGACGAACATTCATATATAACATGCTCCAGTTGAACTCGCGCCCCGCTGTAGCTTTTCGCTTTGCGTTGCGCTCATCCTTTAACGACTTTTTCTTATCTCCTGCCTCTACAACCTCAAACTTGCCTTTGCGATCCACGGCTGGGAGGATGTGTAATAATCGACCTTGGAAGGACTTCTTATCGAGCGCTTCGTAGGCCGCCAGTGCAGACGACGACTGTGCAAAAGTCACATACGCAAGGCCTTTCGACTGCCTGGACACGGGGTCAAGGGGGATGTGGACCTGGCAAAAAGAAGTGAGCACGAGAATAAGGCAGTGTGCACAACGAAAGTTCAGAAGAGGATTTTATCTACTACTAATTTTCCCTATAATCAACATATCCAAGGATCTGATGTCCCTAACTTTTTTTTCATCGCAAGAGAGCACGAGGCCGTAAATAGGCAAAAATCTCACCTGGAAGGAAGAAATGTTAGCACATCATCGTCACGGGGTAGATCAATAATGTAAAAGAGTCAGATTAATTATTCTACTATCGGTTTCCCTGAGGATCAACATATTCCTTAAGAATCTGATGTCCCTATTTATTTTGTCATCACGGACAAGGCGAACCGCCAGAAAGATGATCAGCGGATGCTGACCTGAACGATTTCTCCAAATGGCTGAAATAACTCCAAGATCTCGGCGTCAGTGCATGAGAAGGCAAGGTTGCGAAGGAAGAGTCGCGATGTCTGTTGAATGGTCTCCTTGGCTGGATCCTTTTCTTGTGGTGGCTCCATGACCGCGTCTTTCTTGTCGCCTTCATCTGAGTCGTCATCTTGCTCGAACACTTTTCCTGGCTCAGACACCTGTTCGGTCATGCGCCGTTTCATCCAGTCAAGGTCGGAAATAGTCTCGTCAACGACGTCGTTCGGTTCCAACTGTTCCTCAGGTTTCGGCTGAGCTGAGTCTATATCAGGTGCAACGGGATCAGGATGCGATGCTCTGGCTTCATTCGCCCATGAAGGTCCTTTCCGGGATCGAGAAACTTCTAGAAATTCGTCGAGCTGTGATTTCGATTTTGGCTCGTCAGCGGACGTTGCTATCCCCTTCTTTTGCGACTTCGTTTCAGTGATCCTCGGCTGCGAGACAGTCTGGTCCTCTGTGTCAAGCCGCCGGCGTTTGTTGGGCCGAGGAGCAGGAGCATCCTTGGCGCCCTATGAAATGTTCAAATAAAGTTCGCCGTCAACAAACCGTAGGAAGCCATACCTCGACAACTGCGACATTTAATCGTGCCGAGTCGATGAAGGTCTTATCAAACCAGGCTCTTGCAGCTGCTGCTTCTTGTTCTGTCTTGAAGCCTACGAAACCAAACCGGCGAGACGTCCCATCTGGTTTATGAGAGATTTTTATGTCAGTGATCGTCCCGCCTGGAGCTCCCTTCTGCTCAAAATGCTTGCGAAGGCGGTCTGGCGTTAGATAAGGGGGGAGATTTTTAACAATTAGGCGGGACATTGATGCCCATGCAGACCAGCAAGGAGTAAGTACGAACGAGAAGGGACCTTTTAGCAGAGAAAAACGATGAGTTCTACACGCGAGCTCTAAATACTTGATCTATGAACTCCGCTCGGGAAATGCCGCCCTCTACCAATGGCTCCCGATCACCAAGATATGACATGCCAGGTGAACAGTCACAATGTCCTCAATCTCAATATTCGGCGAGGAGAAAAATCCACGAGGGATACCAAAAGCACCATTCATTGTAAGTCAATGAAGTCAAACCAAAACGTTACTGACACTGTCTTTCAGGCCAATGTCGAGGAATACATTGGAGGCCCAGATGGTCAGGTCGAAGGACCTCTGAAGGAGTTCCAAGACGCGATCGCGTACGTTCAAGTTTCTCATAATTGCATGACGATCTTGAACCGATAGAAGTATAGAAAATATCGTTACATGGACTCAAACTTGGCGCAACGGCGCAGGGGACTCGAGGACAAAATTCCAGACATTAAGAAGACACTGCACATGATCGAGTTTCTGCAGGAGAGGCGTGCAAGTGAGCCATACCTTAAAGCGAATACACGCTCTGACGTAACTTTCAGGAAGGCAAAAAGAAGGCAGGTGATGACGAAGATGACTTGGACGACGACGACGACGAAGAAGAAGAATCGGACGGCCCACAGAAGCCACTATGCACGACGTTCGAGTTGAACGACACCCTCTTTGCAGAGGCACAGCTCGAAGACACAGACACAGTATATCTTTGGCTAGGGGTAGGATTCCTAGCCTGCTCACAGTTCTATTTGGCTAATTTCCTATCATGTACTGCACTGTAGGCCAATGTCATGCTGTCGTACAAGATCCCAGCTGCCATATCACTACTGCGGTCAAAACTTGACGCTGCAGAAGCAAGTCTAAAGGCCACCATAGAAGATCTGGAGTTCCTTCGTGAGCAGCTGACCGTAATGGAAGTCAACACTGCCAGAATGTACAATTGGGATGTTAAACGGAGAAGAGAACAGCGACTGGATGCAGAAGGCGGAGAAAAGAAAGGCTGATATAATAGAGAACACCCGCCGTCTCATTTCCGTCCAATCCGAGGGGTTTGGTGGGACAAACCCTGGGAACCCTCGTCGATTCGAGTTTAGTTTTACCTCGAGCCTTCGCTGTGGAGGTCGTTTGCGTCGTGGTGGGGCGTTTGTATGATAAATTTAGTGTAGTTCGGAAGACTGCTCGCATCCATCATGCAAGTCGTTCGAAGTCAATGCTTCGAATATTTTTCGAGTGTTAGATATTTGAGCTTGCTATAGGGCGTGGCCGCACCCGAACACCGCGCGCCGCTGTGCGGAACCAGTACTAGTGCTTGAAAAGCGGAGGTAATGACTCCAGCCTGAGACCGTGTAAATATTCCATCCACCGAAAGGTCCGCATTCTCACCAGAGTTACCACCCGCTCTTATCACGAACGCTCACAACGGACCAACCGTCTGAACGATGTCCGCAAGCCCCTCACCCAGCGTCAAGTCATTTGGTGGAGACGAATCACCGAGCGACCTGCCTGCAGACATAAGCCCGATCACAGGTCCTGCAGTTGACCTCTACGAAGATGGTTACAGCGACCCTGTATACCAAGCAAAAGCCCGGATCCTGAACCGATCTATACAAGAGATTGGGATGGGCAAATATCAGGCAAGGGGCACATTCACGGTGAACTTTGGTACGATCGAGTGCTGACAGAGCTGGCGTATTTTCTGCAGTGGTACCTTTTCGTCGTAGCTGGCTTTGGGTGGTTTGCGTGAGTATCATATGAAATGAGTCTTTTAGCGCCTATTCTGACGCGGTACTAAACTCGGCTCACAGCGATAGTGTCTGGCCTGTAAGTTCTCCTGGCCCAATTTCGAGCCGCACAACCTGACATCAATCCCTTCAGCTTTTGAGCGGACTTATCCTGACGCCTGTAGTCTATGAGTTTCATTTCAATGGTCCCTTCCTGTCTCTCGCGACAAATATTGGCCTTTTCGTGGGTGCCGTGTTCTGGGGCCTCGGATGTGATATCTGGGGCAGAAGGTCTGTCCTCAACTTCGCAAAAAGCTCCTATTCTCAGGATGTTCATTTCGTCTCCTAGGTGGTCTTTCAATCTAACGCTTCTCATTGCGGGAGTCTTTGGTCTGGCTGCTGGTAGTTCCCCTGACTTTGTCACTTTGGCATCTTTGACTGCGGCCGTTGGTGTTGGTGTTGGTGGTACGTGTGATGACTGAGGTTATCACGACAATTCTTGACTCGATTCGATCACAGGTAACATGCCCGTAGATTCGGCCGTTTTTCTAGGTAGGAAGTCTGATGGTGCTTGCTCGATCCTGTTCCTGACCTTTCCTTCCACTAGACTTTGTTCCTGGATCTCATCAATACCTTTTGACTATTCTTTCCATCTGGTGGTCCCTCGGACAGCTTCTGTCCAGTCTCGTAAGTGGTCGTCCCCCCTTCTAAATCCTATCTGCCTCACGGTGCCTTCCAAGATTGCCTGGCCCTTGATCGCCAACTACTCCTGTGCGTCTGCTGAAAACTGTGAACGATCGGACAACATGGGCTGGCGATATCTCTTATTCACCCTCGGCGGACTGACTCTCTTCCTCTGGGCTCTCCGCTTCTTCATCTTCACCCTCCTTGAATCCCCTCGTTTTTTGTCTGGCATCGGCAAAGACGCAGAAGCCGTAGATGTCATCCGCAAATTGGCGGAGTACAACGGCAAGACGTCTACACTTACCGTCGAGGAGCTCGAAGCACCGGGACGGATTTACGAAGGGGATTCGTCCCCCGCGAGAGATAGGCGTAAGATTCTCAGTAAGGACTCGAAGTTCAATGCCGGTCATATCAAGGCTCTTTTTGCAACCCCCAAAATGGCTTGGTCTACTAGCCTGCTGATCGCTCTCTGGGGTACGTAGTCGCCGTTCTCCATGCACAGAGTAAACGAAATTCATTGGCATATTTTTACTCCAGGTATCATTGGCCTTGCGTCGACCCTTTACAACAGCTTTTTGCCTTACCTGTGAGTGACCCAGTGGTTACTACCCGATCCAACTAACCCTTAACATAGGTTAGCCACTCGTGGTGCTGTGTTTGGAGACAGTTCCCTCTACATCACATACCGTAACGTACGCATTCGACGCCAATCGTATGACATCTTTCTTACCAAACCAATCCCAATCCACAGCAAGTAATCCTCAGTGTCATCGGAGTCCCCGCTGCCTTCCTCGCAGGATGGGCAGTCGAGGTTCCCTACATCGGTCGTAAGGGAACCCTTGCAATAAGCTCAGGCAAGTAACCTGCACCTGCCAAGCACTTACATTACTCAACGACCTCTCGCGAAATAAAGGGCTCACTGGCGTGTTCCTCTTCGCGAGTACTACCGCTCGGACGTCAAATGCGCTCTTGGGATGGAACTGTGGATATGTCTTTAACAGTAACGTGAGTGTTTATGTGGGTTTGGAGTGGTTAGTGAGAGGCCGACGCTAATGGAGCAAATAGATCATGTATGGTGTGCTGTATGCTATCTCCCCTGAGATCTTCCCCGCCAAGGATCGTGGAACGGGGAACGGTTTGACGTCCACTGCCACGCGAGTATTTGGTGTTATGGTATGTCTTTGGTCTCAAGCTCTTCTAGCTTCCGTTGATGTGCTCATCGTGGCGAACAGGCCCCTGTCATCGCGCTTTACGCCAACCTCGCTACAGCGGTACCTGTGTACATTGCCGGAGGGTTGATCATCTTTGCAGGTTTCTTGGCCCTCCTTCTGCCTTACGAGCCTAGAGGTAAGGTGTCCATCTAGATATACCAACACTAGAAGACAGGTAGATCATTACCTTGACGAATTTTTTCTGATTGGATGTTTTTTATTCTCCTTGGTGGCTTGTTTATGAATGACATGTGCATTACATATGTCACAAATCTGAAACTGGTGCTTGTGCAACACTGTGAGTGGAAGCATGTATGTGACATTGTGTGTGCGATGGTGCTATGAGATTATGCGCATGAAGCCAGAAAAACACATCAATCGTCTAATTCGTCCTCCTCATCACTCCCAGCATCCATCATGTCTCCATTGACCATGTCCACGACAGCGTCGATCGCGGCTTTCGACATCCTTGGCATGGCACCCGGCCGAAGTAAGGGATGGTGGGCTTCCTGAAGTTCTTCCTCGGATTCATCGTCGCCACTCTGCTCGACAACTTCACTGCCGCTACCTTCACCTTCGCCTTCATCACCTTCACCTTCATCACCACTTCCGCCCCCGTCTTCGCTATCGTCCGAGTCCGAACCGCTACTTCCTTCCAGATCTTCCGATGAAGCAATTTCATAGTCCTCGTCGTCCGAATCTGAGTCATCCCATGCGGGACCTTTCGCCGCAGTGGTGGGGAGCTGTCCTTTGGCAGCTCCCGTACCAGCTGTCCCTTTTCGGCCTTCCTTCGTTGGAGACGCGTCAGATGACGACGCGACTTCCTTCCCAAAGACGTGCTTCCGTTGTCTTGCCCATGCGTTAATAGGATCTTGCTCTCGGCCATCGACCATGGCAAACTCGGTCTCTACAACTTCTTCACCCTCGTCTTCGGCTTCGTCGTCATCTTGTTTATCCGCATCTTTCGACGTACTGTTTTTTCTTCCCAAGATGACAGAACACGTTCGTCCGGTTGCACTGATGAGACGGATGCCGTCCTTCGCAAGCAGATCCGAGACTGCCCAGAATTCACAGGGTTTGCTCTCACCCCATAATATTCCAGTGTCGAAAAACCACAAGGTTCCCGATTTGGCGGAGAGGTATGCGTCAACACCAGCCGCGCCATGGCCTGACTTGGCGGTTGCACACGCACTCCGGAAAACTGTCGCTGAGGGCTCGAGAAGTGGAACTGGTAGGTACGACAAGAGGCTCCGGATGGATGCTAGCGTCTCCTCGCCTTTCGCGACTGCCGTGGTTTTCGGACTTGAACTCCCGGAAGTATACGACGTGGTTTCAAACTTTGTAGTGCTCAATGCATCCAGACCAAAAATGATTTGTTGTGGTGATGAGGCGGATGTCTTACCCTTTTCAGGGACATCCGAGGGCAGCAGTACCACTGTCCAGTGTCCCTTGGCCTTTCCCCGTGTCGGGAGTAAGAAAGCGCGTGAGATGCTCGATAGTGGTATAGACGACTCCACGGCACGAGAGCCAGTGTTGATAAAGCGAATGGAGCGTTCATGAATCGTGATATTGACCTTCTTCCTGATCGGAGAGGTGACGGAAATGGAGGGGAGCGTGAAAAGCGGTGGGTCATCATCTGCTTCTGTTTCCGAGGTCCTGGGTCGTTTAGAGCTAGACTCTTCTGTATCTTCGCTTTCTCTTCCTCGTTTGGAGCCTTTGGAACCTACGAATTCCTGTAGAGCCTTTATTGCTGCAGGTTGATTGCGCGTCCATTCCTGACGAACATCGCGAGAGGCGTGCGTTGAGCATTCACCCCCTACGGCAAATGAAAGCAGTGTCTCAAGCAGAGAGCGTGATTCAGATGAAACTATCAGCTGCGATAAAGCAGAAGAGAACCTGGTTGGGAGGTGTGGGGACAAGATGTCCAAGAGTGGTGTGGTTGACTTGGAGCCCATACTGGAGGGCTGCTTAGCGGTGACTACATTATATCACTTGAGAACGAGCATGTTGTCATATAAATGATAAGATACCTTTTTGTTTAATTTTTCTTTTTTTTCAAGGTCGTGGACGTTGAGGAGCGCGTTGGTCTCGCACTTATGGTAAACTAACGATCCACGTGCAGCATAAAGGTAACCCTAACCTTAACATGGGGTCACGAATAGCCCACAGGGGTCACTAACTTGTGCATGACAAGCGGCGCCGCAGCACTCAACTTGAACTTGTCCTCAAAGCATTGTACTACTGGGAATTCCTAGACCCACTCAATATCTAGCCCAGCATAATGTCTCTCCGAGAGCAGATGCAACTGGGTCTCATACGCCTCGTCCCTGTGTTGTCTTCTACCGCATCCGTAACCTTTGCCATCTCCGAGTACCAAACGCTCATTCCTTGGCTGAACCAAGACCTTCCACCTAATCATCTCTCAGTGTGGTTTTCTCGTTGGTTTAAACTCGGTGGAATGGGTGTGCTCGCTTTCGGAGTCGCATCTACGTGGGGAGGCTATGCTGGAATGAGAGGAACAGTAGGAGGGGCTAGCGCTCTGTACAAATACGGAACGTACTTCGCCCTTGGGCACTTTGCTTTCGCTCCTCCCGTAAGAGCTCGATATCCTGTTCTCCGACTCTACGTTGAATGGAGTGTCTGTGCAGATCTCCCAATGCATCAAGCGGCTCGTCTACGGTCCCACAGATGCAAAGAAAGAGCTCAAACTTTGGCTCAAGATACATACAGTCAGAACGTTGATGGCAGATATCCCGGCGATGCTATGCTTCATCGGCGCGTTCTTGCACACCGTCTGATGACCCAGTACCCGCGCTTGTACCGCAAATTCTGTAATACTAAACCTTCACCAAGCCAGATCCTCATAAATTAGCTCTGTCGCACAAGCGCGTCCTCCCAATTCCCTGGACCTGACACGGTTCGTTTAGCTAGAATCCCTATGTGCTCTATGTCGACGACGGTGTTCGAGCAAAGCCGTTCACCATTGACTATGATGACCACTGTATGTTTACTCAAAGTTGTGTCGCGGGTTTTGCGTGCACTCGCAGGTACGTGGCCGGGTCCCCGCTCTCGGTAGTGGAAAATAGGGTAGTTGTAACACACAAGTACAATATCTACTGGTAAAGTCGACTAGAGGTCAGTAAAAGAACTCCGGATCACATCTATAGGTTGCCCAATCTAATTCTAGCCCCTGTTCACGAAGTGGTTCCAATCGTCGACCGAGGTCTTCGACTAACATGTATGCAGGCATACAGTCGTGGCCACTACTAATCTTCGCCGGTCTGCACGAGAGGTACCTCATTCGAGTGAGCCCATGTTCACTAAGGGCGTACCTTCCCTCGACCATATCTGCCACCTTTTCCACTGTATCGGATGTGTCCCAGTACATGAAGAAACGTTCCAAATGTGGGAGTAGGCATTCTAGCGTTTCTCCGGTCATCCGAGGAGTCAACGCCGCCACCAGTGCCCCCGGCGAAGTCTCTTCATCCAGAAGATACTCGAACTCCGTCAGCAGTGGAGTAGCCGAGATCAACATGATGAGGTCCTCCGCGGTGAAGAACTTCGAGTTCGTAGAGAACTTGAGGTGTCTCAAGGATCGCGAGTGGGTTTGGAGGAATGCTTTCAGCTGGTTGAAGTACAGCACGACTTCTCTTCGAGGGCAGTAATCGTCGATAGAGATGGAGCAAAGGCGGGGGGCCTCGATAGCGCTCAATAAATCACCCAACTGGGTGGTGTGGCCCGCAGACCGGAGAGCCTGGAGCCGAAGACATTCGAGGTGAGGAAGTGTGACTGTGTGGAGTGGAGCATCGCGTAGTCCGCTGTCGATGGTTATAGAGCACTCCTTCAGCGAAACGCACTGCTCAAGGACAGCAAGGTAATCCGTGATTGATGAAGTGCTGGAATGAGCGTCGTGCATGAACGATAAGCGCGAAATGGAAGCCCAAGGCGCGAGGACGTTCTGAATGGCGAGGCCAGCAAGCGAGAGCGAGAGCCGACGGAGAGGCGAGAGAGTGAGGTTGAAATCAAGGGGCGGCATGGACTCTTCCAGTTCGACGGTCTCAGCAGCCCGGAAAGGTGACGGATATTGCCCACAGTCCGTGACATTAAAGACTGAAAGCGAAGAGCATTTGGAGAACGCCCGAGAGACACATCTATTTAGCAGCGGGGAGTTCATTAAGCGGAGATGAACTATGTTCCATCTAGGAGCATTTGTGGCAATGATCTCGAATAAGTCAGCCAGACCGGGCAAAAGCCGTTCGGTTCTGGAATAGATGGCGAGGTTCAGAGGGAGAGCACCCGAATGTTTCAGCCAGGTCTGCAGCACTGGAAGCGTATCTATGCGGAGCTCGTCGGAATAGCGCCCATCACAGATGTTAAGGTGGATATCGCGCCATAGCTGCGGGGTTGCGCGAGAGATCCTGCGCCAGGAGCTGCATACCCTCCCGAGCAGTAGTGGAGCCTCATCTGACCGACCCTTGAAGACCCAGTCAGGGCAGTCTTTGGGCAAAAGGCATCGCTCGAATATTTCCGACATGATTTCGGGAGGCATTCGCTTGATCGGGGAAAGCGTCGCATGGAGGTTCATGAGAAGCCCCTCAGCTTCGGCTTGACATCTCTCCATCTCGGTGAGAGATTTCTTGAGACGCTCAACCTCGTCTTTGATGTTGGAAAGTTGATGCTCTTGCTTCTTGATGAGGGACTTAATTCCGAGAGACTGGTCGTCAGAAGGAGAGAAGTTTGTGCAGAATAGAGACGAAAAGGTGGGCTGAATATGTACTCGTGAGATCAATATGTTGTTGTCATGTAGCTCGCACTTACTGAGACTTCCATGGCTCCAGAAAGAATTTGTGATGGGTTAGTGTCGATCATTTGGCTGAGAACATCACAGGGCGTTCAGCAAAATCCGATGTAAATTTGGACCTGTAGCATGCACTCACCGCAATGCGATTAGTGGGCCTCGTATTCAAAGATGTCAGCCTCCTGCGCCCTACTTATGAGTTCCCCGACAGTCGACTCTTACCCGAGTAAGCTAAGAAATCCCGTTGCGGGGAGTAACGGCAGGACATGAGGATCCAGCATGCCTCTGTACGTCCTCCGAGTCGTAAGTGAAGCAATTGCCAGTTGGAGTTGCCCAGCAACACGATAGTAGCAAATTACATGCCGCCCACGGTGCACAAAGTTTGGGAGAAGGCGATCCAAAACTCAAAGAAGAGGGTAAAGTCCGCCAACTGCCTGATAACGCCGTTCGCATCGGTCGAAAGCAACCCGAAAGCTGGGACGCAGAAGCTAAGGGTCAGGCGTGTGCCACTGTGAGACGGAAGATAAGACATGGTCACATAATATTCCACGTCTTCCTGACGTGAAGTAGTTACAGTGGAGGTCGTGTCACCGCATCACTGACAGGCAGTGCAGAGCATATACTGACAGTGACCTTCCTAGCGATCAGCCTCCGAACTGGTACCAAAGACGTACCCTGGCAGCTCCTCGCTAATTCCTATCTCCCCAAGGTAAACCAGAGAGTCACATGAAATTCTTTGAATGTGAAGAAGTCGTATCAAAGCTCAGGCAGGATCACGTTTGGGCAACGATGATGAGTACCTTAAGTATCACCTCCCAGGGAACACTCTAGGTATTGGCCTTCCGCCACCGGCGAAGCGTAAAGAGACTACTAGTAGGTAGCCACGAACCTTTCGTGATGAGTTCGGCGACCAAGGACACGTGCCCGGTTATCGCCGGTAATTCATTGACAAGTTCCCGAACTGATAGTGGTCCACGAACTGGCATGTACGGCGGCGACTTGCTGTCTAACACTCGGAATGGCAGACCAGCTGCAGGAAAACTTTCCAATATTTCCACGTCCACTTATCCCTCTGTACAAGTCATGCATCGAAGTCGGTACATATGGAGAGTTTGTATGTTTGGGGTAAGGTGTGAGGTCTATCCCTCGGTCAGGGAGCTCGGGCGGGGTCTCCTGCTTCCACACCCAATTAATGCCTTCGGTCGCCATGACCCCGGGAATCCACACTCGAGAGCCATGGGGGTAGCGGTAGACGAGGCCTTTCTCACTGCAGTATTTAATTTTCCAGTACCATGGCCTATCCCCGAAGACTTTGGCAGGTCGATCCCGCTCGTATAGGTATGAGAACGTATGCCAGGTGTATTTGGCTTCGCTGATAAAGTCTGTACGATCGTGGCTTAGTAGCTCGTAGACAGTAAAATGTCTAGTTACTGTGGCTTACAGGTGCAAGGAACGGGCGTCATGTAGGTCGGATCTGGGTCGGGTATTCCGTCCACTGTGGGTAGCTGGCTCACAAAACCGGCCTCAAATTTCGTTCCCCTGTAGTTCATCACGCCGGCGTTTTGAAACGAGAAAGCCATTGCTGGGTTTCCTTCTCTGGTGGGCTCCCACTTGAGCTCGAAACAGACAAACAGATTGTGGTGGTCAAATCTTCGACTGCCCTCGGGGATGAGAGACGCAAGAGCCTCTGTAATGACATGACTGTGGACCTCCGCCCAGTCTTCGACCAAGAACTTGCGCTGGGGTTGAGGTGGCAAAGCCGCGAGTCGCGGAGCTGTCGCACTCCGGAGGATGACGGCTTGCTGCTGCTGCTTACAGGCTTTCTTGTGGGTAGGCCAACAAGCAACTTGACATTCGCGACTCTGCGAATGCGAGAGCCATAACTCGAACCCGAAGGGTGGAACAGACAGCTAGTACTCACACAGAATCGTGCGTTCTTGCATCCTGCACAAACAGGGAATGGTGTCTTGCTCAACGTGCTTTCGCTCCACAACACAAGCAGTCGAGAGGGATCATGAAGCTTTGTGCCTGAATTGTGGAGGTGTCACCGATATGAATACTGAATACGGTTTGAGTTCCGGTGTCGAGAAGACCTGTGATGTTGCCATTGAATGGGCCATTAGGGTCGTACATAGCTAGCGCTGTTGTGCTGATCGATGGTGTTGGCCCACTTAGTTGTTTTGCTGACGGAGATGTCTGGGACAGAAAACCTACCTGTCAATGTGCGGCACTCCTGGATTTTTCGTCAGACTAATTTCGGACGCTACCGATCTCCGAGACGCGTCCATGTCACGCGTTTGACGCGTTCACAATTACATACATAGCGTCCGAGCCCCCACAACACGAAAGCTAGAGTTCACGCATCAGCCTTTTGCTCGATTTCACGGATTTCCACGTCCTGCACAATCCTTCGCCTCTGTACGGTTTGCCCACCATCGCTACCCCACACCCCACCAGTGATGCCCCCTTTTTCAAAGATATGATCGACGTCTTCAAGCTCCAGACCTTTCGTTTCCGGGAAGAACAGGTACACGATAGGGATCCAAAGCGCGTTGAAGACAGCGAAGATAGCAAAAACACGCCAACCGATGTTGGCGATAGCAGGAGGCGTGATTTGAACTAAAGCTCGAGTGTGAAGGCGAGAGGTACGGCTAATAGGAAGTCACGCGCACCGATTACGAATGTGCTCAGCCAGTTGGACAATGACGATATAGAAGATCCCCTAGCTCTGATACGCGTTGTTGATATCTTGATACCAGATAGGGTCAACGACTCGGATTCATCCCTGGATTGTCCATCCACGTACCTCGGCAGGATACAACCACGGCTACAATAGGAAGAATGGTCAAGAAGAACACGTCAGTAAACAGAAAATGCTCACAATTGGCAAAAAGCCTATGCCGAGGAAGATCTGAAAAAGGAAGACCATCGCAGTTGCCCCATACGCTGCTGACTTGTTGCCCGTCGACAACAGTGCGGCAGTGAGAATGAAGCAAAGAGAAAGACCAGCCGAAGATATCATCAATAGAATGCGCCTGCCATATCGATCAACGGTCTAAAGAATGGAAGCGAGTAAGGCGCTGTATGAAGAAGGGACCTCGCAGAGCACTGACCCATAATGGAATGAATGATGCGAACATGAATGTGACAGCTGTGCATCCACCGAGAATAAGGGAAAGGTTTCGTGAAAGACCCATCGTGTTCTGGTATACCACAGGGGCAAGATAGCTGGATATCGATAGTCAAGATAAAGTTAACTCAAGCTGATCGGTGGCCTGATCGAGATAGCCACTTACTTGATCATATTCGCGCTACATGTTGTTCAAGTCGTGAGGGTGCCAATACTCGTGGTCGAACCGAACGTAACTCACCCTGTGAACTGCTGCATGATATTAACACCTGCACAGAGACACATTCTGCGGAAGTTTCCGAGTGGACCGCCTTGAATGAGTTCCACATAACGGAAAGGGCCTAGGAGCCATTAAATGGTTGATGAGGTTTAGAAGACTTGCAACGTGCACATACCTCCTGCACTTTCTTGTTCCAGCGAAACTTCGATCTCCTTGAGTTTCTCAACGACATCGGGGTGGTCTGGAGATTCGCGAGCCTCTAGCTGTGCTAGTATTCGGGCTCCTTCTTGCTTTCGACCGTGGGCAATGAGCCAGCGCGGAGAGTCCGGAAGAATAGTGACCTGTAGCAAAAGCAGCAGAGCAAAGACGGCCTGAAAACCTGTTAAATATGCGACGATTATCAGAACATTACAGGGACCGAGCAGTGAATTATATTGAACCAATTGGCAGTCGCCATTGGACTGGGCCGTTCACGAAGGATAGTCCGTAATCCAGCCAGTAGGCCTTGCATTTCTCAGGTCAAAGAGTGGATGCAGTCCGTACTGAAATGCTTACAATGACTAGTCCGATGATCGTGATGGCAGAGTTCAGGCAAACAAGTGTTCCTCGAACGAGACCCTCGCATGTCTCTGATTGATATACGGGAATAGACGACGAGTTGAAACCGTTACCCTGCTGCGATTAAACGACTCTCGCTCTGGAGATACAGTTCCGCTACTCACAATGCCTGTGACAATGCGCCCGACGTAGAGCTGAGCACGAGTAGTAGAGCTGGTCAAGATTGCCTGGCTGGCTGTTCAACATCTTCACCACCAACTTGCGAGCGGTCAGAGTGACTTACAGTGCCCACAAGCATCGTGCATGCGCCGGACATGATCGTTCGTTTTCTTCCAATGGACTCGCCAAAGAAGAAGACGATCAGACTTCCTGTCGCACAGCCAATATCCTTGACGAGATCACAACTTCAGAAAATCATAAGTATCCTCAGAAGGAAGAGTACTTGCATAGATGGCGACCTGGTTGTAACAGTTTCAGACAAAAGACAATCTCGGTGATCGCACATTAAACACGTACTATGAGTCCCTGTGTGGTCGGATCTGGGTCACCAAAGTCTCTGCCGAACTGGTTGTTTGCGCCGATCTACGGAGTTTTAGCCATCTCTTTATCTTTGTGTGCAAGGGCGCTGCAGCTTACGATTCCAGACATGACGCCTTGGTCGTAGCCTTGGAGGAGAAATCCAGTGGAACAACATGCTAGCAGAGAGATTATGAGCAGCTTCACCAAAAAGTACATAGTGCTTACCTGTAATGGCCCACACCAAGTATTTCCCGCTCAGTGGAACAGTCCACATCCTGATCAACTTGCAAGAGCAACACCTCACCGTAAGATGAGCACAAGGTCAACTTTTGCAGGCGGTTGGATCATGGAGACGCCTAGCGTCCAAGATGGTCCAAGCTGCCCATGCAAGGCGTCAAGTGATCACTGGGAGCGGTGTTTCCATACGTTACCTTGGAGCTCCGGAAGAACACGAGGTTGATTGAGCTCGAGCGCTTGCTGGATATGGCAGACTTCGAAGCTTCTTTCGGTGGCAAAGTCGCTGTTACTCTGTCTGACCTTTGATCTCGTGATCATCTAGCAGCCACTTGTTCTTCAGGATATGCGGCAGGATCACCTTGTCTGCGGCACGGCTATGGGTTTTGCCTGGCATCTGACCTGGTCGATCTACCAACATCTTTCTGAGAGCGTTTAGATATCTTCCTTTAAGCGTGTACAAGCCATGCCAGATACTTCGTTGCGTATATTGAAAGGTAGATCTGAAGGCTTCAGCAGCATCACGGCCCATCACCCGACGGTTTTCCGTAGAGTCGAGAGGTTCCAATCCATCCTTTAGGGCATTCGAGAGTCGACGGTCCAGTGTCCAAATCGCTCTGCTCCGTTGAAGTTACTATAACAGACAGTCAGTTTTACAGTTTGGGCTACAGGGGGCACATTCTCGTAGTCTATCCTTGCTGGCCGGAGACCTTCATGCCTACCAGGTGCGGTCATTGTGAGGCTAGTGGTGTCGACGCTGACGCTCTCCGCCTGGAGTCGCCGACGAGCTGATCATGATGAGGCTCCTTCCCAGTCGTAATGGGTTACCCCGCTGCAACAACCGTAGTTTGAGTACGCCCTCCTCGACTACAATCTACTTGGCGGTGACCGGCGACTTCTCAGCGCCGGCAAACCTACTGGCTCAAGAATAGTAATGAAATGAGGGACAGCTTGCCTCATTGACGGGCTGGTCACCAGACTGGCTCAAGAATTTGAAGAAACGCGTGCTGCCATTGCACGTCACGTGATTGCACGCGTCTCGATCAACAACACCGAATAACCGACCCTAAACCAAGACGCGACTCTGCTTCTAACGGCCATCATTACAGCCACTCTCGCGTTCTTGTTGACTGGTTCCCTCTTCCCTTCGCATTTCCCGCTTCACACAACTGTAACTTGTTATCACTTACCTCTGTCAAGTTAACGGTCACCTGATACCAGATCCCGTTCTGCACGTTATCTGGTGAGTGTCGTGAATGTCTTCAATGATTATCACGTTCGTCTTACAAATAATTGTCTCGGACATTTGCGATCAAGCACTTACCACTCTGCTAACGACCCCTAAAGTGTCATAACACTAGCACCTCTTCTTACATATCCCAGTCATGCCTCCCAAATCAACAGGCGGAAAGTCCAAGTCGGGTGCACCTCCGCCAGCTCAAGTAGGCGTCGCAGGATCAGGTGCAAGTGCAACCCCACGCACGATACAAACACGCAGCCAAAAGGCTGGACTTCAAGTCTGTTTCACCTCCCTCAACTTCAGGCCCCTCTTCCCCATTGCTGACAACGAAACACAATCTAGTTCCCCGTTGGCCGTATTCACCGTTACTTGAAACAACGCACACAGCACAATGTACGGATTGGTGCTAAAGCTGCAGTATACACAAGCGCAATTCTAGAGTATCTCACTGCTGAGGTACTCGAGCTGGCTGGTGAGAATCAGTACCGAGCTCCTATGGTGGATTAATGATGTTCATATCATTCGTTTCATCAGGCAACGCATCAAAAGATCTCCGTGTGAAGCGTATAACGCCACGACATCTGCAACTTGCTATTCGTGGTGATGAGGAACTCGACATCTTAGTACGAGCCACGATCGCAGGAGGTGGTGTACTGCCGTTCATTCACAAGAGCCTCACAGCCGGTACTGGCAAAAACAAAAAGCCTGAGGCTCAGTGAGAGCTGTCATTTTGGTCTGACTATTGGCGTTCGTGTAGATCTACGACTGCATACTCTTAGGTCTTGGCCGATAGGGCTTTGACGGATAAGATTATTACTTCTCTTCTCTTTCACTCTGTCTGTAGTATGTGTTCTCTTTATGTTCTCTTCAAGTGCTTCATGCTTTGGAACAACATCCAAGATACTGATCCCTGTTCTCTGAGGAGAGTTCTCGATACTTGGCCTTGACTTGGCCCCTTACAGCCTGAGTGTGTCGCGGAGTTTTAGATGTCTTAGTAATTTTGATCACGCAGCAATTACGCTCGACTTCAACCAACTCCGAGTCAACCGTGGTCCTTGACGCGGTCGCCATCTTGAACTTCTTGTCATCTTCAAGACCATTATCGATGGCGAGCGCCAACGGAGGATCGTCCAACTTATCTGTATTTACCACGGGGCCCCACAAGACAGAACTTTGCACCGAGTTTAGAACTGACAGATATGACCAGGCTCAGGCTGGCTATATGTTGAAGCACTGAAATCGGGTTGTCTGCCATTGAATCATTCAGTGAGGTGATATTGAGGGCGTTACAAGCTCGCTAGCTAATTAACGGAGCGTATGATACATGGAACAATTAAAGTACAGGTATGGACATTACTGTCTACTCATGACGGTTCTTCATCGAAGGCAATATGCAGGTCGTTCAGTCATGGGTAGCTCGCGCACGACCTTCAGTGGCGGCCTTTCCGCCAGTCTCGCGAAGCTCTCCCTTCTCATGAAGCTCTGGTTTATTGGTGTACTTTCCAATGACCTAGCGTGATTGATTGCGTCAGCTATATGTCGAAATTTCCGCCACCTAGATAGCTGACCTTCTGCGTCTTGCCAACCAGCTTATCTCCTAGACCAGCTTGACTCTCTGGCAAATTTCCTTGTCCACCAATCGCGACTCCACCTGTTTGCAAGAATCAGTAAGGTGCGCTCCTCGTTCGTGAGAAAAAGAAAAAAGACTGACCTTCGGGAGCAGGGGCGACGCCTAAGGGGCGCTCGCTGTTGAACGCTGTTTTCCCCTGGCTTCCCTGCTGACCACCAGCACCGCCTAGGCCAGCCGCACCTTGGCTCCTCCCCGACCGGGATGAAGTCGTGTTTTCACCAAACGCACCCATTTGACCTGTGCGCTCCTTAGTCACACCGGTGGGATCTGCACCATGAATGGTCGACGAAGGTAACCGCTCCATGTGCTCGGGCGAATAATCTTGTGTCTGGGCTGCACCACGGGTGTTCGAGCCTGGTAGGGGCTGAGAGGAGTCGTGCAATTGATGAGTTGGGGTGTGGTAGTTGTCGGACATGGGGTCGTAAGACATAATGATCGAGGGGGGTGAAGGTAAGGATTAACTTATGGGTTAGCTTTCAAGGCGTTGGTGACTACGCTTGGTTTTATCTCCGTGCGTTTTGTTTGAGAGTACTTGATACAGGCTGAAGAGGGGTTTTATATAGGACCGACGGGGTGTGACGTCACTATGTGTTCATGATCGGCGGGTGTAGCTTGGATTTGGCGGGGGAGGAGCGGGCTGATGTCATTAAGTCCCTCAGTGGGGACCATTGCAGGGAGCTGCAGGGGAGCTGGTCACTATTTTGTTGTGATGGTGACTGTGGGGGAAAGCCATGCGGTTGGAGCTTGGGCTGACCTCTGGTTCCACTGTGAGCTGGGAGTCGTCACTCGGTGCGTCATAGCTTGTACTCATTGGTAACGTGTTGATCATGATCAGACACACCCTTGTTTTGACAAGGCCATACAGTGGTCCTCTTCAAGTTCATGGCTCCGTTCTACCACGCTCAGATTCGGAAAGCGTCTGTTTGATGGCAACTTCGTGGTTCGCACGCCTGATGTTTCCCACACAACATCATGATCAACACCGGGCTCAGCCTCGTCCGACGCGCCCGCGCCACATACACACGCTCGCCTAATCAAGGTATCGGGGATTGTAGGCAGTGATCCGTGCCAGCATTGTTGTTGATCATCAACTACGCTTCCGTGGCAACTGTGCTGATGCGATTGTATCAATTGGAACCGTCCCGCTAATATTACAATCACTTTCACTTCGTACCCGATCGAACGAGAGCTCCGATGGTCAAGATGTGGACAGCTAGCAAAGGGGCTTCGCCAACGTTTATTGCGATGTGATGACATTTGCTAACTAACTTACTCCACAGCAGTGGATCGTTTGAACCCCGCAGTGAGGCGACAATGGTGAACCTCGTCTGTACTTGTCAAGCAACACCGACATGTGCAAAGTTTTGAGGTCGACGACTCAAATACAATATACAGGGCTGGGAACTCCGTCACCTATTGAAGTACGGCGTATCATGCAACGGATCGATGTAAAGTTTCTGTCATTGACTTTCTCATGCAGATGGGATCTTTCACCATGCCTTCCATCGGACTCTGGTGTCTGAAGCTTTTCCTGGCGCCGCGGCCTCCCAAGACCAGGCCACAAACAGCTTAGGATATGAATACTCGGTGCATCACGTTCCCTCTCAACCTTACAGACACGACCACAGTAGCTTGATGAAGGTCGACCGCTGCTTTGTGTGCTCACTCATAAGGTCAAGGTTTTGCCAATAAGTCCCCAGAACACTCTGCTTTGTGTCCTCTCTCATCATGGAAATGCCTGCTGTATATACGACAACCCCTCAACTAGCACAGAAGGACCCCCTCATCAGGCAGGTTACTGATGATGTGGCCGACCTAGGCCCAGATACGACGTCTTTACTCAGCTCAGTGGGGCAGTATAGGGAAGCTAGTCCGTTTAGTGGTGAGCGTGAGCCCTATCAAAGGATGCCATTCAAGTCTCACCCTCATTATCATAGATGACCAAACTGCAGAGTGCGGGCACGATGGGTCAAGTGCTCGGCAGGAAGCATCGGCCAACTCCCGCTCACGCGTCCTGTGTTATTTATTACATGCTGCTTTACTTAGCATCCATGCTATGCTGTTCGGATTATACAGCAGGCACGTCGAACATGGCTTGACGGTCGCGATTACTCCGAGCGCCAATAATTTGAACGTAGTGCTAAGCGCGTGCCTTCAAGCTGTCTATACAGTGAGTCATCTTCACTCGCGGCAAATTGCGACAGACTGATAGTACCTCCGAATCTCTATCATAGATATACACTGCGATCTTGGTTTATATTACCCAAAGCTGCGCTTTGTGGTACACACTCTCTCGCATGCAAAAGTTAACTACCATCCATGACGTGGCCGGCGCATGGTCAGGTCTAGGGGCCGCACTTGGCAACCTTTGGCAGCAAAGAACTCTGGCAGCTTCCTCGTGGCAAACGCTGTCGGTCACGACCTATCTCGCATGTGTAGCCATTCTTCACATCTCGTCGTCGACCGTCATGCAATTCCAGATGTTCAACACCACGACAACTGCATGGGCAAACAGTACGCAGGCATGGCCCGACAATTACTCGGCGATCCCTACTTCGTCCTCGAACATGAATGCCGTCACTGGCGCAGTCCCTGCCATTATGGGAATGCCGACGTTGTCCACAGCAGGATTGGTCAACAATACACTCTATGACACTTTTTCAGGTGTCAATCAGCCTGGTGTTGCCTTTGTCAACGCGACAACGATTTCTGCGTCCTGTGGATTAATAGCAAACGCATCCTATAGAGCAATAACCTCCTCCTCGCAGGGCGTGAATACGACCACATGGACTATCAGTGTACCACTGAATGACACCTTGAACTATGTCATCGATGAGGTCCCAACAATACTATGTACGTCGCGCTGGCCGACATGATCAGCGGCTTCGCAAACTGTCTGACAATATCTTCATAGATAACAGCACGATCATGTATTTACCCAGCCAGTCTTTTCAAAACTCCACCTACATCTCCCCATTGCCTGTTTCCAACCCAATTTTCCTTGCCTCGACCTTGATGGATATCGCGCCGTCCAATGAGAATGCTACTGCCTTCGGATTTCAGATGCCCTTGTGGTATGGAACTGGTAGGTTGCCTTGCCTACCATCGGGTTATTAGCTTACACACCTGCACCGTGGCAGACGTTGATGTTCTGCAGACCCTGTATACCACAGTCTACCTTATTGGGTGTTCATTAGAATCGCTGAATAGTACAGCTATGATCAACCCTCAAAACAACGCGCTCTTGCAGCCGATACAGGATACAGCCAGTGGTCCTCCACCTTCCGCATGGGAGGCATCGACATTGCAACCGCGGATATACACCGGGGACGTGCTTGATGTGGTAAAGCCATAAAAACCAACCTCATGGGTAATCACTAACGGGTGGTCAGGTAAACAGTGCTTTATCAAGCGCGGATGCAAGCGTCGGATTCTGCCAGACCGGTGTAACGACAAACTGGCAGGTCTGTTTCACCCCTACAGTGATTGATAGGTATGCCATGCCTCTTTCGACGACAATTTTACTCACTCCATTCTCGTAGGTACATTATGACACTTGCTGGTTGGAATTTTCCTCTGGAACCATCTACCCCGAACACAACACTGTCACTACCTTTGTCTTAAACCAATCACGAATGGAATCAATTGTTGGGCAGATTTTCGCTGAAACTGTGTGGTTGGGTGAGTGCCTGCGCACACAGTGCCCTCCACTAGGCGCCATGCTGACATCTAGTAGGTGTCCAGTACGGAAATGTATCCGGAGGATTCTTTCGAAACACCTTCGACCGTCAATACCAACAAGAAGAGCAGAAGTGGCGTTTGAATGTGAGTCCTTCATCGCCGATTTCTTGAACGTGTCACCATTATCATAGTCACTAATACCCCCTTGCGGTCTCTTGCGATACAAACAGATCAATTTCTTGCCGGTAACTGAATTTCTTTTACAGCCTTCGCAGCTCCGTATGTCTAACTTCCCAATGTTCTCAGTTGCTATTTGCAACCATGGGGTCTTTCACCATGCTCGCCCTGTCGCTCCGTCTTACCGGAGCGTTCTCAAAACAGCTCGACCGACCGCTTACGTCAAGTGCGGGCGTGCTCGAAGTGCTTTGGTGGGCAGCGCAGTCACGCATACCGACTGACACGCTCGAGGGCGTGACAGACCCGACAACCGAAGAGCTGCGCTCTGCGGGCATGTTTAGCGTGCACCTAGTGGAGGAACGACGCGGAGATACTAAGGAAGGCCTTGTGTAGAGCACGCCGAAGACAACCCGTCAGAAGCGATGCTCTGACGGGATTCGGTGTAATGTAGCTAGTGTAATTTTTGCGGTGGAGTCGTCGACCTTTGTGGTTTTACCATTAGACAGGTGGGGCCTCCACTAGCTATACTGTTATATATACCTGTAGTCTTGTAGTCTTGCACCCTTGTACTCCGCAAATGAGCTGTGTCCAACCAGCTGGTACGTCGTGATCATGATCGACAAATGATCAGCACCGAGCTCAGCCAGAAACATCTCGTCAATACAGCATCTGCACATCATTGTTGATCATAAACTACTTCCGTGGCAACTGTGCCGATGCGGCTGTACTAGTATTACATCCGAGTCGTCGATCGACTCATCAACAATATTAATTCCGGGCGGCTAATCGTCGCGCCAACATTACAATTACCTTCACTTCGTTCCCGACCGAACGAGAGCTTTGGCCAAGATGTGGACAGCTAGCGAAGGATCTTCGCCAGCATTTATTGCGGTGTGATGATATTTGCTCACTAAATTACCCCACAGCAGTCACGGTGGAACGTTTGAAACTTGTAGTGAGGCGGCAATGCTGAACCTCATCTGTTCGTTTCAAGTAAACAGACATGAACAAAGTTTTCAGGTCAACAACCCAAATACAATGTATAACGCTCCGTCGCGCGTCCAGGAAGTACGTGTATCATGCAACAGATCGTTGTAAAGCTTCTGTAATCGACTTTCTCATGCAGATGGGCCGCCTGGGATCTTTCACCATGCCTTCCATCAGATTCTGTGATGTACTGCGATCGATCTGCAGTACTGCCGCGAAACTTGTATTACTGGGGGGGCTTCCAGGGTTGTCCCAGGGCACGATGTATCTGGCTCTAAAACTCTCAACGCCAAACGCTGTCAAGCCAGTGAATCCACCATATGCTAGACCAGTCAGAATCTCTAATGCAAGCCATTTTTAACACCCTTCTTCCCCCGAAAATTCAGGAATAGGGCATTAAACTCTCTCACTCGCGGTTTTGCTGTACAGGCTCTTCGACTGCCAACTTTTACTGCATTGTCACCACGCAAATACCAGCTGGAGGGATGTCAAAGCTTCATCGGGCGCGGAACGGTCCTCTTCTTGAGCGAGAGAGTGTCGGAGGCATGGAGGTAGCGGCAGATGCAACCTCCTTATCCGGCTCAGCGCCGCAGGAGGGGTTTCACTTCCCTGCTAGCGAAGGTTAGCTCTTTAATGAGGTCAATTTGCACCCCACTTCAGTTGACTGAATCTCAGAGTCCATACATGTTCGCCTCCCTGTCGGAGATGAAAAGCCAATCAGCCCGTATTCGAGAGTTCTGTGCTATTTATTGCATGGGGCTGTACTGGTCATGCATGTAGTACTGCTCGTATTATATTTCGAGCATGTTGAGCATGGCCTGACGGTCGCGATGACTCCCAACACCAGCAATTTGAATGTTGTGCTTAGTGCCTGCCTTCAAAGTGCCTATACGGTGAGAGCATTACTGTCACTCACAGACGTGACAGGTCTTTGAGTTTCTAGTTGCAGATATACACGGCTATCCTGGTCTACATCACACAGAGCCTCGCACTATGGTACGCGCTCTCCCGAAGACAGAAATTGACCACCGTCCACGACGTGAGCAGCGCATGGTCGGGTTTGGGATCCGCAATCTGTGGCCTTTGGCAACAAAGCACCTTGGAAGCCTCCTCACGGCAATTGCTATTGGTCACAGCTTATCTCGGGTCTGTAGCCGTTCTCCACATATCTTCATCGACCATCATGCAGTTCCAAGCGTTTAACGCCACGACATCCGCCTTAGGAACGCTCACTCAAGCGTGGCCGCCCGACTTCGAAGCCCCCGCCGAGGCCTGGGACACCCTGAAGACCGTCACTGCAGTCCTTCCTGCAATGCAGCGAATACCGAACTTATCGAAAACAGGGCTATTCAACAGCACAGTGTACGACGTATTTTCAAATATCACTCAGCCAGGAACTGCTACTGTTCATTCGAATACAGTCACTGCATCCTGTGGATTGATAGCGAACGCATCGTATACGATGCAGACCCCATCTTCGTGGATTATCAATGTGCCCATGAATAGCACCTTTAACTACACCATTATATCGGTTCCGCCGTTATGTATGTTTGTCTGATCAACGAAGAGCACACCCTCTGACAACATTAACACAGGCAACGGCATGATAGTTTCTCTACCTTACCAGGCCATCAGCCTTCAGCCCGGCGCTAGCAACGAGACGTACTTAGGTGTCGCAAATCCGATCTTCCTTGTCTCGGCATCCATAGATATGGCGTCATCCGTAAAAAATGATACTAGCTTATCCTTTCAAATGCCTTCAAATGCGACCCTTGGGTGCTACAACGGTAAGCAGTCTTCTTTATAGCTGGTCTTTGACCATTGAAACATCATCATGATTAAGGCGCCAACACCATCGCCGTGACGACTCCCGTTTACCTTGTCGGGTGTCCACTGCAGCGGCTGAATGGCACTGTCAGAACCGATCCTCTAACAAATACACTTCTGGAGCCGAATCTGACACTAGGCCCCTCCGAGTCATCGTCAAATTCTGATTGGGATCTATTAGCACCGCTGGATCTCTTGGTCACATCGGAAATCCTCAACCTCGTAAGGCCTTATTTAATCACTGAATGGCTATCAACCTTACGACGGGTGGAAATTGATGAATAGGTAGGTGCCGGTCTAGTCGGCGCGGATGCAGGCGGGAACGAGGTCTTTACGAAGACGACGCCGACGAGTGGTGTCGCTCCCTCTTTGATCGATAAGTATGGTCTGTTCTCTGCCGAAACCACATTCATTAACAGCTGCAAGCTATATTATGACACTTGTGGGTTGGAATGCATCGGCGTGGTATGCAGAAACTATGAACCTGGATGGTACAGACGACAGTAATACCACATCGGCTCCGTCTCTGAGCCGCTCACGGATGGAAGCCGCAGTTGCGCAGGTCGCTGCGGAAATTATATGGATGGGTCTGTAGACGTCATAATGATATCCTCCTTACTCATCTGTCCTTCTAGGTGTTCAGTATGGACCCTCGGCAGGAGGATTCCCTAGTGTTACCCTTGAAGGACAATACCAACAACAAGAGCTGAAGTGGCGCTTGAATGTGAGACTTTCTTTGCCAGCACTCTTATGCCCGATTGAGATCCCTGGTATCCCATCATGACATGGACAGATCAATCTCTTGCCGGTGAGTCAATCATTTCCCCTGTCCGCCTTAGTTTCGGTTTACAATTTGCTTTAGCTCCTGTTTGCAACCATAGGGTCTCTCATTATGCTCGCCCTCTCGCTCATCCTCACCGGAGCATTTTCAGAACAGCGCCATCGACCCCTGACGTCAAGTGCAAGCGTACTCGAGGCGTTCTGGTTGGGTGCTCGCTCACGCTCTTTGTGCGATCCATTTGAGAGCGTGATGCGGCCAACAGACAAAGAACTGCGCTCTGCGGGCATGTTTGATGTGCACCTTGTGGAGAAAGCATGTGGTGACAAAGAATGGGCTCGTGCAGAGCTCGTCGAAGACAATTTCTTCATTAAAGAGAAGGAATCATTGGAGATGCTAGATTCGCCGTGACGCAGGTAGTGCGATTAAATTTTTGCAGTGGACTTTCTTGATCTTACCTTTGAGATTTCATCCATAGAAGCGGAACCATCGAGCAATCCCGAGGTCCTTTGTACCCATACATGAGCAGGAGGTTTCTAACACGGTGCCCCATACTATAATGCAAGTCTTGTGCTTATGGTAGCCCCCGTCTTTCATGATGGCTAGAGCTGTTCGATCCTGCGTGGTCGGTTGGATCATCAAGCCGTTTCCAATTGATTAGTTCTACCGCGCACTACATAATTCAGCCGTGTAAAATCAAAAAAGAAACCGTCGATCGGTAGAGCTCACCAGATGATGTAAGGAGATGCGAACTTCAAATTTGATCACCACCATGGCCCACCAACTGCCAGTGGTGCCTTTCTTCGCTTGTTCTTCAACCGCACCCGAGCAGCGTTGCAAGCTTGTAGTGCTAAGAGCCAACCAAGAACTCGTTTGTGTCCTCGATCGCCTTACAACTGAGGAAGCACCAACAATACTTGTTTCCCCGTCCCGACTGCCTTGCAATTGTCGAACGTAGTGACATACCCGCGCGATAACCAGTTGGTCGAAGATATCGGACACCAAACACAAGCTCTAAACCGACTGGGAAGCGGCAGCATTTGGCTCAAGTTTCTCGAATCTCGACAATCCATTGATTTCACGCCATGTCTTCAAAGAAAGAAAAACCGGTTCACTCGCTGATTGCTGGAACAACTGCTGGTGCCATCGAGGCGTAAGTCCATCATCCTTTGCGGCACCATGGCGTGTGCCCTGCCTCGTCGACGCGGTGGTGCCATCCAAGATGTACAGCGTCGCTCAATGACTTTAGGAAGGCAGATTCGTGACATACCCAACTGAGTTCGTGAAGACTCGATCGCAGTTTGGAGGACAGGTTCGTCCTTGCGCTTTTCTACAATTACAAGTCTTGTGACACCCCTCTCCGACAGCGAGAATCTCCTTTGGCTATCGTCCGCACAACTCTTCGCGAGAAAGGTGTTACTGGACTGTACTCAGGCTGTTCGGCGCTCGTCATTGGGAACTCTATCAAGGCTGGGGTACGGTTTGTGTCTTATGACCACTTCAAGGGAATGTTAGCGGACGCAGAGGTAAGTTGGCATGACTTTCTCGTCACTCATATGCTAAGAAGCACGCAGGGAAAAGTTAGCGCGCCACGAAGTCTAGTTGGCAAGTGCTTTCGTATCGAATAATATAATTGTAAATAAACCTCTGTTCGCCGTCTAGCTGGTCTGGGAGCTGGTATGATGGAGGCCGTCATTGCCGTGACACCTTCGGAGACCATCAAGTTAGTTTGATTTTTTACATTCCATGTCCCTCAGCCTCATAACACGTGTTTTCATTCCTCCTCTAGAACGAAACTTATCGATGACGCTAAACGCCCTAATCCCCAATATCGCGGTCTCGTGCATGGAACGATGTCTATAGTACGGCAAGAAGGACTGTTGGGTATATACCGGGGGTTGTTCCCCGTGGTAAATTCAGTTATTCAACCAGGGTATTCGGTATTCTGACCTTTTTCAGATGATGCGACAGGGAGCCAACTCCGCTGTTCGGTTCACGACATACACGACTCTCAAGCAGTTTGTTCTAGGCACTGCACGACCAGGACAACAGCTTCCAAGCGGTATCACGTTTGGAATAGGAGCCATTGCTGGCTTGGTGACTGTGTATGTCACGCAGCCACTAGAGTGCGTTCTGTACCCTGCACGTTTCTTGTGCATTCGCAACTGACATGAATGCACAGTGTCATCAAAACGCGCATGCAATCGCTGACAGCTCGCCAACAATACCGGAACTCTTTCCATTGCGGATATCGGATCCTGACAGAGGAAGGGCTTCTTCGGTTCTGGACAGGTACGACACCAAGACTAGCCAGGCTGGTTGTGAGTCCCCTCGTTACGGTTCCAGTATCCACGATACTAAGTTCTTTCTTTGTAGATGAGTGGAGGGATAGTCTTCACGATATACGAGAATATGATAAAAGTCATCGGGGGACAGGACCCCCAGTAGCTGCTTCACTTTTCTCTAGAACGTCATGCTATTCAGGGATTGAACCAACTCTAGCTGCAGCTTGCGCACATTTAAGCGATCTTGTGTGGTATTCAAGACGGGTAACGTCCGTGGACAACGCGTCAAGTCTTATCAGATCCCTCGTTCATCGTCTCTTTTCCTTTCCATCCATCTCGATCAAGATCTTAGTGAGTTTCGTCATTTCAACCCACTGACGCAGTTCCAGCTCTGCGACCCCTTTTCCCGATGATTCAGCCCTCTGTACTGCATCGACGAACTTCTCCGCTGCCTTCTTCGCTTGCGAGACTGAAGCACCGGCAACGTCTGGAGCATATAGCTCGGCTAAGTGCGGGTGAGAGAGACGGGCGATCCAGTATCTGGGGCAGTTTCAAGCTATGATATTGACTCGAAAAGAGTGGTCTTACTTGGAGTTCCAATAATCTGGTTCACGTCTGTGGGCAATGCAATGGAGGTGGTCCGAGTACGGATTGCCCTCTTGTGTCTGCGCGAGATTGTGGCACCCTTCAAAATCATCGTTCAACAGGTGAAGCACTGTGATTCGGTGAGATAATGGCTTAGAGGTGGGATGGTTGACACACTCACCTGCTCGGACATTCAATCCTGCGCTGAGCTGGTTTATCTGTGGTGTCAAATCACTGCGCCAGACGCGACCTGCTGTGAGAGGAGCAGGAGGAGATCTGGAGAGCAATGTGGACACTACAGGAGACGATAACAGCTCAGATGTAGTACTGGACATGATTCTTATGCTGTATGTACCAGTGACCCCACGAGCGAAGGCTTGCAACAGGGTGGTTGTGAGAATGGGACGGTGACGGCGGAGCCCCCTCGGGGAATCGTCACTTGCAGGTGGTCGGGAGACATATTCGCGGAGTGTGAAACGGGACAAGATAAGCGCCCCCCTTTACTGGCGATCACTGCGGCTCCAGCGTTCTGCTGCCAGCCATCTCCATGAAACACGTCCTATTACTCAGAGCTCCAGCGGAAGAAGGCTCCGATGGATATGAGACCGCATGTGAGGCCCGTGGATACGCTCCGTTATCTGTCCCAGTGCTGGAAACAGTCATCGTCAACCTTGAAGGTCTAACGAGCAAAATATCCGCTGGACCCCAAGTAGAAGGTCTTTCCGGAGTCATCATCACGAGCAAGAGGGCCATTGAAGCGTGGCGTAAATCTATCGAGGAAATCGTTTCTCAAAATCCTCATACTCAGAATCCTGATTCCTTAGGTGCGTGATACAACCTATGGGTAATCTGGTCATCTTGTGACAGGTCATCCCGTAGCGGACTGGAGACAAGTTCCATTTTATGTCGTTGGAGATGCTACTGCATTAGCTGCATCCAAGATCCAAGCCAGCTTTCCTTCTTATTCTCGCCTTGCCCCCGCCGACATCCGCGGCGGTTCACAATCAGGCACGGCAGAACGCCTTGCACGCTTCATCTTGGAGGGCTTGCCATCCGAAGATGGCGAGAGAAAGAAGCTGTTGTATCTGACCGGTGACAAGAATCGTGATACCCTTTCGCAAATCCTATCGTCCTCGGGCAACATTGATCTGGATGCACTTGAGGTCTACCGAACAACGGGTTCATCATCATTTCGGAGTGACTTGAAAGCTGCAATGGAGAAGAAGCCCATAGGCGAGTATTATCACCTTTGAGAAGCAGACATTAATGGTCGACCGCGTGAGTCGAGCAGATCCGACGCAAAGCTGGGGATGGGTTATCTATTTCGCTCCCTCCGCTGCAGAGTTCGTCACGCCATTTCTGTGCGACGTCTTTCAGCTTGGAACCACTGCTCAAGAATTTGCTGGAAAGCCGCCAATCAAGATAGCGGCCATTGGTCCAACAACCGCCACATTCCTGCAAGATACGCTGAAATTGCCAGTTAATGTTGTAGCTTCCAAACCAACTCCTGACGAGCTCGTTAGCGCTATCTTCGCGGTTGATAATGCTTAAATTCAAGCTCGTTGCAAATGGCCACATGAATGTGAACGCGTTGTTGCCAGCTGCTTGACTGGTTGCCCTCCCGGCATCACAGAACCCACTCACATCTGAGAAACGCCAGAATTACGAAAGACTTTGGTGACGGTTTTGCGAGGTCTGATTGGTGGAGACGAGTTATCTTTGGCCAAAAGTGGCAGCTGCCCTGAGCTATACCAAAACAATTTGCTCGATGAGTGCTCAACGAGCGCTTAGGTTTGTAGATGCACTGCCCAGAGCAGCCCCACTCTGGCTGTGGGATGCTTGCCACTTTTGGCAGTTTCCGTTACGTTGACCTCTTGACCTCCGCTACCCTTCACGGAATCACACCAATCAGAAGCTGCTTCTGGCTGAGGATGCCGTTGTTCTGTCAATTCCCTCCGACTAATTATTTCAGCTAAGCTGTTTACCGAGAGGTCGACAACCTCAGCTTTTTCCATTATTCCAACTACACCACACTCCTTTACCCTTCACCTCTACCTGGGCTTAGCCTTTACCAACGGCTTGAAGCAGGTACCTTCGGCTTCCACGACGTAGCTAATTTCGAGGCCATTACTCGTGGTCGGCCAGGATGAACTCTCCCTTGACGAGGCAGGAGTATGGTGCCTCAGCGTCAACTTCGAACCTGTTACCACCGAGTGCACGGGGTGGTCGCTCCAGATCGTCGTCGACTGCAAGTGAGTATGCCGACCGAGGATCTCCAAGCCATAGCCGGTCGGCGAGTCCATCGCCGTACGCAGTAAGTGTAACACATTCCAGTACTTGTTCATGTCGTTGACAAGGTGACTTCTTAGAACTCGTTGTCGGACAAGGTATGTTTATGATGGTTTCCGTGTCGTTAAAGCATCCTTCACGAAGCAACACAGTATTCGCTGAAGCCCAACCCTGCGGACTGGGGCTCATGTGCGTTAACGATGGGCACCCCAGAGCCCGACGATTATCTCCATAACCCAGATCCAAAGCGCGACCTGAAGAACGACGAGGGTGGCACTATCTTCACAGCTCGTGGGATCGCCAATCTTGGTTGTCTCTTCCTCCTCAGTGCCTCCTGTCTTGTCCTCTTGTGAGTGTTTTGTCCACATGTTGACATGTTGAAATGTTGACACCAGTCTCTAGCTTAGGTGTGCTGTGTCGGTCACGTTAATGTGTAATTTGACTGAAGACTCTTGGCAGTGTTTCCGCTCCTCAGCCATCTTCTCACCAAGAAGCAGACGACACAAGGAGGATTTAACCTCGGGGGTATCAACGCTACCGGGCAAGTACCCGCCATCCCCGGGAACTGGGGCTTGATCGATGTCGATACTCCCAAAGAAGCCCTCATCAAAGCATCCTACCAGAACCCAGGTGACCAATGGGAGCTCGTTTTCTCCGACGAGTTTAACACGGAGGGTCGTACGTTCTACCCTGGGGACGATCCATATTGGGAAGCTCCCAGTCTGCACTACTGGGGTACTGTGAGTTTGTTGCACGCCTTGCGGAGGATGTTTCTTGAATCATATATGGGTTACAGAATGATCTCGAATGGTATGATCCTTCGGCGGTGACAACCAAGGGTGGAGCACTTGCTATCACTCTGACCAAGGAGGATCCGGCGACAAACCACAACTTAACGTACAAATCGGGAATGGTGAGTCCTATCACCTTCGCAGTGTTTCTATTGGTGGGCATCGGCTGAAGCTCTTTGCAGGTTCAATCTTGGTGAGACACGATTCTTGATTGCGTCGGGACTCGTGAGCGAGATCTGTTACAGGAACAAGTTCTGCTTCACAGGTGGACTGATCGAAGGTATGTAAACTAGGACTATATCTGAGCATATCTAACTTATGATTGCCAGCCTCGGTAGTTTTGCCAGGCTCAAACAACGTCCAGTAAGTCCCTCGCGATCTTGCTGCAGTCTTGCGTTAATATTCCATTAGCGGCCTGTGGCCTGCAGTGTATGTGGTGGTTATATGTCTCCAGTTCTTCCTCTGATGTCATAAATTCAGATGGACAATGGGTAACCTTGGTCGAGCTGGCTTTGGTGCAAGTTTGGAGGGTTTGGTATGTTTAGTGGAACGACTCCTTCCTTGGTTCCGTTTAACTCACACTCTGTTTCCGTAGTGGCCATACTCTTACGATAGTTGTGACGTGGGCACACTACCAAATCAAACTTATCCCGGGATGTCCAAACCACTGGCTGCCACTGTGAACGGCGATCCCGACCACGGCAACGTCCTTGTGAGATGGAGCTGTTTATGTTGCTTTCTGCTGGCTCAGAACTTCCTTCTAGTCGTTCCTTCCAGGTCAACGCCTGTCTGCATGTACTTGCCCTGGTGAATCCCACCCAGGCCCCGTTCGCAAGAACGGAGACTATGTCGGCAGATCGGCTCCAGAGATCGATATCTTCGAGGCTACCGTTGACTATGGTATCGGAAAGGTCTGTGATATGCTTTATATGTGTCTCTGAAGATCTGAATCCCCCGATCAAGGTTTCCCAATCTGCGCAATGGGCACCATTCAATGTACGGAATTTTCATTCTGAACTTTGCCAATTTCAGGTGTTCATTCAGTGTTGCAGGCCGCGTACCAATGGCTCAACACCACAGACAACCTTAAAATTTACGACCCAAACGTCACTGTGCTTAATGCTTACCATGGAGGCAAGTGAATTGCAGAGGCAAGCGGACCCATGCCGACTAAAGGACCATAGGAGCGTATCAGCAAACTACTAGCGGCCTTTCTGTCACTGATCAAGACTGCTACGAGCTGGACAAGGCGTGTTACAGCGTTTATGGCTTTGAATACGTCCCAGGGTTAGTGAGGTTGTGGCTTACTTTACCTTGAGGCTGACCATCGGCGGAAGCTTTGATAATGGGTACATTACATGGATCAGCAATAGCAAACCCGTGTGGACAATTATGGGAAGCGGACTGGGTCCAGATCCCCTCACTGAGATCGGTGCACGGCCCATTCCCCAAGAACCGATGGTATTTGTCTTATACTCTTGTGCTTGGTATCACGACGTTGACAGTCTTCCTAGTATATCATTGCTAACTTAGGATTTTCGCTCAACTTCGGTGGTATCGACTTTGAAGATTTAGAGCTTCCCGCAACAATGTTGATTGATTACATCCGTGTTTACCAGCCTACCGATGCCAAGAACATCGGATGTGACCCTCCTGATTTCCCAACAGCCACATACATCGAAACGTAAGTTTCTTCAAATACAACTGAGGGTTATCTGACGTTGTTTCAGTTACAAGGAGGCATACACGAACTTCAACCTCACAGGCTGGGGATCTCCTCAATACAACCAGACTGTTCCTAAGAACAGACTGAATGGGGGATGTTGATCGCACTCCTCGCGTTCGTTCTAACGTTTGTGATGACTACCGCATCTTCAGTTTTCTGGATATATATTTAAAGGGATATACATAAATCACACGCGGATCTTCTCGGACTGCATACCCACTCCACCATCGGCATTTGCATTGTATCGCAGTGCTATAGGCTAGTATAGCTGTTTTCTCTTGGAGGTGGTTGATTTTCATCACGTGGTGTGTCGCGTCGCGTCGTGTCAGCCACCTCTGAGTCTATATCCCACTCGGTCTATTATGATACCTCCTTCTAATCTTTACACTGCACACAACCTACATATTCACTTTCCTTTAGATACGACCAACGAACAAGCTTCATTATGCCTGCTAGCCTCCGTGGGCAACTCACCCGAGCAGCTTCGAACCCGAGGCCATATGAGAGGCGTTCGCCAAGCTTAGCGCCGTCCAGTCCCGCCTTCTCCGACTATCAAGAAAGTGTTGCCTCACCCCTTACCTCGTCTCTCGATACCTCGGATAAACCTGGATTCCCTACGTACGCCCAGTACAAGCGCATCGAAGCTGCATACCTCAACTGTCTCTCACCCCGAAAGCGGGACAAGGCGCTCATCACGCAAATCATGTTCGATAAAATATGGGATGTTCTTCATCAGCCTGAAGCGTGCAACATCGAGACGCCTCAGTTCCGGTTTTGGGTCCGCAAAATGTTCACACTTAGTCGCGGAGGTCAGACCGGGGACCTCGATGACGACTCGTATGAGCTTCCAGCGGTTGTCTTACACGAAAATAGGCCTGTTGCAGTCATGGAGCAGCTTTACGAGTTATTTTGTTACTGCCACGAACAAGCTAATCATGGTGGCCGAGACAAGACTTGCGCTGTCATCCGCCAGCACTACTCTTGGGTTCCTAAAGAGCTCACTGCACAGTTTGTCAAGGCATGTCCAACCTGCACACTCAAGAGGAGTGGGAACCCAGAACTGGTCGCTCTCGTTCAAGAGCAGGCATCTCAGAAGGCGGCGGCACCTCAGGAAACCGAAGGAATCCCCTCTCCCTCTACTCAGACTTGGCCACTAACGGGCGGGCCGCTCGATTTGCCAATCAACGCAGACCCTGATCAGTCGCAGGACTTTCTTCACCCTCACGGCATCCTCAGTCCTTCACGTCCTGGATCAGCTGCTTCTATTGTATCAGCTAATTCGCTCCGGGTAACGAACGACCTCAGAGCATACCCAATGTCAAGAGAATTTTCCCCTGTCAATGGTTTACCGATGGGCTGGGACTATGTTTCAGCTCCACCCACCGACGATAGGCCTCGGGTTCCAAGCGTCATCTTGGCCAAAGAATTCTTGCGGCGAGACAGCGGGTCGGAACCAGGGGAGGAAGTTGACAAGGCAAGAGTCGCGCTCCCGTCGCTCAAACAAGCCTTGTCGGAGGGTTCCTTGGACAACAACTTTGATTTGAGCGAGCTATGGCCAGAAAACTTGGGAGAATGCCTCCCCCCGGCGCTTCAACAGCTGCAGATCTCGAGGCCTGTTGAGCCTCAACCACTCTACGTTTTCCAAATTGACCCCGCCCTGCTCGCCCTGGATCACTCCGGCTCCGGGGAGCTCGCGGCCCCGACGTCTCACATGGATGTCATGTCCCGCAGCCCAGGCGACAACAGTCCTGCATTTTTCGAGTCTCCAGGCATTGAAGCTGAGTCCGAAACACGCAACCAGAAGTCACAAACACGAGGTCAACTGCCGCCTTTCTTGGGACTGCCTTCGATGCCAAGCAGGGAAGGGTTTCTCACCAATTTCCTTGCCCCTATCACTGCCGGGTTGAGTCCCAGTAGTTTAACTCCGGAGTCCGAGGGATCGGACCTGTCTGCGTTTCCGTTCTTGCTCTCGCCAGGATACACTCCGCTGTCAAGCGCTTTACCTTCGCCAACGGACGAAGCTGAAGGGCTTATCGCAAAGGCGACTTCTAACCCCCTCGAAGAACCGACATTGGAACTAGGAGGGCCATAGAGGGAATCAGCAGCTCACCCTCATCGACGAACCTACCTCAAAGCTCAAAGAAGACGATCTTTATTGTAATAAATGGGAGGACACTTTAGTATATACATTCTGCGCATCACAACGACATGAAATATGTACATCATGGTCATCCATTCCTTGCGGGTAAATACGAGGTCCGTGTGACACCTACGATACAGACATAAGCTTGAACGGAGATTTTGCATATGATTGGAATGAACATGGAGGAAAGGAGAAAAGATAGAGGTCATTGGATAAAAGCAATGTATCAAACATAATTAGGCTGGAAGGAAAACCAATGATGACAGCAGTGGACAAGGGGAAATCAGGTCGACAAGGTAAACCCTATAGCAAGTGAACATTAACAAGTGGATCAGGCGGTGATGGAAAGCAGCAAAAACGGGGTGACACTGAAAGATTAAAGCCATGAATAGGGTATTGCGGGCGCTTGTGATTGTAACGAGTTTATGTTTGACGCTAGATGCAGATGGGCTGAGATAAAGGTGCCTGCCATTATCCTATCTCTGGAGATCTGCCCTCCTGAAAGGCGCCGTCAGCATGTAGAGTATGAGGTGGAACGATAGGTGTACGTACTCTCTGATAGTGTCGTACAAGAACTTGTAGCTTCGTAGATTACCTTTCAAACGGCGGATATCGAGACTGTAAGTGTCTTTGAGGCGATCTATCCGTGTGATTTCGACCGAGAAGCGGACTTCATCCCCGGCGTCCTGAGTGACATCACCGTAGACCGGCTCTCCAGCACTGGCAGGAGACTGTTCAGTGGGAGAAGGAGCTGCCGTCACGTTCTCGTCGTCCAGGGACAGAGAAGGCTGCGAGGACACAACACCTGAGACCTGGGACGACTGCCTTCGCATGAGGAGACCTTTGAGCATGCCGCCGGCAGAAGGGTGCGATGGCACGGGTAGACCACGCTTATCGACCTGTGTTTATCAATACGCATGCTCTTCGGACAGTTAACAAGAATACTTACACCATTAGATGCAGCTGATCCAACCATCGTGAACGCGGCCAAGCCGTTTCCGCTGCCGACGCTTCCGAAGCCCAACCCAACAGGGGCACCGCTCTTCTTTCTCTTTGTGCGGACACATCTGTATTTGTATTCACTTTCGGCCTTGATCTCCATACCCATCTCCTCAAGGACTTGACAGATGCGTTTCATCACTTCAGGAGGAGGTCGAGTAGTGATAGTGGTCTGGTCCACAGCACCGTGATGGATGCGTAGCACATCCTTTGCAGGAGTAGAGGATGCAAACTTCCAACCAGCCTTCGAGAACGAGAAAGAGTTGTCGCCAGCGTGAGGCGACCGAGTCTGTTCGTCCCTTGCTGGTAGGTCGACCTTGGAGCTAGGTGTGGGGATTTGGGAGCGCGAAGAGAAGTCTGTCCCAGCGCGCGACGCAGACAGCTCGGCCGGCTCGTTTGCGTCGGGCTTTACATTGCTTCTCCTCCTGAACCAGTGCATAACATTGCGCGCCTTCGTCGATGACGCAGCCATGTCGTTGGAGGGATGGCCCTCCTTGGACATGCTGGGGAAGACGGCGGTTTGACGGTGAGTCTGGGAAGGAGACGCGGTGGAAGATGGGGGCATTTGCTTCTCGACATCGCGGTTGTCCTTGACAGGAGTCTCCCCAGTGGGGGTCTTGCCTTTCCGATTCTTGATGGAGCGACTGAAGGGCTCGACCATGACTGTGAGAGTGTTCCTCCTGTTCTTCTTGCTCGCGTCGGTGGCACTGCTGGGCGCAGGGCTCAACAACGAGTTCTTGGAATGCGACTGAGGGACGTCGGTAGCACTGGCCTTCTTCTCTTCAACAGCAGACGCGGCACCCATAGCCGAGCTCTCAGACGGAACGCGAGAACTTGAACCATTGGTGGCGGACTGATCGCCGTTGGTACCAAAGATCTTGCCAAGCCCGAATTTGTCCACCGATAGTCCTTTGCGGTGGCGGCTGGACGCGGAGCCTGTCGAAGCAGTGCCGGTGTTGACAGACTGGAAGGATTTGTCCTCCGCGTTTGCGGTGACGGGTGGACTAGCTGGAGAGACAGCGACCGCAGGTGTCTGGGGCTGCTTCTCCCGCATAGTGGAAGATGAGACTTGATCGGGTGCACGGGGACGAGGTGAAGGAGTGTTGGGAGCAGTAGGAATCGGTCTAGCAGATCTCTCGACGTCAACAGCGGGTCTCTGAGGCGTCTTGTCGCGAACAGATTGAGGTGTAGCTTGAGAGGAAGATACGACACGGTCGCGAGGTTGGGCGCCTTGGCTGGAGCTGGCTTGAATAAGTGGTGCCTCCTTCCTCGGTGGTGCAGGAGGTTTGACCTGGCTAAATCCAGGCGCAAGCTCCTGTGGTTCGGGGTCTCCAGGATATTCGACCTGGATAGTATGCCTGAAGCCACTGGCTCCTTTCTTCTTCCCGGTGTTAGTGGGTGTTTGTGCTGTTGTAGAGCCATTGGCGGAGTGCTGTGAGCTGATATCTTTGCTGATAGTGGGAACAGAAAGCCCTTCGTCGGGTACAAGGATGGTAACAGGGATATTGACTTGGGTTGGGGGTGCAAATGGATCGTCGTCGGTTGGACTGCCAGGGGTAGTTGGGGATAGCGCAAGAGACGCAGCTTGTCGGGACGGAGCCGCGGTGGGCGATGACGAGGAATATATCGACTGGTCCATAGATGTCTCGTACAAGTATTCTGGCTGACCAGGCGACGCGTTGTCTCTGAACGAGTGGCTTCTCGGCGCGGCGGATGACGTGGAGGCGCTGAGCATCCCATCGACGCGCGCACTCTGGGTACGAGCGACTCTGTTGGGCTCCGCTTGGGCAGCAGCTGTCTGCTTCATCTGTCTCTGATAGGCGAGCCTCTTCATCTGGTGCTGCTCCATAGCAGCGTGCTCGAGGTCATCAACTCCCTTCGAGAAGTTATGAGCGAAAGCCGATAACCATGGATGTGCCATAATGGAGCGGAGATCTGCACGTCGCGTGGGGTCCGGGACGAGCATCATAGATAATAAGTCTCTGGCTTCGACAGAGACATAATCGGGGAAGGAGAGAGGAGTATTAACAATATACTTGTACAGGAGGTTGATGTTGTCGCCGTCCGGGTTAGCAGGATCATCGTCGAAGGGTAAGTAGCCAGCGAGCATGGCATAAAGGATGACACCGCATGACCAAATGTCGACCGCAGAACCAACATAGAGGCCTTCAGAAATGACTAATTCAGGCGCGGCGTAGCATGGGGATCCGCAGCTGGTCTGCATGAGATCGTCGGCCCGATGTTCAAACCGGTTGGCGAATCCGAAGTCGGTGATTATAACATTACGATGGCGGTCAAGGAGGAGGTTTTCAAGTTTGAGATCGCGGTGGACAATTTTCTTTTGATGAATGTACCAGACACCGGAGACGAGCTGGGAGAATAATTTTGCAGCGTCTTTCTCCTTGAGGTAACGATGTGCCAAAATGTGGTCGAAGAGCTCGCCTCCGGAGGCGTACTCGAGGATGATTCCGATGTACTTGTCCGTTTCGATGACATCGTACAAGCGGACGATGTTTGGGTGCTTCAGGGTCTATGAACAAGTCAGCATCTACAGCATCGTCCTCGGTAACAAGTAAATTCCACTGACCCGAAGAACCTCAATCTCACGCTCCACTTTTGACATCCGCACAGAGGTGTCAATATTTCCTCTCCGTATTAACTTTACAGCAACTTCTTCGCCCCATTGACTGTGGAGACCGAGCTTGACCTTTCCAAACTCGCCTTCTCCTAATGTCTGCAGCAGTAAATACGGCCCAAACCTGGGAATGGTCCTCCGTGGATGTGCAGCTGCATAAGCTACAGCAGCAGGATGAGAGTACACGTCGCGATATGCGGGCTGATCATCCGCCTGCTGTTGTTGCTGCTGTTGCGAAGACACCACTTGATGGGATGCCCTTTGTCTCCGCGACGCCGATTGGGGATTCGAGACGGGCGATGGTTGAACCGAGACGGAGACGGGTCTTGAAGCGCCGTGCTGTCGCGACGAACCAGAGTAAGAAGTATCTGGGATCTGGAGATTGCTCATTGCGCCTGGAAGTAATTGACCAGACGATGAAGATGTGGAGCTCGTTGGATGAGTTGGGTTCTTCGGAAAGAAGGGCGAATGGTTTGCCCGAGAGTTACCAGATGCTTATAGATGCAAAAACAAACGCGTCCGCGTGGGGATTCCCTTAGCTGGAGACCAGAACATAACGAAAAGGGTATTGGTTCAGAACCAGGACTCACAGCTCGTTTATTCGCCCACAGCAGTCTCCAAATTCCACGACTTCAGCGACCAGAAAATCGAGAAAAACAGTCGCTGCTTGATAGTTACAAGGATTGTTGAGGAGCAAGTTGAAGAATGTCAGAAATTATATTCCTGGACAAAGGCCAAGGACACGCGCTGGATGACGCCGTGCGAATTAATATTGATGCCGTCTTCACTTCATAAGCAAATATTATTATCAGTCCCATTTCATGTCCAAAAAATCAGCAACACCCACACAACTGGAGTTTTACTGTTCCTTGTACCTCTCCAGGAGTTATGAACGGAAAATAAAAGCGAAAAAAGCACAGTCGCCAGAGCGGTCTTCCGTCGACGGTGGCGTCTCGCAGCCACGCCTCAGCGCTTCTTCAATGTTTAAAACACCGATACTTCCGCGATTATGCTCACCAGGCTCCGGCACTTCGGCACCAAGCCCCTCTTCCCAACCACCAAGTACTGAAGAAGGCCTTGCGTGGTCTACACGCCAGCTGCAGTAAGTAGTACGTCTAGATAAGCCATAGATCTATGTATATTTTAAACCGCCATCCGTAATAATTCATACACCCTAGGAATCTGTTCATTTTAAACCTTCTTGCAGCTGCAGCAGCTTAAACGTTCAGCTCCACCTTCCCAGCCTTTCCAAGAGCCTCTTTTAGTTCCTCGTCCGCTAGTGCCGGCTCTACCCATTCCTTGATAAATTTGTCTACCTGCTCCGGAGCTCTGCCAATGAACGTTTGTGGATCCAACAGTTCATCAAGGTCTCCCTTGATAGGATCAAAGTATGCATCCCCTCGGACACGGTCAATGAGATCATTTTCGAGCCCCAGATTCTTCACCTGGTGGCCTGCTTCGTGGGAGAGGACCTATGCAAGCGACAGAGAAATAACGAGAAAGAAGGTGGTCAATGAACAAATCGTTTCATCACCCGCATCAGGGGTACAATGACAAGCGGAGTTCGGCTCACTCTGATCTTCTCGTGTGCTTCCTGTCTATCACCACCCTTTTTGACAATGGCCATGATGAGATTCTCCGTCGCCATGAATGGAAGCTCTTGCGAAATACGGCGAGCGATGACTTTGGGATACACGACCAGGCCCTCTGAGACGTTTCGCAGTGTCGAGAGGACTATGTCTGCTGTGAGGAAAGCTTCTGGGAGCGTCACTCGACGATTTGCGCTACGACGTATCGTGCATTACCATCACAACCTTCGATTTCTGATGTGGGTAAAACTGACCTGTCATCCAACGTCCGCTCAAACCACTGCACACTTGAAGTCATCAGCGCGTTTTGATGTAACACCATCAAGTGTCTCGATAAGCTGCAGACACGTTCGCTACGCATCGGGTTTCGCTTGTAAGCCATTGCAGAGGAGCCTATCTGAGTGGACTCGAATGGTTCTTCGACTTCCTGTGATAGATGCAGCATCAGGCTAATCTTGGAAGGACCTCCACGCCGACAGAAATGGACTGACCTTGAGATTAGCCAACAGCCTCAAATCAGTTGCAATCTTGTGTGCCGTAGCACCGAGCGACGCAAGAGGGGCCAACACATCGACATCGATCTTGCGCGAGTACGTCTGAGACGTGACCGGATATGCATACTCGAATCCACAGAGTTTCGTCACGAGCTTATCAAGCTCCTCCACCTTGTCGTGGTCGCCATCAAATAGAGTTAAGAAGCTCGCTTGCGTGCCAGTCGTCCCTTTTACGCCGCGGAAGCCCAGGTCGTCTCGTGCTCGCTTGATGTTCCGCAAATCCCACAAGAGCTCCTATTCCGTCATCATTTTGGGGTTAGTCGAGGTACATTTCTCGCAAGATGTTCGGAGACTTAGGAGGAGGGGCATTACCTGGATCCACAGGGTCGCACGTTTCCCAACAGTAGTGAGCTGTGCTGGCTGGAAGTGCGTGAAACCCAGAGTTGGAAGGGCACGGTACTGAGCCGCGAAGGCCGTAAGTCGCGAGATCAGGACTGCAAGCGATTTCAGGAGATAGGTCAATGCGGTGCGCATAAATATAAGGTCCGCATTACTAGATTCAATCTCCTTCAGTCAATTCGACCACAACTAGGCAGACTAGCTAAAGACGTACTCAGTCACATAACACGAGGTGGCGCCCAAGCTGTGAGATGAGACGCGTGTTTCAGTGTCACGGTGAAAAGGTGAAACGGTGAGATGGGAACGTGCTGGATGATGCCTGCTGCGGCTGGAGCAACTTGACCAAATGTATGAACATGTGCCATAACATCGTGACGGCGTTTCTTCTCCTCTTTTGCGGCGATATCAAACTGTTCTGGTGTCAAGTCCTATCAAAGTCATATGAATCAGTTTCACAGTTCTAGAAATATGTGATACAACCAGAATGTGGCAGCGAAGGGAGCTCGTTCAGTCGTACCAAGTTTGCTTTCATTTGCTCAATAGCCTCATCTGCAATCGGCAGTCCGAGCTGCTTCTCGGCGATGGCGAGGTTGAGCCACAACTCTCTCCATGTCTTGAAGCGATTCTAGAAGCAGCGAGGATCCAACAAAGATGCAGACGATCAGCATCTTCCAAGTAAAGCCCGGATCACGAAAACATACCGCTGACGAAAACAAATGTGACATTTCCTTACTAGCATATCGGCTATTTTATACGGTGAACTCTGGGCGTCGAAGAAAGCTGCACAGATTGCGCTGACCTAGCAAGAGGCGTTTGGTATGTCTCATAGGCCTCCATCGTGGATAGACTGAAAGAAAAGATCTCGATCAGAAACAAATCCGATAGAGATTAGATTTTCGGGTCACAGTCAGGAACGCATCAAATACACGGTTGCTGTTGACACGATCAATTGATTCGTTGGGATCACTGGCAAAAACCTCCAAGTCTCAAGTTCAAGTTGTAGAACTTCGAGCTCCTTGACATCTTCTAGCTCGTGGGTAGGCATCTCTCCGAGCTGCAGAATGAAGATGCGAAACACGGATCGAAACGTTCTTGGCACAATTTGCGAGAGCAAATCTGCTAGCCCCTTGCGCGTTGCCTCGCCCTGACCACTGCACAACACTAAGTGGATCCATTATTACCCGCTGGACGTCGCACAAGCCAAAGAGACAGATGAACCTGGCTGCTGACCGCTGTCCACCTGCTCAGCTGGACTCTGCTGTTAGAGGGCCTGTCATCGTACGGCATAACTACTTGTTCACGTGCGGAGAAATTCAGCGCTTCTTATGTGCCCCATCATAAGTACATCGACCGCTTGAGTTCATGACTGCTCATGACCGTTCCTGACTTGATGATCGACAGAGATGCATGTGGTCATAAGCAGAGGTCGATGAGCAGACCTGGGTGCCCCGCTCACGCAACGTACTTGGTAACCCTCTGCCAGTGAACGTGCTTGAGGCGATGAGAAGGTTCTTCGTGTTAGTCGCATTCGCGGTGTCCTTGGTTCACGCAAGCGCCGGGATACCTGCATTACCTAGCTCTCAAAGCACAACTCTCGGCAAGCCCACCGAGAAACAGACTGGGTTCGTCTCCGCTCGCAATGGCACCCTCTACACAGACGATGGGAAGCCATACACCTTCGCCACCTTTAACTCTCCGCATCTCCTATCATGCTCAGAATTCGAGGTTCGTCTTCGTCTTTCCCGCATCACAGCCCTCGAGCCTGCACACCTAACCAACGTGGTATGGACTACAGGCGGAAGATACCATGCGTACCTTGCGTGGCTTCGCTCGGCCAGTGTCGAGGACATACGTACAAAGCGTAGCTTCCATCAACGTCTCTCCCCAAGATGCGAATATTCAAGGCTGGGACAGCATAACTGGGGACTGGGTTTACAATGAGGCCGCGTATGTTCAGTTCGATAAGCTGTTGGACATGGCGAGCAAGTGTGAGAACTGCATCACTGCGTGGCTGCTAGAATCCAAGGACCACGCTCATACCGCATGCTCCGCTCAGATGATGTCAAGCTGGTGCATCCTATCATTAATCAGGTAAAATGACTACATACCATGCTGACGCCAGTTGCTAATTGATATGCAGGATTACGGGTACGTGATGATGGCTTTTCGTGACCCCTCGCTATGAAACATTTTGTATCGCAGTGACGAAAGTTCGAACTGGGCCGTGAGTTGTTTTTCAGAACCGGTCATGCTCACAGTGGACTGATCGAGATGTCGCTCCACAGGGAAACTGGGCAGACCTCATCCGCCTGCGCTATAATTTGTGTAAGCCACAGGATGGAAGCATGAGTGCAATGACGCTCACCCTGCATGGCAGCGTCATACGAGGACACCAAGTCTATTGATTGGTGGACAGACCTAACGATGATCGACTCGTTTGTACTTCCATCGGCCCCCAAAATCATACAGATCAAATGGTGTTTCTCCCCAGGTATAAGCTGATCGTGAAACACCTCCTGAACCGCGTCAACACCGTCAATGGTCGGCGCTACGGCGATGATCCCACCTTCCTGGCTTTCGAGACCGGCAATGAAATGAAGTCAGGGTCTTGATCGTGCAAGCGCAACCAACCACTGATGAGTCCACCCACACGTAGCGATGGAGGTGCAGCTCCACCCCCAGGGAGCGTGAGTACAGCTGCGGCTTCTTGCAATGAATGCGACTAATTCGGGGGAACTGGAAGTGGACTGTTACAGCTGCCAAGTATATCAAATCGCTCGCGCCAGAGATCATGGTACTGGATGGCAGCCTGTACGTCTTCAAGCTCCTGCTGGGTCTGAACTTCCTTCCGCTGATCCCGTAATCGAAAGGTCACGGAATGCATCCACCGAAGCTTCGTGGGCCATTGAAGCACTGCAAGCACCCGAGGTCGACCTGCATTCGTGTGGGTCTTGCTACGCGTTTTCCAGTGTTTCAGTTCGCTAACTTACAGAAACGCGACTAGATCACTATTATCGAGTGCGTGCTGACGTCATGACTGTTGGAATCAACTAACCTAGTGGCAGGATAATCCACCGGCATATGACTATCGTCGCGTTAACACGTGAGCACGGGGCAATGATGGCACCGAAAATGAAGTGTTTCTGACCGCTTGTGTAGTGACGCAGCATACGTTCGCAGCTTTGGGAAGACTTACATTGTTGGCGAGGTACAGATCCTCACCTTGTTGCCGGATCGAAACCAAGCCACTGACGCCATTTGTATACCCACACAGCATGGATTCTATGCGAACGCAAGTGAATTCTCCGATTTCTTCCAGAGGCAGCGCGAATCCAAGACAGCCGGGTCTATGGTGTGGTCGATCAGGCCCCACGCCGACAATGGCGGATTCTTGACACACGGAGAGGGTGATGGTATTTTTAGTTACCACGCCCCTGGGTGGTCACCTGCCCCTGAGCCGGACTTCGATCCCTTGGAGAAGAGCGTTATCCACTTGACACGGGAGGCGAGGTCAGTCGCTCGGCTCTAGCCCAGTCACTGCTTTACTTGTTAACTGATGGCCGGTCGGGATAGCTATACGCTGTTAGACGAGCCCGTCCCGATGTTCCCGATCCCTGTCAGCCCAGTTCTCAGCGTGACGCAGGTCAATGGGACACCTGGCTTCACGTGGCAAGGGGGGGCCTGGGCAGAGCATTATGAGCTTTGGTCCCTAACTAAGGATAGTGGCAAGTGGTCATTGGTGTGTCCCGTCAGTAGATATTCCCGCCTTATGACTTACGGCATTACGTAGCGCGAGACTCGCTTGTATGACGATGTGGATGCTGGTGCGTTGTTCATCCCTTTGAACACGACTGGCAAAGGCGCGTTTGTGCTGCGTGGTGTCTCTGTAGACGGCATCCCTGGTCCCTTTTCCAACATAGAGACCGTATAAGCACAGATTGAATTATTCTACAGCGCCTGTAATAGCAAACAGTAGCTTCAATCAAACTTGGTATGATAGTGATAGTGGTAGCTCTTGGGGAGCATGAGACCTTGGGGACCACTATACACAAACAAAGCCAAACATTGGACACTCCGGGGATCCTCCTGCCGAATTTGGAAGCAGCAAAACACCTGGCGGCGTTGAACTGCAAACGAGCCAAGGTATCCGCGGTGGTTCTGCATGCTTCGGTCATTCAAACGTGCCCCGGCTGTTGTTTCAAAAGACTGGTCCAGGCTAGCGATATACGCGGACCGTAGTATCATTGTCCTGAATAAACCGCCATATCTCATATGCCAGGGTTCGCAAGATGCAGATGTAGGTACGGTGCATGGAAATCCACGGGACGCCCTTCTAAACTCGTGCACAGGACGAAAAGCCTAGAGATAGAGATGCGGATAAGTTCAATGATTTGCTCGAAGGTGAGTGCCCATCACGAAGCGCTACGAAGTGCTGTGCATGCTGAACCGTGAATTGCTCGCTTTTCTAGACTTGAGGGGTCACTTTCATTTGGAAAAAATACCACACGCCGTTCACCGTTTGGATAAGGTGCACCGCACATTCAAATTGATCTGATATGAAGTAATAAAACCGTTCCTTCCTCCTTCCAGGCCACTACAGGAGCACTGGTACTTGCCAAAAATCTTACCGCTGCTAGACAGCTGTCGCAGCAGTTCCAGAATAGAACGATCGGGAAGACTTACTTGGCGTTAGTGCGGGGAGGCGAGAAATCCTTTCCTGCACGAAGTGGCGAAATCAGAGATGCTATCGAGTCTATCAATGGGCGTGTATCAATCAGCCAAAGCTGCAATGCCAAGTTCGCAGCCACAGACTGGGAGCTAATCGCTTCTTCTGTTAGTTTTATCTCTCATATCCGTTTTCATTTGGACTCAAACAGGTTATTAGCCAAAAGCGCCTGTGTCCTTGCTTAGGCTCACGCTCCACACAGGGCTTAAACACCAGCTTCGTGTTCACCT
>KN839847.1:489203-501961 GCA_000827185.1 Hydnomerulius pinastri MD-312 | reverse complement strand
ATCTCTGACAAGATTTCGAAGCTTACCGATATTCGGGAAAGCAGGATGTTCCTGCACGCCTCGCGTTTGTCTCTCACCGTGAGTTCGATTCGTGGAATGTAGTTCCGTCAACGCCCCTAATGCACCCTGTTTAGCGATTCCGGAAAACAGGACCAAACAAACGCTTCCGGCTCGACATTGCAGCGGCATTGCCTGGAGACTTCGTTTCGCTCTGCAAAGACGTGGGCATCCCGTTAAATAATTGTGATGTTAGTGGGGGACTGTTCATTGATGGTGAGCCCGCTGGAAGTGAAATACTAGACCTAGAAGGCAAATGGCTGCGGCCTACGCATCGCACTCTTGATTGACCATACTAATTGTGTTCGCCTGACATATCAGAGCTGAATGTAATGTAATGTTTATAATAGAACCAGGGTTCAGAATAACGGTTTCCTGCCTCATTTGTGACATTCCCACTGATGTCCGTTCAATCGACAAAGCCTCGAGCTATCGATTCTAGCTCTCACGAAACTTAGTTTGACAAGGTTGCGGTTCAGCTGTGCATACACGTTCAGATAAGGTCAGGCGATGTACCTCGTCTTTCATTCACATTCACATGTTTGTTGAGCAGCGCCTATTTACTACTAAGAGCTACTACTGCCGTAAATCGACCCAACAAAAAGGCGTAGCCTCGATCGGTATCAAGGTCGTGTCTACATATAACCTATGTACCTGCGATGACAGTCGCAGTTGTTCCAAGTAGATAGATGTACATCGTAATCCAAAAGAGTGCGAAAGGTATAGATTAGTGTGCAATGAAGTCCTTCACAATGGCTAATTCGGCCAGCGACCCAGCCCGGTCATAGATATGACTGAGTCAGATCTTCATTGGAAGGTGGCCGCACGCATGGGTGGATGGGGCCCAGCTTGGCTCTGTCCCGTGACTTGGACTTGACCCTCTTGGGAAGCTTTGAGTAGGTTTCCTACGCCAACTGCAATGGCTCCGACGGCTTGAGCGACACCGGTGGCCAGTACTGTACCCCCGCTGATGGCGGGAATTGCAGGTAGTGTCCCTGCTGTGATGAGGACGGCACTCAAAGTTGTCATCGCTCTGGGATGCTCCGTAGTGAGGAAATCAAGAGCATGGCACGCATTGAGGAGCCAAGTTGGCACGTTGGAAACAGTGGTCACCGCTATATGGAACACGAACGCAGCGTTATTGGGGATCCATACCCACGAAGAACTAAGAGCTCACCATTGCTCTCAGGGGTGGGTTGCGTCGTGAGAGGTAGTTGTGGTAGTGGGGGAAGCGGTGCGGACGATACAGTCCTGGCCATAACTGCAGGGTCCATCGTATTCGCTCGTTGTGGTGGATGACGAGATTTGAATGCCGAAGTTGCGGCCAACACCGCAGTTTCCGAAAGCATTTTGACGGGGTTGGGACGAGATTCCTTGGGAGGTGGTGGTGGGACTTCCACTTTTGCGACCTCGACGACTTCTTTAGAAATCTGATCCTTCGAGGACTTCCGACGTGTTAGCCAAAAGTGACCAGACGATCTGCGTTGCACCGTGACAGGGGTAGTCACAGTGGTATCAATCTCCCCTAAACGCTGCATTAGCTCGAATTCCATTATCTGATCAAGACCAACGTACAACCCATGTTTCCCATGGCAATCTTGAACTTCTTCCAGCTCCAACGATACTTGCCGCCATTGACCTTAGCCATGACGGTCTTCAGTTCACCAAGGCGGGCTTTCGCCTTTTCGCCCATATAGTGTTGGGCGACTTTGTGCCAGTATTCCTCTGGCACTTTGCGCTCGACACAGCCAGCCTTGATTTGGCCGAGCCAGTCATCGACTGGCATGTCCTTCTTGGACTCTCCATAGAACATGGGCGGGTTCGCCCATGATTCGAAGATGGGGGTGAGGTCGAATTCCTTGATCTTGAATGCTTCAAGCATTGTGAGTAGAGGTGGGAATGACAGTAGTAAGCTTGTGCAGCTAAAGCACGGATACTTGCTGATGGCCTGAGGACGGTATGGCTTTTAAGTAGTCTGCGAACCGCGTGGCTTCCTTGCGGCTTCTATTGGACTTCATCCGGGGTAATATGCAGGAATCGAGCCGAAGTGTGCATGTATGAAACGGTTCAGATTCGATCGGACACGGGGGGTCGCGAGCCTTGAATAAGTTTCTAGAACGCGAGATGTGAAGTGAAGCACGGAGAACACGAGGCGACCTCTTGAGCAGCACTGCTTTGAGCCGAGCAGCCGTCCTTAGGAACGCACAATTACGCTCCGACAGCAGGCCGTCTTGTGCGCAGGTCAATTTGATGCGAGGTCAACACGTTCGATTCGCAACGGGTAACTCGCATACACTTACCCTGTCCGGGTGTCGGATGTGGTGCATCATCGAGGATATTCAAAGACGGAAAGCTTCTCCAAACTACAAAACAACTCGATTGATACGCAGCGTAGTTTGCTTACAGAGGAATGACCAAGCGCCACTTCTCATTTCAAAACTAGGGTGTCATTTAGGATCCGGTGCGATCTCCACCCATCTGGTCGCTGGGCATGGGTCGGTGGCTAATACTCCTCGTCAGTTGCTTGTTGCTTGGACGGACTTAAGCGACGTACCAAGCACGAAGTGGTCAGAGCGCCACGCTACCATTGACCAACCCTCATGCCTCATCGCATCGGAGCGATTCCTACTCATTCTCCACCTAACCTCTCCCTTGGTAAAGTCGACAAAGTCCGGTGATGTCAGTACCTGGAAAGTCCCGGGGGTTGCGGTGGATTGGCCATCGATAACGGTGTGAAAAGAGAACACCAAATCCTGAACGTTCTTTTTGTTCCATCCCTTCGAAGCATTGTAGAACATAAGCGAAATGACGGGATCCTGCGGAGGAAACTTGAAGGAGCTTCCAAAGAACGACGTTGTGAAGATCGCTGGCTCAGCGACGCGGGCCTTGTACTGAGCTATGTCGGCCGCATCAGCTGCTAGTCCAGGTGGTATTTGCACAGCAAATGGTAGACCCTGCAAAGACACCGCTATGATCCCCTCGAGCTCAGCCTGATATGGGTCGAGCCTGACGCGATGCCGTGGTACAACGTTTTTCAGCTCACTGACGGGTCGTGGTATGTCCTGAGTGTACACAGCCCGGTCTGTAATCAGGTTGTTGCTAAGCATCGACTGCAGGTAATCGGCGAGCCAGTGGCTTGGGTAACCAATTTCATGAAGTCGCACCAGCAGGTTTACAAATGTCACGAGGTTAGCTGGAATGCGTACGAGGTTCGGGCGTTGTTGAGCTTGCCCCGGCCATAGTATACAGAGCAGAAGGCGGGAAAGCCATGCTTGGAGCTCCACTCGTGAGGCAAGCGAATTTAAAGGTCGTGGAAGCTGACTGCCGCCGAGGGTGAGGAGCTCCATCACCGCTTTGCTCCGCAGGGTTCGTGCACCAAAATACTTGGAGAGGTCGTTGGGCATGAGGAGCGTGTAACTGCGGAGTACTATGAGCATGGGGTGGAAACGGTGGTATGAAGTCATACTTGTAGCAAAATTGTTCGTCCGATCGCCAGACGGGCGAATTCCACAGACAGTCTGATGAAACTTGACCCAGTTTGGTCTGTAATGCCGGAAATATGTAAACCATGGTGCTCAGTGTGCCGTTGTAATAGTCACTGACGGCGGTCAGCAGCAGTATTGGAGTTGAGGATAAGGCACGACATACGGTATGTTGCTAAGCCAGATCCTGGTGAAAGTCTTTGGGAACTGGGGTGGTCTCGACGTCTGTGTTTGGATCTTCAGGACCTCCTGGTTAACTTCTCCGCATCGCATTTCAACTTGAATACTGCCAGAAAGAGCCTGTATAGCCTCTACGACGCCTTCGAAGAACGAGGACATGAAGGCGTAAGTGGGTGAATCATCCTTATATGCGGCGTTCTTCAAAGGGATCTCGAAACGTTTGTTGAAGTCTGCTACTTCCGCGGGGGCGCCGAAAACGTCGTACTCCAACATTGGGTATTTAGGATACGTATAATCCTGCGCCATCAATTCGAGACCTCAGCGATCTGCAGGGTCGCTCTTCACTCACGAATACTGTGATATTGGGCTTCCACGAGGCTTCCACGTCGATCGCAATCTAGAGCAGTCTGTGAGTAAAGGCCTCCGAGGCATATGTAACCACTTACCTTCGCCAGCTTGGCGATTGGGTATTCTTCATTCGCTACCTCACGGAATACGTCGAAACCGGGGTGGCGCGACCAAAGTTTAGCTGGAGGTAAGAAGCACTTAATAAGCTTGTACCAGGCACCCTCAGTCATGAGACCATGCTCGACAGCTTTCTCGTTGACACCATAAGCCTCCATGATCATCGTTTCCCTGTTTTTCTTGACCCATCTCTTGATCTCAGGAATGGATGTAGTACCAAGCCGTCGCCTCTTGGCCATGTATAGGAGGTCTTCGTCCGAGAGTTTATCGAGCGCTTTACCAAAGTCCTTTCGATGGCTTGCGTAAGTGTCGCCTACGCCTTCGTAGTTCATCGTGGTGTTAACCGGAGGCATGCCCATACCGCCCTGCATCATTCGTTCGGAGATCGTCATGTATGAGTGCCCTTCAAGCAGCTCTGCGGCGGTCTTGCTCTTCTCATTTAGCCAGTATTTTAAGTCGGGAAGTATGCATGGTATTGTGGCATCGTCGACATGAAGCCAATGAGGGAGCCGGGGAGGTGAGCATTGCAATCGCTCGATGAGGTTGACGATCAATTGCAAAAGTCTATGGACGTGTCAGGTAAGAAAGAAGAACAACCTCAACTCAAGAATGCTTCACCTTGTTGCGCAGTAAGACGGCATTATCCAGCCGATGAATACGTACATCAGAGTGCACATGATTTCGGCTCTCTCGATTTCACTGGGCTGCCCTTCGATAAGCTCATTTAGGAGCATGAGCATGAGCAGATCTCTAGCTATAGTGCCTGAGTGAATGTCGAGCAACGTCATGTGAACCTTCAAGTGCTTGCGCTTGGGGATCGCGAGCCTTTTCAGGGCGCGTCCGAGCCCAACGAAAGTGGAGAATACATGACGGCCTGGAAAAAGTCGGTCAGAGGAAGCGTTGCGAGAATCCACCAGAGTTCACCATCTCCGACACCAGCGAACATAAACGACAGTTGTTGAAGCTGCTCGTTCGTCAGCGTATTGAATTTAATTGGATCGGGATGCTTGGGCCCCCAGTCATCGACGAGAGACATCAATGAATCCATTCCGAACTAGCGAAATCGAGACACTCATAAGCACCGGGGACTGTCTTGATAAAGAGCCTGACGTACCGTGAAGTAAGTCAACTGAGGTTCCCTAGAACATGGTTATCAGTGGGTATCGAAGGAGGAATGATCTAGCATACTCACGGAGTGCCCTTGAAGATAGGGAGCTGTGCCAAACGTGCGCGTCCTTCTAGGATCTTCTGCTCGTGGTCAACAGCGTCTCGGAGCACGCGTTTCCAGCTCGTCCACGCCATGAATGCCTCCTTTTCATGGTCTTTGACAACATTCTCAAGCTCCTTGATGATGGCCTCGTTCTCTTTGATGAAAGAGGGCTCAATAACTCTGCTCATAATACCATGGCTCAACGCCTTTGCCAGACGATTCGAAAGTTTCAGTGCAAGCCCATTATCGCGATCAGGCTGTGCTACTAGCACCAGTGAAGACCATGAACGCATAACCGCCTCAACGCAGCCCAGGTAGTCCCCAATCTCATATAGAGCAGCACTCAAATTTGAGGGATACACCGGATCAGTGTTGTTGAGCTTCTCTGCCTGCATCTTTTTTTTAGCACGATCACTGGAATGAACCTTACTTGGCGGTCAAACCTTTGTATAGAACTCGATTGATCTTATGGGTATTAGGACTCAGCGGGAGCCTCGCACATCAGGTAAACACCATTCTGTACTCACTCCTGTACTTTGCCGTTCTTGAAGAGCTCATTGCCCTTGATTTTCGCGTCCAACGCGCGAGCTTCCTTGGTCATTCTGTCGCCACTGGCAACCGGCTTTGATACAGATATCGGCTTTCCGGGGACTCTTGAGCGCCAGTAATGATGGTATCAAAAGTGTCAGGTTCAACCCGAGTTGAAGGTCGTTGTCGATCTGGGAGGGATAGGCCCCACTGTGGGCCTATCCATCGATCTATCCAGGTAAACCATGTGACACAGCCACGTATTGGGATCCGAGTCGACAGCGGCCAAGTCAGAAGGCCACTGAACCCGTAGTGTAACACAGTTCAAGAAACCTCAAGTAATACGTGTCGAGCGCAGTGGCAAGATTGCGGCCATTGATGTCTGAAGCCATTTGCCTGGCACGGCGACTCTGCCTGTGAGCCCTCAGGCTCATCAGCACTCCTGATACTTGACTCAAGCCACAAGACAAGCAAACTATGAGCAACGTTGTGCAGAATGTTTTAGGTGATTACAAGCGGGGAAGGACCGTGCAGTAGTAACGCACCAACTTACTGTAAAGAAAAACAGTATGCGAGTGTAAGAAAGTTGTGCTCACCGCTGATACGGTGGATTCCGGAGCTCCGTTAGGCATGCCGGCATTACTAGGGCACTCACGGGACATTCACATCAAGATTCACATGCCACGTCGATCATCAAGCTCAAACTTCTCATCCCAACTCTCCCTCTTCTTTGTTTTTCCTATTTCCTGAGTATCGCGGGCAATGTTTTCGTCAAGTTCCAGCTCGCAAGGCTTTGTGAAATGCTCAAGACCATCGCGAATGCGCGCCCTTGCTATGTACAGCAGAGTTATCTCTGCTGTGCACTGCAGGCGTGTGCACACATCATTGGAGCACTCACCCTGCGACAGAGTTTTGCCGCTACGTCCTGTCTTGGCTTATAGCATCGACACCCTTTCGAAGCATTGTCAACAGCGATGGTTGCTGTGCCCTACTACCGTGATGTAGTGGTTTCCAAACACTCGTCAAATTTGATGATGATCCAGGCACGGCACGCAAAATATGCTTCGCAGGAGCGAAGCACGGTACTAGCCCCAATAGCGCTAGTGTTCTCGATGATCAAGCCTCCTTGGTTTCCTATCTCTGGACATTTAGGATCGCGATGGATATGCTACTGGACGAGATCAAGGTTCAGACAGTCGCAAGGGTCTCCATCTATGAGCTTTAACTTGGAACCGTCGTCCTTATCTTTGACAGGCCGCTCAGCGGACTAGAGCTTCGTCCTGCGATGATATCATCATTACGAGACACACAACCTGGTAATCGTGGTGGCGATATTCTTACCCAGAGCCATTGTGGGCGTCGCCCCCCTATTTTCAATTCACCGGAGACTCGAAATGGCCGGCCCTCCACTGGTGTGCATATGAACTTATCTCCGGCTCACGTGCATGCAGGAATTCGCCCCAGGGGAGAGAAGCACCGAGAGGCCCGCATGGGTCGAGTTTCAGACCTCCAAAATTTTGCTGCGGTCTCTGACAGTTCTGGGAGAAATCGTGGTAGCGCCCTCGGGGATCACTGTATCTACTTTGCACCATCTTTAGCGCAGAAGAATGGCCCCCATCAACATCGACAAGGTTGTGCCTGGGTCTATCCGGATTCAACATTCATTCCTTTGAAGTCCCCTCAACACATGTTGCGATTTCATCGTATCTAACGTTGCTAGGTGTTGTCAACAAGGGCCGGCTGTAGATTACGGATTTCGAACTTTTGTGCCACACGTGCGTAAAGCGCACGCCAAAGATGTAGGCCCAAAGGTAGGTCAACAGTGACAGGAAATTTACAGATATTCTCCCGCCATCCACAAATTTGACCACCGCTGGTTCATAATAGGCGAGGCGGTACGTCTGCCAAATGACAATGGTATTGTTGGAGCTTCAAGGAGGAATGGCAAAATCAGCGCAACTTCATTCAGCGTCCAGGGGTACTGAATGGCGAAAAAGCCGCAGTTTGGCTGTGAACGGGCGAAAAAATCTCATCCTAGCCGGTGGAATTGGAATATTGCTGGGCCATAGATAAGAGAGATAAATACAAGACAGAACCAGTTCTCAGCGTTTCAAGCAGCTGCCGCTCGTACGACCACCATGGAGAAGTCACTGGGCGACTCTAGTGTGTCCCGGAAGTCGACCGAACGCGCTCCAGGCTATGGAATTCAGATTGGGTAATTTCTCTCATAATGTCCAATGGAATTCAATTATTGACCCAGATAAATCTATAGATACCGCACTCTCTCCATTCGTGTGGATGAGAAGGAGCTTCCTGCTAAGCAGAAAAAGTCTGCTGACCCCGCTGATGCCATTGCGGCCATCGACGTCCACCTCATCACGACCGATGAGGTCTACACTCGGTACTCGTGTACCCCTAACGTGGGCCTCGAGTCTGCAGCTGTTCTGCGCAGAGCCAAGGATGGAAAAAATATTATCAGCCCACCGCCCACCCAGTACTGGATGAAGGCCCTCAACTACGTATTTGGAGGTTTCAACTTCCTCATGTGGATCGCCTTCGTGGTCACTCTAGTAAGTTTAGCTTGTCAGAAACAAGTCACCTACCTTACTGAGGTGCTTTACAGCTCTCCTACAAGCCTCTGGGACAACCTCCTGAAATTTTCAATCTTGGTGTCGCTGTGCTTTTGGTAAGCGAGAGCCCTTCATTGTGGAGGCTGGATCTCGCCATAACCATACACCCCACAGATGCTCGTGATCATCGTTTCCGCAACCTTCTATGCATTGGTCGATTGGAACGCGAATCGAATCATGAAGTCGATCAAATCCCTTATCGCGCACGAGGCCGCAGTCATTCGGGACGGTAAACAACAACTCATTCCCGCGAATGATATCGTGGTCGGCGACATTGTCGTCCTAACCTCCGGTGATCGAGTCCCTGCGGATCTCAGGATAGCGCAAATGTCTTCTGATCTTCGATTTGATCGGTCGCTTCTGACTGGTGAAAGGTCTGTCCGATAGCTCTGACGTTTTCGAGGTTCACTCACCGCTACGACAGTGACATGATCCCCGGATCCCTTGATGCCACTGCGGACAATGCCCTGGAGACCCGTAACTTGGCTTTGACTTCCACATTCGTAACGCAAGGTACTTGCCATGGCATAGTCTTCGCCACTGGTGACCGAACCGTTATGGGTCGTTTGGTGAAGTTGTCTGGCGAGACCAAGTTCAAGTTAACCACCATTCAGAAGGAGATCTGGTTCTTCACCAAGGTTATCTCCGGGGTTGCGCTATCCCTCTTCTGCTTGTCGCTGCTTTTGTTCGGTGTCTGGCTCCGCACCAGCTACCCCGGATATGACACCGTCAGCGTGGCTATCATCAACTCCATCGGATGTCTTACGGCCTTCGTGCCTCAGGTAAGTACTCAGATGCGTGCCCGAAATCTGTCGAGCTTACCGGCTGTCTGTAGGGTCTCCCCGTCTGTGTTGCTCTTTCTCTGACCGTCATTGCACGTCGTATGGCGAAGCGGCAAGTCCTTGTGAAGAACCTAGCAACCATCGAGACACTTGGATGCATTTCGGTTCTGTGTTCTGATAAAACTGGTACTTTAACTGCGGGAAAGATGGTAAGTACCATCATGGCATCGAGGCCCCTACTGAAGCAGCATGTCCCAGGCTGTAGAGAGTGTCGCTTTCTTCGACGCGCAGCTGAACGCCAAAGAGGTCAACGAGAAGGTGGCCGAGGCACCTGACCCGCGTTTGTTCTCTGCCTTTGAGGCTGTCCACAAGATCGCCAGACTTTGTAACGGCGCGAAATTTGATTCCGCTACCGCCAGTCGTCCCATCGAGGAACGCGTCGTCAAAGGAGACCCCACCGATACTGCATTGTTGCGTTTCTCCGAGGGCCTCTCAATTCCCTCTATTGGCGTCGACACCCCTGCTATGCTGTCCCAATTCACGCGGCTATTTGAAATTCCTTTCAACTCCCGAAACAAGTGGATGCTTACGGTTGTACAAGACAAGGAAGCTCTCAAGGGCGACCTTGTTGAGAAGAATGCTGGAACCTGGATGCTTGTGAAGGGTGCCCCCGATATGTTATTCGGCTCTTGCGGCACAGTGATGAGGGCAGACGGACACGTAGTCCCCTTTGACGACTTCGCGAGACAGACACTCTCCGTGCTCCAGAGTGAATGGGCCAGCGAAGGTCAGCGCGTCCTTGCTTTGTAAGTCCGTTCTACTCGGCATCATCGGCTCCATACTCAATAATAGTACAGGTGCCGCAAGCCCCTCGATGCATTCAAGAGTGAACTTCCTCCGAATGATCTGGAAGAGATTATGTATAACGAGATGCACAACCTCACATTGGTTGGCCTCGTTGGTATTCGTGATCCGCCCAGACCGGATGTTCCTACGGCCATCGATGTAATCCGAAAGGCCGGCGTCCGAGTGTTCATGGTCACTGGTGACTTCAAGTTGACGGCAGTCGCTATTGCCCGGCAGGTATGCAAACCGTTTGGCGTGTTTCAGGTCGTGTGCTGAGACATTGGTGCTCAGGTTAGAATTGTCACGCAAAACCACATCGACACCATCGACGATGTCAGGAAAGCGCTTCCTGGGAAGCTCACGGAAGGTGCTCATCCGTCCACAATTAAACCATCGGAAGACGATCCTATCCGGGCTCTTGTATTGACCGGAGAAGACGTGTCTTCGCTCTCTCCCGTCGACTGGAACGTCATTGTCGGATCGTACACGGAGATCGTTTTCGCCCGCACAACGCCAGACCAGAAGATGAAGATCGTCGAATATATCAAGGCTCGCGGTGACAATACTGTTGCAGTGACGGGCGATGGCGTCAACGATGCACCCGCGCTGAAGGCAGCTGATATTGGTGTCGCAATGGGGAGCGGAAGTGACGTCGCAAAGGAGGCTGGTAAGCTGACTTCTTGATTACAGTGAGCTTTGACTAACAACGACACTAAGCTGCACTTATCTTGCTCAACAACGACTTCGCCTCCATTCCTATCGCCATTGAGATGGGTCGTCTCGTCTTCGACAATCTGAAGAAGGTCACTTTGTACTTGATGCCTGTAAGTTCTTCGCTAGGACTGCTTGGCGTGGTTCATACTCATCAGACGTAATGAACCATGAAGGTTGGTTCTTACACTGAGTTCATGGGTGTCCTGTCCAACGTTCTGCTTGGCATGCAAATCCCTCTGAGCTCGTATCTGCAAGTTTGCTTCTCTATTACGAACGATGTTGTCATGTCCATCTCCCTGATGTACGAGAAAGCAGAGGCTGGTAAGCAAACAGATCCACCAGGTCCAATCCAGCTTAAATCATTACCAGATCTCATGCTGCGCAAGCCGCGAAACGCCAGAACCGACCGCCTGACCGACTGGAGACTCTTCGCCCAGATTTACTTGGTAAGCCAACAGGTGCTCGTCTAGAACAAATCACTGACCATAGAACAGTTCATCGGGTTGATGACTTGGCCTTGCGCCATGAGTATGTGGTTCTTGTTCATGAACCAACACCACCTTCATTTCTACGACGTCATCCTGGTTTACAACAAGTGGCAAGAGGGGTGGCAAGGCTACTCCGCTGAACAGCTGACACAGCTCATGAACACTGGCCAATGCATCTAGTAAGCGCTCTTTCTATGGCCTGCTCTCCGTCGCTAACTATCAGCAGCTACGTTACCATGGTGTTCATGCAATACGGCTGTCTCCTTGCTATCCGCAACCGAAGGGTTTCGATCTTCCAGTCCAATCCCCTCTGGGGTCCAAGGCAAAACCTGATCGTGCCTGTTGGCATGATCGGTACCATGCTGATCGCTGTGGTCAACCTCTACGGACCTGGTCTTCAGCGGGTCTTTTCGACCACCCCCATTCCTGGCATGTTCTGGGGCCCGCCGTTCGGTTTCGCCGTTGGAATTCTGGCTGTCGATGAGGTACGGAAGTTGATCGTGAGGACCTATCCTAAGGTAAGCCGTCATTGCGCGATGTATGCCACATATTTCTGACGTCCTATCATCAGTCAATCATTGCTAAGATGGCTTGGTAACATAACCTGTGGGGAAAGGTACCCCTCTAATTGCCTGCCGACGGCGATGCTGAGCGTATCGAGATCGCCTGGAATATATATGTTGTACTTTGTACCTGCACATAAAGCACCTGATGTTTCTTGAAGTAATCAACTTAGATGTTCACAATCACGCACTCTTGTTAGGCGCCTAGCGGCTGCATTTCGTCCAAGTCACAGACAGCACCTGGATACCCTGAGGCGGTGATCGGCGGGCGTCAATGCATTAATGATTGCCCGGTCCACAACGGTTAGCCCCTGTGGAGCAGAGGCGGGGAGCACGCGGCCAAGGTGATCCAAAAGAAGGTCATCGTTCCTGTCACACTGACAAAGGTACGACACCTAGAATAACTGTTGCAATCCCCATAAATGCCTCACCGGCCTGACGCAATGTGACTGTGGAAGTGCAGAGCCTGGATGCCAATCTCGGAGGCGCTGACCGTGTAATTGTTGCCTTGGCGGAGGGTATCCACAGATATTATGAGAAGGTACAGTGTTGATAGGATCATGATAACAGCCTAGCTAGCGCTTGAATCACCTACCTGCGACGTCGAAGGGGCTTCTGCCTTATATACTGGTAGTTTGTTTGCGTTAGCTTCTGTACACTATGTGTAGCACCTCCCCAGCGGTTGCTGCGGTCGTTTCGCCAATGGAGTGCCTTTGCTACTCAGCGTTGCCAGCGCTAGTACTTACTTCACATCATGCAGAAGGAATAGACCTCGCGGGCACATGCAGCAGATGGCCTAGCTAAATCCACGCA